>JAAXCT010000627.1:0-394256 GCA_012490785.1 Eragrostis nindensis
AAGAACAAACACTATTCCACATTATCCGGATATCAGAAATGGTGTTGGTGTTGCTTTTGCTCGCCCAAAGAGAGTATTAACATCTATATTCCTCAACATTATCTGAACATCAAGAAAAGAGATCACAGGGAGTATAAACAAATACCCATGTTGCAGTTATCTACTTTCTTGAAAGAACAGGTTTTTTGAGCCTTCGAGGAGATAATAAAATTAATAAGTAGCATGCATTTCTTATACTTATCAACGACTGACAACACAATGACATCATATATATGAAATGAGTCCATTATTTAACAAAAATAAGGAAAATGTGAATAAGTACAGGTCCCATTTCATAATACATTACTTTCATGATCTGGCACAGAAGGAAGAGAATTGAAGTTAAAATGGCAGTATGAGTAATCAACAATTCACTTGAAGCCTCTTGTCACAATATCCTTGATGTATAGGAGAATATAGAAATGGAGGAATTTTACTGGCATACAAAATATTACAAACTGCTCAGGCCAAGAAACTCTGTGAAGCTTGGATATTTAGGTTGCCATCCAATCTCAGCCCGAGTTTTGGAATTCTCCATTCTCTTCCCCAGCGGGCCATCAGTCCCTACAAGTATATAAAGGTAGATCCTGGGTATGTTAAATTGCTAAATAGGCACATAAATACGTAGATTTTGCATTGAAATATGAAAACAACAAAACAGGGTGAATACCAACCGGTAAAACCTTTGAATTTCGTGTCAAATTTCCCACTTCTGTTAACAAGGTCCATAATTTCTTGCCTGCGAATTCAAAGATAGATTCCCTCATGTCAGAATCCTCATTCAAAGAAAATTGATGTTGGGTGAATGTAGATCAAGCTGAAGAAGATGAAGTTTGGCAGCGACCTGGATAGAGGCTGATTGTCACAGCCCACAAACACGCAGCCACGTAGTCTCTTTTTCATGATGGCAATTGCAAGGCTAGCCGCATCCTGTACAGTATATGGCAAGAACTTATGAAATCCAAACTGCATATTAAACATGCACCTAATCTATTAATCCCCACAGATATAAATAAAATAATACCAGAAGAGATTCTCGTTTTATCAATAACTAACTTAACCTCTGATTGGTTCACAACCTAAACGTGTCTAGGCTTGGAAAAAAGAACTGCCTAACCCACACTATTGCATTAGCAGAAACAGAGCCGATAACTTGTCTCGCCTTTGGGGATCTTGCCACAGTTCATATATCTACAACGTGTTAACCAAATTCAAATTTTGTTTGTCAACTCGTGGCTAGGAGATAATACACTTCGCTTCAAACTTACCTAAGAGAAATATGGCAAAAAAAAATGGCTCCAATAGTCCAATCATTATCTACACTGTTGATTGAATGTGTGATTTCTGACTTGTAAACATGTCAGCATCAGATACAGGTGGCACGTAAAAGCAAATATTGCATAAAAAGTGCTAAGTACCTTAGCTCTAACATGCTAAAAAGTAAAAATAACTATGGTCTCCCTTGGCCAAGAAAAAAAGGTGTAACGTTTAATTAGAATGCCTATCTATGTTAAAGTCCTAACATAAATAAGTAGCAGCTCTTACTTCATAATGTATCAGATTGAGTATGTGATCAGGTCGTGCATCCAAAGTTCCTTTTGACAACCAGAAGATATGAGGACCTCGATCTGATTTGTGTGGTAAGTCAAGGAAATATTATATAAGTTATGTTCATTGTATTAGTAAGTTAAGAATCTCCCAGAGATGAATTGGCTAGTGGAGGTGGATGTCACCCAACCAACCGGGGTTGGATTCTCACCTTCTCTACATATTAATGCTAGGGTGGACGTAACTTCCCCTAGTCGAGTTTTCCCTTCTCTTTTAATTGTAATGGCAAGTTCGGGAAATGTTATACGTAAGAAAAAATGATTGAACTTTCGATAAAAAGAGCATGCTGGTGAGGATATATAAAGTCCTACTAGCCTGAGAACACAGCCTCCTGCCTCAAGGACAACATTTTCTGCTTTTAAAAGGACATCGGTGCGAGAGCTCTGACCAATCAGTACGCATGGACTGTCCTACAAAAGAAGATAAAAATCAAGAAAGATGAAGGTACTGGAACGTTGTCACAAAGCGTAAGCAAATGGGCCAGGATTCTGTAAACTGCACTGACATTAAGAAAAGAAACTACCATGAAAGCACGTTCCTGGCCCACAAGCCGGTTCCATTCCATAGTTGGTAAGTTTAATTAATTGAAAGAAAATAAGTATTTGGATATAAGAACAAAGTAATATAATATATGCTACAAGGGAAACAAAAAAGGTTTTTCATCCCCAAACTTGGAGATTCTGCTGCTGTTTCCTGTATGATATATGATGTGAAGATTAGATTAATCGTACCTCATTGCATAACCCATTATCACTGCAGTCATATACAGCTGTGCTCGAGGTGAACAAGAAAGAGCCTTCTCCATTCCAGTTCGATGGAGCCACTCTGCAAGTGTCTTCCGACATGAGGATGCCTTACATTTCCTTGACATTATTATAGCTTAAAATAGACATATTTGACTGCACGGACACTTGACTCATTCATGTCAACTCTTGCATATATGTTCCGTCTCTTATTATAGATCTACCTCATCTCAAACTGCTGTTTGTATACTAACTTGTACTGAATGTGCAAATGCAGTTAAACTTTAAGCAAAATTCAGTGAGAATACCACATCTCAAACTGCTGTTCGTATACTAACTTGTACTGAATGTGCAAATGCAGTTAAACTTTAAACAAAATTCAGTGAGAATACCACATCTCAAACTGCTGTTTGTATACTAACTTGTACTGAATGTGCAAATGCAGAAAAACTTTACATTTAAATTCAGTGAAAAAATGACCAGAGCCCTACAATTACAAGGCAAATAACACTTTTGCAAGCCCAGCAGCCTCCCCATTAGCTAAATGCATGTGCCCAAGATGCAAGCATCACTGAAAGCTTACGGTTTGTTTACCTCAGATCCCCAGGATAATCATCAGAGCGATACGGCGGAGCACAGAAAATGACATATGGAAATTTGGGACCCGCTATTGACCCCTTCAAGGAGGGGATGATACCAATTTCAGTTAATTCACTGTGATGATCTGTGGTTGCAGTCTGCCCAAATACTCTGCAACCAGGATGCTCCTACAAGATATTGTAGGTTCTCAATCAGAAAATCGTTCGGTGTATTTAACTGCAGATATTTAAACTGACAGATCCTATGATAAGAAAGAAAGAAGCCCTGATTGAAAAGGGGAAGAAAAAAAGAAGCCCTGATTGACAGACATTCATCGAAATATTAATTTTAATAACCGGATCGTCACTCGTCAGGATCATAGTTACTAAAGAAATTTTCATAGATAACAAACTAAAAAAAATATTGTTCTTTCTAATCCAACGTAGACTTGCTTAGAACAGGGCGTCCAATTGGTTTATTATCTTGGTAGTTTTAGATGTTTATTGAAGCCACCCAATCACCATCCTAAGTTTAATGGTTGATCTCAGGTGTAAGTAATCAGTGGCAACCTGCTTCCACATGTCCCTGCTTGAAAAGGGGAAGAAAAAAAGAAGCCCTGATTGACAGACATTCATCGAAATATTAATTTTAATAACGGATCGTCACTCGTCAGAATCATAGTTACTAAAGAAATTTTCGCAGATAAAAAAGGAAAACAAATATTGTTCTTTCTAATCCAACGTAGACTTGCTTAGAACAGGGGCTACATTTGGTTTAGTATCTGGGTAATTCTAGATGTTTATTTTAAGTCACCCAATCACCATCCTGAAGTTTACTAGTTGATCTCAGGTGTAAGTAATCAGTGGCAACCTGCTTCCACATGTCCGCGACGATCCGGCCGAGCACGCCAGGCCCAACGATGAGCAGATCGTTCTCCCCGACGCTGCTGTCGGGCGCGAGCGATCCGGCCTCTGCATCACTCGACGCGCCTGTGCCCATGCAGCGATAATAAACAAAGACTCGAAAACGAAACGAGTTTCCAGGGGAATAAAAAAATGGAGAAAAACCGTCGTCAACTGGAGGAGGCGCTCGCGTAGTACCAATAACGGGGCGATGGCGACGGAGTCGGCTGCTGAATCGCGACGCGGCGGCGCGGGCGGGAGAGGCGGAAGCAGGGGCCACAATCTGAGAGGGGCGAGGGCAATGAGGAGGAAGGTGAGCAGGCGACGGTGGTGGCGTAGGGATAGGGGGAGGGGACGGGTGGCTGGCGCTGAAGTGGAGCCGACGTGGTGATGGCGGCACGGCTACAACCATGCCGATGGCGTGGCGTTCCGCGAGAGCTCCTGGAAGTCGGACGCGGCGTGGAAAATGAGAGGGAGGGACGAGGGGACGGAACGGGGGGCTTCAGTGGCTTCACCGCATGTATACACGTTACGGTTTTCGTACTGGACCATGGGTAGGGCCGGACTACCGAGCCAGCTCAGCTCGGCTGGCTCGGGACGGGGATAACGAGCGGCTCGGTCGGCTCGTTAAGATAACAGCTGGAATGCTGGCAGCTGGCTCGGTACGAGCTCGAGCTGGTGGCGAGCAGCTCGAGGCTAGGCTCGAGCAACGCTATGACTGAGAAGGAAGCAATGCGACTGGCGCTCTTGAGCATCATGGGATCGGGCGGGGAGCGGAGGCAACATCGCGAGGTGATCGCGGCAGGGAGGGGAGGGCGTAAAGTGGAGACGGCGGAGGGGGAGCCGACGCCACCGCGTGAGGTGAGGCGGAGTGAACCGCGTGAGGTAGAGGAGGGTGGATCGCCTGGCTTGAGATGGCGGCTGCGCTCATCACGCCGCCATCCGCGGTTTGGATTCGACTCGGTCCCCTTCCGACGTCGCCACGTCATGGATGAGTGAGGACGAGCTCATGCTCGCATGAGCTTAGCGTTGTGGCTGCATGCGGTGACGGAGGGGAAGAGAGGAAGTGCTGCAACGGGGAAAGAAGGCAGGCAACCTTATGAAAGCTCGGACAAGGCTCTTCTTCTTGATGAGCTCGTTTGCTCGAGCGGCTCGCGAGCAGCTCGAGCTATGTTAAATAACGAGCTAGAAACCGGCTCGGCTCGTTAGTAGCCGAGCCACGGACCCGAGCTAGCCACGAGCTTTTCGTCCACTAACCATGGGTCATATGACAAAACTACTTCAAGTATGTGTCCGTTTTTATACATGGGTGTGTAAAGTTTTCGAGTAAAGCGACGCCAGGCTCGAGTGTTTCTAATCCCTCTAGCACTCAATTTTTTAGCCATCGGATTGTTGTACGCCTCGTCGATATTTTTTTCTCGAATATGCAGGATGCATATTGTTGCATTAAGAAGGAAAGAAATTGTTTCACAAACTACGCATGTCTCGTCGATTTTTGTTGTCCATCTGGTCGATTTGTTTCAAAACTTTTACCGTTTTGTGCATGTATTAATTGGGGCAACGGTGAACAGATGTCAACCCAATATTTCATTGTTTCTAATTTCGTTCACATCCATAAAATCAGTGAGTGTTAACGTGTTCCAAATAGGTGTTTTAACGTGTTCCAACATTTATTTTTTTTTGTTTATACCTTATTTACAGTTGATTTACATCATAATTACACTGATATTACACGAAAATTACAGATTCTGATGTAACTTTTGAGTAATGATGGTGTAACTTTTAAGCAATATTGATGTAACAAAAATCCAAAGTGTTACAACTCCTGAAAACACTTGATTTGTTTTTAGTATATAAAAAGAACCAATCTTAGTAGTAGATCTCAAAATTGAGTGGCTAGAAAATCAAGTGTTAGATCTAAAACACTGAGGTGTTGTATAAACAATCCCTAATTGTTAGCTGCTAATATTAGCTCTAGATGTTTCAAACGGGTTAGCTAATAGCCCAGCTAATTATTAGTCAATCCTCCAACTGACAATTATCTCATTTGCTACCTCAAACCTGCTAATAGCAGTTAATAGAGGCTAAAGAGCAAATAAGAATACATCCACCCTATTAGCTAGCTAATAAAGGTCTCACACATCCTCTTACTATAGCTACTAATAGTTATCTAGAAGTTACTGTTATCCATAAAGGTTACAAACACACCCTAAATTTGTAAAACTATTATTCTTTGTGATGTTGTATTAAAAGTACAACTTTTGATATCAATTCTCAGAAAACAATATAACAACAATGACTCATTGTATCAAAACTTTCAAAAGTCTAGTCAACTTCATAATATGAAAAATTTGCCACTATGAGGCTGAATAATCGAATCGGACACAAAACATATAGTTTTCTCAAATAGAGAATAGTTTTGTTGTTTTCTAAAATTAACATCAATAGTTTAGTTATTGATATAATATCGCAAATATGTATTATTATATATAAAATCTACTTAGATTTCATTTATATATTTCGAACGCTTTGAGCTTGTGAATTTAACTAATTTGGATTTATGTAAAAACTACTTGACGGTGAACTAGTGCACTTTTTGTAAACGAATCTTGTAAAGCATAATAATGGTTTGAGTATTTATAATACACAAGCCAACATACCGACTTTAACGTAAATCTAGATTCAACTTCTATTTTGATAGAAGAATGTATTCATTATATGACAAAATTGCCTAGGCTACACATGCGACACATATGACAGGATAAGAATGTATTTGTGAGTTCGTCACCTACATTTAGAGGGTCGACAGAGGTGGTGTTCGATAGGATTGAGATCCTCTCAATTGAAGATCTAAATTCAGAGACGCTACAGTAACCCGGCATTCAGCTCTCATCTGAGCTGTTGGATGGGAAGCAGACGAAGACCATATGCTACAGTAACCCATGAACAGTAGCAACAGCGTAGCACAGTAGAATGAGGAACTGTTTCTACAGTGCTTCGCCACAGTACTAATACAGATAACTGTAGCTCATCTCACAAAACACTGTAGCGATCACTACAGTATCTGAATTGAGTGACCCAATTCAGAGAACCCCAATCCGAGTCGATCCTAGGCAGAAGAAAGACATTGAAACCGACAATCTTTAGCAAGCTAAAAGATACAGCAACGTACTCCTGTTGGTCTTTAACGATTGATGTAATATCAACAAATGTTGAATTTTAGAATGTGAAAGTTGATGTATTGGGTGTCGATGGAGGCTTTGGAGAATCAGAGTCTTGGTTCTATTATTGAAAGTATTACATTATGATTTCCAACTGTATCCTAATCTCGCTGCTATTTTGTTTAGCATCCTTCCTAGTTTTATAAATTATAAATTTAATCACTACATCCAAAATGAAGACATTATTAGTTCTTGACTATTGAAAGAATACACCCCATTGATTTAACTGTGGCACACATTTAAAATGTCGGACACCACACTTTTTTTATCATGTTGGGAAGTGAAACGATGATATGCCAGTACTTCTGAAGGAACTTTGCGAAATTAGTTTTAGCACGAATAAAAGGAGCGGTGCATGCAAGTATATACTCTCTCCATTCTTTCTTTATGTTGTTTCAGACAACGGTTTTGAACTAACCACAAGCTAAAGTTCCTGTCCTAAAGTCATCATTGCAAGAAAGGAGGGAATAAGAGCATCTCCAGCTGTTCCCCTTTCCTCTCCCCTACCCTAAAAAAACTACCATTTGGTGCATAAGAGGACAAAAAAACCTGCTCCAGCAGTTCCCCTATCCCATCCCCTCTTTTACGCCATGTATCAAATCCTCCCCTCCATCCCCTGAATAGAGGGGATCGCTCTCCTCTCCCCTACTCCAACTACCAGCGCGCAAAATCGTTTCACCTGCCTCCTTCCTTCCCGCTCGCGCCCATCTCCTTTTCCCGCTCGCCTCGCCGTCGCCGCCGACCACCGGAGCGCCGCCGTACGCCGACCCCGAGCCCCGCCCTAGCCGCGCCTAGCCCCGCCGCCTGCTGGCGACATGATTCGGGGTTGACCCCGTCCAAATTGGGGGCCGCAAGGACAGCGGCCATGGGGGACGGCGGCGGCCCCATGAACTTCTCCATGCCGGCCTCCACGCGGCGCGGTGGAGCCTCTGCAGCTCCTCGTGGTGCTCCACCACCCCCACGCGACGCCGACACAGCGCGCGGCGGCGCGACCCTTGGCCGGGAGAGAGAGGACGGCGGCGCCATGGAGACGACGACGGCGCCATGGATCCCGCGCTCGCCGCGCTCGTTGACCTTGTCTCGGCTGGCGGGGCGACTTCGGCGGAGGGACGCTCGAGCTCCCCGCTGGCGCGACTCCTCCCTGACGCACATCCCATGGCGCAGCTCCTCCTCGAGGAGAAGTTGGAGATCCGGTTGGGATGCGGCGACGCGGCGCTTGACGACGACGGCGTCGCACTCTTCTCGCACCTGGGCCGGCTCCGCCTCGACTGCGCCTTTCCTGCCTCCGCCCGCACACCCTTCCTGCTCACGCCGCCGTCATGGAGGATGACGGCGCCGCCATGGATCTCGCCCCTGCGCACCGAGCTCGGCCACGTCCGGTCCCTCTCCGGCCTACCTCGGCACGGGAGCGTGTGCCCCGGCTGTCATTGATGCTTTGGCGAGCCCCGCGCCGCCTCTCTCCTCCCCACGCCGCGGGCTCGCGTCGACCTCCTCGCGGCTGCTCCGGCTTGCCTCCGTGGCGCGGCGCGACGCCGTCCCCGCGGCGTGACGCCCTGTCCACAGGCGCTGCGTCTGCGGCGGGTGCTGGGCATGGGCGTGGCGGCATTGGCCGCACGACACACTCCCTCGCGGCTGCCCCCTCTCGCCGGCGCAACGCTCTCTGCCTGGCCACGCCGGACGCACGAGGCTGCGGTGGCACGACGCGCGAGCACGATCGCGTATGACGCATCCTGCACGTCCATGCATGCGGGGCTTCACGCGGCGCGGCTTGCCCTGCTCTCGGTAGCGAGGTGGTGGTGTTGGGGTCGACGGCGGGAGGCGGCAAGGCTGGACGGGGTGCTCGCCGTGTTTCTTGTGATGTCCATGCTCCTGCTCGCAAGGTGCTCGACGAAATGAACTAGGGAGAGAGAGGTGAAGGGGGAAGGAGGGATGGTGACGTGGCTGGATGGGGTCCACTGGAAGGGGTTGGGTTTTAGGAGAACTGCTGGAGCACCCATGCATCAAATCTTGAAAATGGATTTGATGCATCCCCTAAAAGAAGATTTGATGTATGAGTTTAGGGAATTTGATGCATGAGTTTTAAGGAACTGCTGGAGATGCTCTAATATAGAGCTCAGCGAAGAAGAGTCACAATGGCAATCACACGAGCTGTGCGTGCAACTTCTAGATGGGCCGAGCAATCGCCGCCGTCTCGCCGGCGTGGTGTGCGGTGAATTGAACAACAAGCCGCCCGCACGACAGATATTCCCCCTACGGCTTAGGTTAGCGCACCACTGTCACGCCTCGAACCCACGCCCGCCCGCCCTCTCGCCAACCGCAAAACAACTAAACACCCTTTATTTCATCAACAGAGGGTGCGTTCGGTGCAATGGGAGGGGTCTAAAATTTAGAGTCTAAAATTTAGAGGCCTCATGTGGCAGCCTCTAAAGTTTAGAGGGGGTGTTCGTTGCAACCCTCTAAAATGGCAATATTTAGCTCAAATTGACATATGTGCCCCTCTTTCCATGCAAACACCTAACATCACAACCGGACACATCATTTGACACACATGCATCACAACCGCTTGTCATAACCAATCAGCCAGATCCATAAAACCCACAACATACATGAGGCGACACACATTTTCCAGAAACAATAGCATTGTTCACAAGCAAGCACAACCGACAATTAACATTGTCCACAAGACAATCACACTTCAAAATTGTCCTGAAAATCAACGCACAAGTAAACGATTACAAGGCGGGAGAAGAGCACCACATCACATTACCTATCAGTTATAGTAGAGAGCATGTGCAAGCTGATCACGGAATGCATTCATGTCAGCCTCGTCAGCTACTTCATCCTCATCATCACCAGCTGATTGGTTGCTGCTATGGCCCCCTGAATACCCCTCATCTGCTTCTACCTGGTTCATTTCCTCATCTTGATAACCGTTGTCAATGAGAAAATTATGCAGTCCCATGCATGCAAAAATAATTTTGCTTTGTGTTCTGATAGGATAGCTTGGAATGCCTCTCAAAATCCTCCACCTCTGCTTTAAAATTCCAAATGCCCTCTCTACTGCATTCCTAAGTGACGAATGTGCATAGTTGAAAGTCTCTTTGATACCTCTAGGCACTGCACCTTGGCTGTACTCCTGAATATGATACCGTGTGGACTTGTATGGTGCCAAATATCCCGGTCTGTTTGCGTAGCCTGAGTCCACTAGATAGTACTTCCCTGCATGAGCAACATGAAATGAAATGATTAGCCATGTGCAAGATTTTGACCCAAAACTATGCAACAATTTTGTAGCTGCATTTCCATACCCGGCGGTGGATGTGGAAATGCGGCCTCATCCTTGTTTAAAACATCATTGAAAACTCTCATGTCATGAACTGAACCGGGCCATCCAGGAAGCACAAATGTGAATCTCAAGTCAAAGTCCACCACGGCCATGACATTTTGTGATGTCCAACCCTTGCGGTTCATGAACTGAACAATCTTATTTGTTTCAACTGTAACCGGTATATGCATACCATCTATTGCACCTATGCAATTGTTGAAAAGTCCCTTGAACCTAGCCTCTTGTAGCCGTGGGTGTATGTTTGTGGATTGGGGGTCTAAAGGCATAATTATATCTCTTGCAAGCTGGACAACACACTTCAAGACTTTCTTAAAATTGCGATGCACATCTAAGGACCTCCCAAATATGGTCAGGGCTTGCCTAAAAGGTTGAGGTGTTGCAACCATCCAAAGAAACATCCCTAATGCTTCAATGCTAGAGCAATTTCTGGTAGACTTGAGACCATAACGCTCAACTAATACTGTATGCAGTTGATGAAATAATTCAGGGCTCATTCTAAAGTTAGTTCGACATAAATATGCATCCCCAATTATCCTCATGACAAAGTCAAGGCCACTGTCTGCACTCCTTGCTATTGGGGTATTTGAGTAGTGGTGCATGTCATGGAACATACCATATACGAGGAAAGGAAGCTGCTCATTAAATTCTTCTTCGTCATCGTCCATCATATCCATCCACCCCTGCGTGCTGCCGACGAACATACCCTGCAACAACGCAACGGAGGAGTTGTCAGCCTGACCATGATCGAAACAACTAGTGACAAACATGAAAACAAATGGTTCAGGTATAACAGAATAGAATGCACAATATGAAGTGAGCATGAACAAATCGGTATGAAAAATGTTCTCTACTCGACATGAAACATGCAGGTCCGGAAGAGTTTGTCCACATCACGATACAACATAGTTTACGAAGCAGCAACTAATACTGCACTTTATTCTACAACTCACAACTACAACTCTAAAAAATATTCTTAAGCCTCATGTAATTGCGCATGAATTGAAGCCGTTTCTCAGGTGTTTTGCAGCCCCACCACAACTGCTTAGCGGCAAAATCTCCCCACAATACCGCTATGGCCAGGTATTCGGTGCTGCCCTCATCCCAACCCTCGTCAAATGCAATTTGACGCATGCGATGTAATTCAGAGGTCTCCTCCTCCTCCCTCTTTGTCAGCTCTTCTTCCCTTCTTCTCTGAGCCTCGGCCCTAGCTGCAGCTTTTCTCTCCTCAATCTCAACCTGTAATGCAGCCTGCCTCTCCATGAATTCCTTTTGCTGTGCAGCTTGTTGCTCCATGAAACGAAACTTTGCTTCAGAGCCCTCTTGTGTTTTCTGAAGGATACTCTCGATAAATCTGACAATCGGGCTCCTGGTTCTCTTCACGAGGCTTGCTCCGGTTGTATTTGTACTGCTTCCCCGTTTGCGGCTGCCGGAGGTCGCAGGGCTTGAGTCCATATCATTGGCTTGACCAAATGCCTCATACTCATCATCTTCTTCTTCATCCTCTTCCTCGGTGTCCTCCGCAGCGTAATATGCAGTTGAGCCATCCACTGCAATACCATGGAACACCTCTTCCAACAGCTCATAGAATGCTGGAGGACCATCCTTCAAATTATGTAGTTCCTTAATTTTTCTGCCCTGCAATTGTGGCACCATGCAAAGGATGACAACATGTGTGTTGCACAATTTATGAAATTCAGAGGTCACTGTTGTTTCGTACCTTGAGTTCTTTTGCCCACCAGTGCGCTAGAGCATCAGGCCACCCATTTGGTTTTGTACCGAGACCTATTTCTTTGTCGAGTTTCTGAATTGTCTCATACAGGGCTTTCAATTGTGATAGCCTATTGCGAATCTGGTCTTTACTGTGCTTCAAGTTCGTCTTCTCATGATATTTGATTTGAACAATAGGATAACCCCTAGGGGACATCTGTCCATTTCTGTAGGTACCATTGTTCTTTGCCTCTAGAAGAATTTCCAGCAAAACCTCGGTATGTTCAGGAGTCCAATTACACCTATCAGTTTGCTACATTTTGACATACATACATCTATTAACCGACAAGCTATTCAAGTTTAGTTCCAACAGAGTTAAAAAATGTATGGCCGATTAGGAATCATATCTGGTCGGTCCATGTAGGAAGACGCACGTTGTCGTCTCCACTGTCTTCATCGTCGTCCTCATCTTCCCAGATGGAACCACCGCCACGACCAGCACCATGGCGACGGCCAGCTCCACGGCGACCACCACCACCACCACGCCCAGCAGGAAGGCCAAAGCCACCACCAGCAGCACCGCTTCCACCAGCACCGCTTGCACTGCCACCACCAGCACCACCGCCACCACCAGCACCGCTTCCACCAGGTCCACCACCACCTCGACGACGGCGGCCACCTGCGCCACCACCACCCCCTGATCCAGCACCACCACCACCACCAGCACCGCGGGCAAGACGACCAACAGCACCACCACCACCACCACCAGTGCCACCCCTACCGCCACGCCCAACACCAAACGCACCGTAAGAAGCAGCAAAATCAGGAGCAGCAGGACCACCACCATGCCCTCCGCTTGCTCCGTAGCCGGAACTAGATCCGATCCCCAATCCATAGGCCCCGTCGAAATCAGGTGGATTGGAAAAAGCCTTGGAAGCCGCCAGGGTTGGGGAAGCCTTCGGAGTTGAGGTCGAGGCGGTTCATGTCGAGGCGGCCAGCACCGCTGTTGGTGGCATGGCCGCGGCTCCCGTCGTCGGACATGTACGACTGGGAGAGGGCGTACGGATCCCTCGGGTTGGAGAAGAAGTCCCGGAACCGTCTCCGCCGTAGGCGCCCGCGCCGAAGCCGTCCATGTTGGAGGACGAGCTGCTCTTGACGTCGTCCGCAGGCGGCGACACGGGCGCCGGTGCGGTTAAGATCCGCCAGCGAGGCCGACCGTTGCTGGACGGCTGCGAACGGCGGCGCTTCGCACCAGCCAGCCGGAGCCGCAGCAGCGGACGTCGTACTATCGGAGTTGCGACAGCGACGCGCGCGGTGTGCCACCTTGGCGCCAGCTCGGCGGAGGCGGCGGCGGCGGCGGCAGCTAGATGTGGGCGAGCGAGGGCGGACGCGAGCGGATAAGGTTGCGGGAGGGCGAGGGCACTCGCGTCCGACGCCAGTTTAGAGGCTTTAGAGCCTCTCCCCCCTCTCCATTTCATAGGCCTCTAAAGCCCATGAGACTCTAAAGTTTAGAGGCCCGTTCGGTGCCACAATCCTCTAAACTTTAGCACCAGGCCGTTTTAGAGGCCTCTAAAGGGCCGCACCGAACGCGCCCAGAATCGGCCCCACCCCTCATGACCCGCGGGCCCCACCTCAGTAACCCTCCCGACCCGCTGCTGCGGACGCAGTGCGAATAATTAATGGATCGGATTACCGCTCCGCCAGCTGTTGACGCACCTCTGACCCCCTAGTGGGGCCCACCGGTCAGCCCCACCGCCACGTGAGCTATTGAATGCTGCTCATCCACACACCCCCTTCTTTCTCGTCTCGTCTCGTGTTCGCTGATTGATTGATTCCTTCCTCCTGGCCTCGCCTCGCCTTCACTGACCCCGCTGCGCCTGCGCGCGCGCCGCCTGCTCCGGTGAGGCCAGCAGAAACCCTAGTGAGTGGCTCGGCCGGCCTGCCGGCAGACCAGATGCTTCGAGAAGGTTCGAGAGGGTAGGGTAGAGGGTATTGCGCCATGGGCTGCGTCTTCGGCCGCTCGGGCGGCGGGTCGTCGTCGTCCCCCGCGGCGGCGCCGACGAGGCGGACGGGGAGGAGCAAGGAGAAGGTGTCGCCGCAGCCCTCCACCGCGGCGGAGGCGTCCCCCTCCGCCGCAGCCGGTGGCGATAGGTCTCCTCCGGCGAGGCCCAGGCGGCGGCTCGGGGGGCGCAGGGCCGCGGGGCCCAGGCAGGGGTCCGTCCCCGCGCCCGCCGCGGCGGAGCAGCTCGCCGCCGGTTGGCCGCCGTGGCTCGTCGCCGTCGCCGGGGAGGCGCTCCGGGGGTGGGCCCCGCGCCGCGCCGACACATTCGAGAAGCTCAATAAGGTATGCGTGCGGCTTGGCGAGCTCTGAAACTTGTGAAATTCGTCGTCCTGCTGCTGGTGTACTGACATCCTATCCGGTGATTTACTCTTAGATAGGGTCGGGCACGTACAGCAACGTGTACCGGGCAAGGGACACTGTCTCAGGCCGCATCGTGGCGCTCAAGAAGGTCCGGTTCGACAACCTCGAGCCGGAGAGCGTCAAGTTCATGGCCAGGGAGATTCTGATTCTACGGAGGCTCGACCACCCCAATGTCATCAAATTGGAGGGCCTGGTGACCTCCAGGATGTCATGTAGCCTGTACCTTGTTTTTGAGTACATGGAGCATGACCTTGCTGGCCTCGCAGCGAGCCCTGACATCAAGTTTACGTTACCTCAGGTGTGTGTGACTTGATCTCTATTTCGAAGGGGGTCACTCAAAGGTGGAATCATGTGAATTTGATGTCATTGTATTATCTTGCAGATAAAATGTTACATGCAGCAGCTCTTATCGGGGCTTGAGCACTGCCATGAAAATAATGTATTGCATCGGGATATCAAGGGGTCAAACTTGCTGCTGGATAATAATGGGATTCTTAAGATCGCAGATTTTGGGTTGGCGACATTCTTTGATCCACGGCATAAGCGGCCCATGACGAGCCGGGTGGTCACTCTATGGTATCGACCACCGGAATTGTTACTAGGTGCAACTGATTATGGTGTAGGCATAGATTTGTGGAGTGCTGGGTGCATTCTAGCCGAGCTCCTGTATGGGAAGCCCATAATGCCTGGGCGCACCGAGGTGAGAATGACAAACATGATGCAACTCTTTATTCTGCCATATTACTTTCCACTGGTCAAATCTTGTATGTCAACTGTTCATATTATAAAGAATTCTATAGTGGTGGGATGGTGGCTGAAAATATTGACCTTTTAACATGATATTTCCTGATGAGGTCATGAGGACACTGTCATTGGTTGTTTTGATTATAAATGTATGTGGCTAATGTTTCTCCTAATGATAGTGCACACTGTGAACGGTCCTTCAGCCTAGTGGTTGAGGTGGCTTAGTAGCACCCCCAAGGTCCCGGGTTCGACTCCCAGAGGGAGCGAATTAACGGGTTGGGTTTAAAAAAATCCCCTCGCTTGTCCCACGCCAAAGCACAGGTATAAGGCCTGGCTGAGGTCATGGTTGTTCTCACGGGGCTACGGTGCCGCTGTGTAAGAGTGGGACAAGGGTTCTGTGGATTCTCTCGGCCTGCGTGAGAAGGTCTTCTTCTTAATTGAATACCGTGGGGGCGGTCTTACCCCTACAGGCCGAGTTTAATGGTAGTGCACACTGTCATCGTTTGTTGCCAACGTGACACAAGCGAAAACATCTGTTGAAAAGCATGCTTCTGTATTTTCCACTAAGCATGTTTGTCCTTTACACAATTAGATTATGTGTGCAGTCATGTCCTTTATTGAAAAATCTCCCAATGTGTTAGGTGCCTCTATAGTTGGTCACATAGCTGGTGCTGGTCGGATGGCATCACAATAATTTTGAAATCCATAGACATGCTTAATTCATAATTACCTGTAAAGATTAAATGCTTATCTTTGTTAGTAGGTACCTTTCTTTTGTCAATATGGCAGCCACATCCTGAAGTCACGAACATTATCGAATATTATGTTTTTGCAATAGTATCCCCCAATTTCGCGGCCAAAATCTGTTGTATTGTGCAGACAGTTCTATACGATTTTGTTCTTTTAGCCCAATGCTTACAAACTATTTTTGATCATTATTCGATACATCATTTATCTAAAACATCCAAAAGCCATATCAATGTAAGCAATCAAGTTTCTATTATTCTTTTGTTAGTAAGAATATTCCAGTATTAAACTAAGAATTAGTGGATGATGTGCACATATTGTTGATGAGACAAGTAAGCTGGCGTATGACATAAATTCCACATGTGTTTTAAGTAAAACCATGAATAATCCTTCCACCAGCCTCGGTTTGATATTTTCATTGGAAGGAATGTTTGGGCTTATACAGAAGTTCAGAAAACAAGCTTTCGTTTTTAAGATCACTTTGTTGGCTTGAGATAAAAGTAAATTTCGTATGAGCTAGAGATTACAGATAAATGATTAAGAAAACTTGTATTTATATGTTCAACAATATGTGCGACAGCAACTGGGTAGCATATACTAAGGTTTATATGACTATGTATATGTATGATACTTTGATCAGTACGATTGAGTTGAGACCGTCCTTGTAGCATGGTGGTAAGACTCCTGTTGAGAGCTTACAACCTAGGGCTTGAACTTTGGGATGTCTAATTCCCTCGGGTCGAGTTTTTTTGTACCTTTTTTAGGATGGTTGAGTTGCCATTTGTCAGGTGCTTCGGTTGTTTTCATAAATCTATTTGACATTAAGTTCAGATAGACTGATTAGTGCACTAAAACAATAGTTCTTGAATTATCTGTTGTATAACATGCTCCAAGCCTCCAAATACCATGTAATGTCACACAATAAGGCTGCTAAGTCGCAACTAGATTCTAGGCCTATTGGGTGAGCTCTGAGCTCATCACTCGTAATATTTTCATTTGTTTATGTTTTGATTTCCCATATTTGCTAGACTGATGGCAACTACTTGGTTCCTAATGGCAACTACTTGGTTCCTAAACTGGAATATGCACTATTCACCAGGTAGAACAGTTGCACAAGATTTTCAAGCTGTGTGGTTCCCCCTCAGAGGAGTATTGGAAGAAGTCTAAACTGCCGCATGCCACAATATTCAAGCCCCAGCAGCCCTATAAACGTTGCATCAGAGAGACATTCAAAGACTTTCCTCCATCAGCGCTACCATTGGTTGAAACCCTGCTTGCAATTGATCCAGCTGAGCGCCAAACTGCTACAGCTGCATTACAAAGTGAAGTATGTTCCTATCCATACATTTGTTATTATCCTAGTTCGAAGGAAAATTTTGTGGTTTTTAAGCAGGAATGGTAGTGCTACCTCCGATGCAAATTACTTGTTGTTTTAGATTTGGTCAAAGTCAAACATCTCTATCGATGACCATCAATTTGTAAAGATTTCTGTAGTTTAACAACATGTGAATCTAAAAATATAAATCTTGTGCGGTTAAACTATATGAACTTTTAGGAACTGATGGTCAGAGAGATCTTTGACAAGTATTTTGGAACGGAGATAGTATGAAGCAAAATCGTTGACCTATGACACATACAAACATTGAATTTGCTATGCGCATCGTAGTGCAACCTTTTTCTATTGAGGCTCATAGTATGCCAATTGTAGAAGCATTCCCAGAAGATTGTTATTTAGCTCGCGTGCTTTTTTCTCTCTCCATATTTCCTTTGTTCTCTTCTTAAGAGGACTCCTTGAAATTCTAAGTGGTGTTTGGCTATGAAGATTAAAATTCTATTTTAACTTTAGGTCTTGCTCCAGTTTAACTACCTTTACCTTTCAATGGTTCACATCAACAATATAATTCTGGGAAAGCATTCTAGTAGTGGAGCAGTGTGCACTAGGTTATTGTAGATATTCTGCTAAACTGGGAGAAGTTTCTGTGTTCTGATATAATGCCTATATTCCACTGTCAAAAATTGGTGCTTCCTCACTAAACTGAGTATATCCATGTTAATATTTAACAATATGCTAGTTTATATACTTCCTTGATAAATTAGTAGCAAAACTAGATACCCTGAGAAAATTGCTCATTGGCCTGGAGATATGTAAATGTTGGTCTGTGATACGTGCTAACTGCTAAGATAAACTGGGGGTCTTCAGTCCTTACACCTTTCAATGCTTGGACACTGTCCAAGTATAGAACAGACCAACACCCTATGCTGTGCTTATGAGTAGAGCAGATTCCTCTATATGAGCTGGTTCCAATAAATATGGCTCCATGGGCCCACTTGTCAGCTCCAGCCAACCTGTGAACTGACAATGGAAACTTACATAGCCTCTTTCCACACTGATAGCCTGCCCCTGCCTGGGCAGCAGCGCTTACAGCAGGATCTGTGGGCTAAATAGGTGTGTCATCCACATGGGCAAAGCTGAGCTCAAGAATCCATTATTGCTGAACGAAAACCTTTTGATGAGAGGGAAAGAAAGGGGTTTATGGTGATCAGGCATGGAGGGCTGTTTATTTTTAATGCCTTTATATGTTTGTGCTTCTCTTTTTAATGAACTGCTATTTATTCTGTCATCAATAACAAAGCTATCCTCTCTGGATACAAAATGCATAATTTTGCCTTTCGACAACAAAATTTAAGGTTGTCATGTGAACTAATTTTGTACTGTGGTCTTTGTAGTTCTTTTCAACTGAGCCTTATGCTTGTGAACCTTCAAGCTTGCCTACATATCCACCTAGCAAGGAGATGGATGCCAAGTTGAGAGACGAGGAAGCCAGAAGGTGTGTTCACATTTGCCCTTTTCCCTTTTTCTTAGAAATAAATGCTAACAAAATAATGCTTGAAAACATGTATGAAACCAAGTTAGTTGCAGTCATGCAATCCCACCTACAATATAATATGACACCCGTATGGATTGCATTAACTGTTGAATTGTCACCTGTGAAGTTGGGCCATTTAGGCATTTGAGTTGCGGATCATTTCCTGTTGATTTCACATAATTCTTTGGTTAACCATCTTGTTTTGACTATTTGAATGGGGCAATTGCATGGCTGCCCCTACTTTGAATCTAAACTGCAGATTTGCCCTTATCTTCTTCTAGACTTTTCAAACTGAACTTTTGTTTTGCCTCTACTCTGTTTAAGGCAGTTAACAGTGTTAAGTTGGTGTTACAAAGACCTTGCCCCTTTCTTCTTCTAGACTTTCCTCCAATTCTTTCTCATGTGTAGGGGGAGTGTGTGTTGACATGCACAGCTTAATCCAGTGATCCCTTCCATCTTCTTCTCTTTCTTTTCTTACCCCACGCCCAGAAGCTAGGGAGAATAAATCAAATCTGGAAGTAGAAATCAATCTACGGAGGTGGCATTAATCTACAAATAAGAAATGGAACAGATAGAAATCCTAGATCTGGATGTGAGATTCCCGTGGCTGGAGCCAAGCCATGCTGCGTGCAGCCACACCATTGCCTCACCCCCGCGCTCGTGCAGCGACGCCTCTTGAGCATGCACCCCTATGTTGTCTGCCTTGCATCTTGGCCCTGTGCAGATCTGCTCCATGGTCACCAGCCGCCACTCTCTGCTACTTGTCAATGGTCATCGATTGAAGAAAGAAAGAAGCAAAGATGCCGCAAGTGTACATCAGGGATAAAAGGCATTTGGTCCTTTCTCTGCTCTGAATGCATTTCACAATGAGTATTTTTATTTAATTGTTAATCTGTAAATTGGTAAATTGCTAACGGAGTTCAAGAAGAGGGGCAGACGACAAGTTCAATTTCAAATAACGGGCAAATATGCAAGCCCTAAAAAATGGGGGCTAATCTGCAGTTGGACTCTAAAGTGAGGGGTGGTGGAAAGGAAACATCTTGATCTCATGGGAACTGGCTATATGTTCCTGCAAACTGTCAAATGCAGCAACTTCTGTGCTGTATGCTCTTTACCTTTTACTACTAGGAACTCTGGAATGAAGAAATCAAGAGTTTGAGATGAGCAAAAGGGTTATTTTTAAAAATATTAGTTCAATAAGGGTTAAGAAATACAAATTGAAAAAACAAATTACGAGCACATCCAGTTCTGCTCCAATTTGCTACTGATTAAATTTTCTTTGTATCAACCAAACACTGTGAAGCTGTAACAGATAGAACAAGCTTTCTAACTCATTAATGCTGGATAGTTTTTCATATCATTTGCTTGTTTTTCTCCACCAGGCAACGAGCTGCCGCAAAGGCAAAAGGAGAAGTCACGAAAAGGACTCGACCACGGGACCGATCTCACAGGGCTGGACCAGTACCAGAAGCCAATGCAGAGCTGCAAGCAAACTTAGATGTAAGTCAGCTATTTATGATTGAAGACTATCTTGTTTTCTACGCACATGATTTGCATTTTTAAGGTAATATGAAAACTGTCAAGTTATAATTGTCAGAGACTGCAATTCAGTTTTCCACCATAAGTTGTCTCTCGTTGAGGAGAATCCAAGAACTGTTCTGTGTTCACAAACTTATCCTCGAAATAATACAGTCCTTGCCAAGCTGTGGGACGTGAAAATGAGGGCTTATAGACTCTACATTTGTTCTACTTTTTGTATTCCAAAATTAAAATATGTTTGTTTATTTGTTATCTTACCGCATTTCATGTTGAAACTTTGCTTTACAATGATTTTTTGCTTTGGGAATAAACATGCATTGCAAAATATGCTTTATGCACCATAAGGAATTAGAGTAGCTTGTCTTTCAAATATTTCTGCATAAGGAGGTAGTCACTCTAACAAATGTTCTCAATAACAGCAGAGACGAAGATTGATAAACCATTCAAATGCCAAGAGCAAAAGCGAGAAGTTTCCTCCGCCTCATCAAGATGGAGCTATGGGTAATCCATTGGGATCCTGTCGTCGTCTGGAGCCTACATTTGAGCATCAGGATGCTTCATTCAGCACTGTAGTCCCCATCGAGAAGGGGAACTCACAAACATGGTCGGGGCCATTGTTTGATGCTACAGCTCTTGGGCGATCGAGGCGAAAGAAGCAGACTGCTCGAGATGCTAAGGCTGCTGCTTACTCAAAGCAGCTCGAAAAGGACAAGGAAGGGATAAAAGCCCGATAAAATTATTTTTGGTGAGTTCAAATGAGTACTTCTACACCAAGGTCTGTTGGATTTCGTTGCCTGTTACGTTCCTTTGGTTGTGTCCAAATCTGGTGACGGTGAGAATCCATCCAGATTATGTATATGTTCCTGTTCTTTTTAGATTCTTCTGAACCTACTGTTGACCGATGCAAGACATTCGGGGGTTACCACCCTTGTATTTATGCCCTTCACAACAACTCAGATGTGCATGTGTATATATGCCGATTCTTTCTTCTGTATAAAAGTTGATTATGCATTTCAGTGTACTCCCTCCGTATTTTAATTGTGGAGTTCAGATCAGTATAGTGTTTTTAGTTCATTTGCCGTGTCTAAACCGGAGGGAGTACTTAGGTTGTGCTTTCGGTGCACCCAATGCTCGGTCTGCTGTAAGTCTCTGCAATATTTTGAGTAACTGCATTTTGGTGGTCACAATCATTCGATAAACACTACAGATTGTTAACTACTAGTATATAGAAAAAACGCTTTAAAAAAGATTCCTATGGCTGTCGTGTTCCAAAATTAGTTGGGCATAACATTTTTTATAACGAAATTGAGCATATCAGCCCTTTTTGGCACAACTCCTAGATTCATATGAAACCATGATATGAAACTGAAACTGGGCACTGAGAGTTTGTCTCGTATCCAAACCTATAAAGCTGATATGACACTTCTGGAAACTGTGAGATGAACTGTCCTGATCCAAAAAAGGAGATACACATGCATGCTAATAATATCGTCCTTTTCTCTACATAACCAGGCTGTGAAATAATCTTAGCTATCTTAAAAAACAAAGGCTTTCTTACGATCGAACTTGCCCGTCCATTTTCGAGCCTCATTAAGCGCATGTCCTATCTACCGATTATTGTTTATTAAACAATGTGTCCAATGAGATAATTGCGCATGTATTTCTTTTCTAAAAAAAGCGTCTCTCCATCAGCGCATGTTGCGGTCATGTGGAACGACGGACGATGCAGGAGAGACAATCCAACTGCGATCCAAAGATTGCAGGTATCTTAAGCTTTCAGTTTAGGTAATAGAAAAATATTACTCTATCCTAAAATAATTTACACTTTAAACATCTTGTTTGACTATGATCCTATGGCTCACGTCATCGACAGAAAGAAACCTTGTTTTCATGCAATTGAAAAATTGACTCCTCCCATTGTTTTTAGCCATTCTTCCAACAATATTCTTGAAATTTTTAATTCGTTTAGGTAAAACAACTGGTTGATTTTGGTAAATTTCAAAACCTATAACTAGTAACAAACAACTTGTTGATGCCATCAAAGACTATTTAATGTACATTTTAAGAATTGTTATCAAAATAATTTCACCAAGAGGCACCTAAAATGTAGTTTTCTTTTTACAAAAGATCGAAGTAGATTTCATTTGTTGAATTGAAGCTTTTTTCCTCTTTTGAAGCTACATCCAACTGAGACATCTTAAGCTCAAATAGGATGCTGTAATAGTCATTAGTAGGGTTCAAATGCGTCGGCAGCAGTTACCATATCGTGGGGCAGGACAAAAAACGTCACGTCCGAAACAATGGCAATCGAGGCACAAACTCAACTAAGATGGAGTAACAGCAGTATATCAGCTCCATTTGACTTTAACATTCCAGAGCTAACCGAGGCGGCCATCAACTGACCCCACGGGATACATATGCCACTTCGTTTTACGGACAAACTAACCTATGTCAGAGCACAAATTATACTACACTGTCAGCTGCGCCTGCTCATGAGCTTAGAGTCTCCTAGCACTACAGATAACAGGAAGATGCATTGACGATACTGCAATCCTCTCATCACCTGGCGAGCTCCACCAGAAAGGAGACCGCCTCAGCCTCACCCTCGCTTACGCCTCCCCTGAAATACATTAAAATCAGTGAGCACAAGAATACACATTCCTTGGCAAGGGGGAAAAAAACTCTAAAGGCACGGCATTGAAGCATTATTAAAGTGGTAACTTTCATAATTCTAGTACAACTGCTCACTAATAGATCCATTGGTTACTAGCTTTATCTATACTACTTGGCTTACCGAGCCCACATAATCTTCCATCACAGATTGTCGCCGCCTCTTGAATGAATTCGATGGAGTTGTCTCACCCTCACGTAACGCTGCTCGTTTTGTAGGAGTCATGTTCTGTAGATGAGGAAAAAAATACCACAAATTGTCACAACTTGCAATTCATGCATATGAAGGATCTAGAATGCAATGTTGCAGAACAATGAAGGGTGAGCAGTTTACCTTAGCAAGCCTTTTCTCCTTCCTTGCCTGCCTTTCTTGCTCATCATATTCTTGATTCTCCTTCTCAACGAGTCGGATGAGCGTGTCACATCGCCTAGCCAACTCTTGGGTCGTTCTGGATTTCACAAACCAATCAAACCGGAACAAGGGAGACATGCGAAAGGCAGCTTTCAGTTCATCCCAATTTCCGTATCCGAGTTTGTGGACCATGCAAAGCTGGAACATAACAGATTATTAATCATTCCCTGTACACAATTATGTATAAAAAATGAAGTGGAAGAACATACCATAAAACGGTCACATTCTTCATTATAGAACTTTCCTTTGTTCTGACCATATTGAATCTTCAACTCTAACCACGGGTTCTTGTAGCGGTCTAACTTCTTGCCGATGGCCCTCATAATCTCATCCTTACGGGATATCCTTGCTTCACCCCTTTCAATGTTTTTGATGATTCTATCATAATCTGTTGGAGAAAGATCAAACCAGAAACAATCAGTGCACAAACTGATTAACCAGTGGCTGTCATAAAATACTTTGATTGTTCATTGTTCATATTAAAAACACTAACAAGTTGTTACATTAATAAACATGAAAGTTTTCCATTAAAAATCCAAATTATACTATTTTCACATGATCAATCAAACAGTTTACTAATTTAGTTTTGAAAATTAGAGGGTTCTGTTGCAGTATCTAAATCGACATTTACTACAAATGGAGTGTAATATTCTTATATCAGTTTACTGCCATACCACTCAGTTCCTTGTATCTCTCCTTGAACACTTTAGCATAACGTTGAACTTCCTCTTCTGTCTTCCCCTCCATTTCAGAGGCTATACTTTTGATGTCATTGCGACCATATTTCTCACATGCACGAATAAATGTGTTGAAGTCTCTCCTAGTCCATGTTGCAAAACCCTGATATTCAAGTGTGGAAAGGAACCAAAGTTAGCGAGTAAACCAGGTAAACATATCAAGAGAGACAAAACAACAGGAAATTTATGGTTTGTACTAATTGTATTTCATCTTCACCTCTTCTAATAGCTGTTCCTTCTCTTCCTGCTCCTCTGCAGTCAACGGCTCCAATTGCTCTGAGTGCATAAGAATTATATAGTTAGCATTATCTATATGGATGCTGTAATGCAACGTAAAACGGCAAGCGTTGGTAATACCTTCATCTTCGCCATCAATGGTATCCTTCTTCTGGTTTGCTTGCTGCATAAAAATTTTCAATGTTCAGCTCCCAGATCATAAGCAACAGTTGAAAAATAAAATCTACTGGGAAAATACATGTCTAATTACCAGGGAGGAAATGATGGAAATGGCATACCAGGGAGGAAATGAAACAAAATTTGAGATTACAAGATTCTATGTTACAAAAAGGATAATCCAGCTGAGAAATTTACCATAAGGTACCGAACTTCCTTTTCATACAATTCGTTAAGCCTTTGATTGTTGAAGAACTGGAAATCATGCCTGGCAAACACATAGCAAAGATTGAGCTAGCAATAACATGGAGTAAGGTGTCAACGGCGACATTTTCACAAAGCTATACTTACAAATGTGGCATTCTTGGAATCCGTGGTTCCCTAGGCTTTGCTGGTGCACCCTGCCGAAGTGCTTGCTTAAAGTATTCAGACTCAGAGTAGCTACAAAAAAGTGAAAATCAGGTCCAAACAAGTATAGGACAAAATGCCCCACAAACTAGGGAAAAAAAAAACTTCATACTTTCTCTTTCTCTCTCTCCTAGGTGGCTCGATCCAGTTATCACTGACAAGTTTTTTGAAATCAACCTTGTTTTCATCCTTCAATCAAGAAAGCAAATTATGTTTGCGGTGAAGGCAATTTAAATAGAATTCGCAACTCATGATACACAAATTCAAGGGTTCAATACCTTCTCATCATCAAAATCATACAATTCAGCAGCTGCATGAGGAAAAGATTAGAAATATAGAAAGAAAGCCGGGGATGGAGAGGATGACATGTAAACAGAAGGGGCACATACTGTCATCCATCTTAAATTTAATGGCATCCTCAGTGAACTTTTTCATTTTCGCATCAAGCTCTGCTGTTGTTTCCTCTCCTTTAGCAATGATGCGGTCAATGTCCTCATCTGTAATTGTACTGTCCTTAGAACTGAACACCATTTCAGCACCAAATCTCACCATTTGCAAGAGGTCATCCTTGTTGACAGCTGAAAAGTAAATAAATAAAATCAGAATAATGCGTAACTACTAAAGGGAAATGCTTCAATAAATAGAATTACAAGTATCAAACTCCCTACTTTTCTGCTCTGCCAAGCGTCCTTGTTGAATGACCAAAGCATCCAATGCAAGCTTCTTGTACGCTCTTTCAATAACTTTTTCCTCAATAGTATACTGCATTTTTTTGGCATCACTTTCTTGTCAGATAAAAAAAAGTCGCGTACAATAATAATTATCAATCAAGAAGTAACAAACCTCAGTGCAGAAGCGGAAAACTTGAACTTCTTTCTTCTGCCCTATCCTATGTGCACGGTCTTGAGCTTGCAGATCAGCTTGTGGATTCCTGAAAGCGCATTTGAAGTACCAGAGATGTAAGGATTCAAATAGGGTAAACAACAAAATATAAAATCAACATAACAAAGCGGCATACCAATCACTGTCATAGAGAACCACAACATCAGCAGTGGCCAGATTGATACCAAGGCCACCTGCCCTCGTTGAAAGCAAAAAAACAAACTTCTCACTTCCAGGTTTGTTGAAAGCATCAATGGATGCATCACGGTCTTCTCCACCTGTATTTCCATCAATGCGGCAATACTGATATCCTCTGTACATAAGATAATCTTCCAAGATGTCCAACAGCCTGGTCATCTGCAGAATGGATATACACATCAAACAAAGAAAAATGTGGGGAATCAATCAGAGTGTTGAGAGGTGCACATGCTTAGCATCCTAATGGGACCATCAGATCTAACAACTAATACGCAATGTATAAACTTCTAAAGCCATTCAAATTTAGGTGCGACTTAAGGATAATCACCTGTGAGAAAATAAGCACCCTTGAGTCACGCTCCTTTAGTTTGGGCAACAACTTATCCAAAAGAACCATTTTCCCTAAGTAGTCATGAAAAGTTTATAAGCAGACTTAGAAGTTGGTTGAAAAGATATTGGAATTTACCAATAAACAACGCCACATTGAACAACATACCAGCATTCTCAATTAGATGTTCACCAGTTGTGTACGGTGGGCCAGGCTCTGCACCCTGGAACAGATATGGATGGTTGCAACACTTGCGCAACTGCATGGCGATGTTAAGCAATCGCTTGCGTTCACCACCAGCATTAATAACTTCCAAATCTTTCTGAAGCAGAGCTTTGTAGTATTGCTTTTGCATCTGAGACATTCCAACTTTAAGTATGGTTTCCTTCTTTGGAGGAAGACCCTTTTCAACATCAGACTTAAGCCTCCGAAGAAGAAATGGTCGAAGAACCTTCAAGATTGCAAAGCATTAATTATACATGATTGTAATTTAATATTTATATAGGTAGATCATGAGTTATATCCTGTACCTTATGAAGCTGCTGGACCACCTCCTGCTGATCATTTTCACCAGAAATTTGAAACCACTCATCAAAAGTCTCAGCAGAGCTGAATATTTCAGGCAGCAAGAAGTTGAGGAGGGACCAAAGTTCATGGAGATTATTCTGCCATGTAGCAAATCAGAGAATCAGATTAAAAGGAATATCATTCATCAAAACTCTCATGGTGTCTACAAAGATAGCACTGCCAATGAAACTAACCTGTAGCGGAGTGCCCGTGATAAGGAGACGATAATTAGTGTTGTAAATCCTCATAGTCTTCGACAGAAGAGAGTTCTCATTTTTTATCCTGTGAGCCTCATCAATGATAATGTAGCGCCAGCTGAAACGCTTCAATGCGGTTTTCTCTTTTATTGCCATCTCAAAACTAGTGACAACAACATCAAATTTTCCTGGCTGTAGTAAATTTCCCTTATATGATTCTGACAACAGAATAAAAGAAGATCAGTAACATGTCAGTAGGAAGTTAATGCAATGTAAACAGACTTTAGACTAACCCTCTCTTCTGGATTTCCCAAAACTTCACAGCACGAAGAATAGGGCAGAAGCGTTGGATTTCCTTGATCCAGTTACCAAGAGTAGATTTCGGTGCAACAACCATGTGAGGACCAGTGATGCCTCTGAATTCATGCAGATAGCCCAGCAGTGAAATAGTTTGAAGAGTTTTCCCAAGACCCTGAATAACAAAAATGTGCAATCGCCTTGTCAAAGATAGGCAGAGTAACAACTAAGAAGATCTATAGTTGTTTTGGAACCTAAACTTTGAGTTAGCACACTAGCATACCATTTCATCAGCCAATATCCCGTTGATACCATTCTCATACAACCTAATAAGCCAGTTAAGTCCAGCAAGTTGGTAATCTCGCATTTTCCCCTTTATGCCTGGAAAGCAAAAGAATCAAGCCATTTAGAGTTTGCATACTGAGATGTAACCCCACAAAATGGATGAATTAGAAAGCATTGATTCTATCTTTGTAAAGCCAAAGAACAAGAGTCCAATCTTCAGAAAAAGCAAAATGCATTGGTTGAAAAGAAACAAAACAAACTATCAACTATATCAAGATGATCTTTTGAACAAGGAGAAAACAGAAACAACTTGTTAATGTAAACATTGGTATTCAGGCTAAAATACAGTTATCAAGAACCAATTATGCAGTAGTTTCGGTTCAGCTCACACCTAATAAGCATAGAGTTTCATTTAGCCTTTTTTGAAGTCGATGTCATATTTGATATTTCATTTACTCGATTCAACAGCATAAGCAAGAAAATATCCATCCATGCAGAAACAAAAGTTTTCTTAATTCATTATGTTATTAGTTATTACTGATACAAGAAAAACATTATATTCAATAATATTTACAGGCAGTTATCAACAAGAGGCTCACATGAAGGCTGCGAAACCAAACGTGTTCCCCCTGTACCAGCAAGGGCATCTTCCTCCTCTTTGAGGTATTCTTCATCTTCCTCTTCTTCTGTCATCTTTGATGCATGACGCCCCCTACAGATTGACACACTATGTTAGCACAAAAATACAGAAGAGATACACAATGATCCTGAAGTAAATGGGTTACGTTTTATGGCCTTGCGTAAGAAATAGTAAGCATCATCCAAATTCCAGAAGCTACTAATAAAAGAATACTGGAATGAACATGTGTATTCAGAACTTTCTTCAACCCGATAGCATGAAATGAAAATATGGACAGTATCTATAACAAGGTTAAAATGGATGACATGTCATTAACCAGATCAAAAGGCCCTCAAGGAAGCTATAAACAGAGCAGAGGCACTTAAAGGTTATCTTGCAAGCCGGCCATGCGATGCGTATGTAAAGATCCTTACATTAGAACCATTTTTTGCATCCAACAATATATCGTCGTCTAATAGTAGTAACAAAAAATTAGTACCTCCCACGTGGCTTTTTCTCATTTGATTGACTTCCTTTTGCAAAGTGAGCAAATATTTCAGTCTGCTGTAGAAGGTATTTCAATCGTCCTTTGCCTTTATTGTTCTGTCCAAAACCATAATGATCAGAGCAACGATGAGAATGTAATACACAAGTGCATCAATGCAAAAGAAAACATATTATGCTCAATCCTGTACAAACAGTACAATTGTATTCATGTATGATTTTAAAGGATGCATACCATATCAGCATCAATGGCAGCATTTTGGGTGTCCAATATTTCTTGGATTTTCTGCTTCTTCATTTTTTGAAGTTCCTTTAACCTTGCTTTCTCACGCTTGCCAACCACTGCATTTTCAGGCTGCAAAATAGTTTGTCAAAGGAATGCCAAAAATTCACACCTGACGGTTGTTCAAAATCTGTTCACAGTACACATGATGCAAGAAAACTAAAGAATTTCTTGACACTTCCGGTCCACAGCTAGATAAAGTGGGACTAAGGCAAACATCCTACCCAAAGAAATGAAATCACCAGCCAACATTTTCAGTGGACACAGATTCGACCATAATATATCTAGATAAGCATTCCACCTTTCCCATCTCAAAATAAAAATAAAAAAACCATTCCGCCTTTCGGGCAACAAAATAGAATCTAAAACCATCAGGTGAATCAATTTTTCTACCGCTTCATCTATCCAAAAATTCGATAATCAAAATTCTCTAAAACTCCGATTCGACATCAAACCCTAACCGCGCCGTCTCACCTCGTCCCCGTCGTCGTTGTCCCCCGGGGCGGCCTCATCGTCCTCGGTGGACTGCGAGTCGTCGTCGCCCTCCTCGGCGGCGGCGCCGCCGGCGTCCTCCTCCTCCTCGTCGCCGGCGCCGGTGGTGACGGCCTCGATCTCCTCCTCGTCGACCTCTTCCTCCTCCTGCCCCTCCCCGTCCGCCTCCCCCGCGGGCGTCGCCTCGTCCTCCTCGTCTCCAGATCCGGACCCGGCGCCGTCAGACTGGTCCTCCTGCTCCTCCTCCTCCTCGCCGGAGGACGAGATCTCCTCCTCGTCGTCGTACTTCACTGGCTTCGCCATTGGGGCGCTGTGGCGGGAGGCTAGGGTTAGGTTTTTGGGCGGCGAATTGGGTTTTCGAGGGCGGAATGCTGAGCTCGAATCGCCTGACGAGTCAGGCGGTGGGGATTCGAAGAGTGAAGCGATTTGGGGGAAAAGGGATTGGCCAATTTATACTCTGCGCCTTGTAGGAAGGATGATTTGGCGATTTGCAGTTTAGTCCATCCTATCATGCATATTATTTCCGAGCCATCACGGAACATACTTGATGAACGTTTCGTAAAAAAATCAAGAAATATATAGTCTTGGGGTCTCAATGCAAAACTTTTGAGACCGCGAGATTTCTCGGAGCACGAGGACTTTGGATCTTTCCCGTGGACGTGATCCGTGGTGTGGTGCACCCTGTGTCGTGGGACCCCAAACATATAAGGGTGCGTTCAGTGCATGAGGTCTAAATTTTAGAGGGTTTTTGCAACGAATATTCTAATTATAAATAAAGTTTAATTAGAAAACTAATTTCAGACTCCGCTCGAATTTGCGGGACGAATCTAATGAGGATAATCAAGCCGTAATTAGACGATAGTTACTGTAATATTACTGTAGTAAAATATAGATTAATTAGGCTTATTAGATTCGTCTCGCGATTTAGAGGAGGTTGTGACATAGGTTTTGTTATTAAATTAATAAAAATAGTTTTAAATAACAAGATTCTCTTTGATGTGATAGGTGTTAAAAATTAGAAGGTGCGCCGACCGCACACTAAATCGGACGACGGCGCACGGTGAACTACGCGTATGGTGGTCGATTGCAGCCGGGACGTGGGAGGGAGTTGGTTCCCGCCAATGAGGCGGGATTGGGTTTGGGGTCTCCCGCCGCACTCGAAATTGGGTCCGCGCACGATGGAAACTGGCAGGCTGGGCTTGATCGGCTCCAAAGCTGGTCAATGGCCCAATACTGACAGCTGGTCCATTATAAACCTCACATTCATTCGCGTCCCTGATAATTTTTACTCTTTTTTTTTCTCAAATAATGTTAAAGTTTTCAAAATGGCATTGTTACTTCAATTTTAGAAAGTTCGTACAATTATGATGTGGTATTCAAAAATCCAAGTACATTATTTCAAAAAATTCTATGAAATTATTGATGAACAAGTTGCTATAACATGTTGGAAAGTTACTACAAATTGTTGAGTAGGTTATAAAAAATTGTCCAAACATTTCTAACAAAATATGGGTTGTATTGTTTATATGGAACCTTCTACTCCCTCAGTTCAGAAATATAAGCATTTGTTGACTGTCAGACATCAAGTTTGAACATTCGTCCTATTCAAAAATTTGAAGAAACTTGTTAGAAGAAACTCTTAAGGTAATATGTACATATAATTTATATGAATAGGTTTTTGAATTATACTATTGGTTTTACTGGGAGTAAATTCCCCCCCCCCCCCCCCCCCCTCTTTGGCCCGGGCCACTAAAATCTTAGGACGGGATTCATGATGTCAGCAGCCCGTGAAGCTGCTGCCCTCGTCCGTACGCCACTACTAACCAACTAACCCATTGGGTCCATCACACACACACACACACGCGCGCGCGCATTATCCTCTCAACGGCAGCCTCGCACTCCATGCTGCCGATGTCCGTCTTCGACGCTTTTGCCTCCATCGCGCAAGATCTCTCTGCCTCCTGTCCCGCTAGGATCCGGTTGCTACGGAGGTTGGGGACGCATGGGCTAGCCAGGGCATCATCTTCAAGCGATGGCCTCCTGCTCTCTTCCAATCGTCTAATCGGACGCGGCCAAGGCGCCGCTCCATCCTCAGCCTCAATGTTGTCACCCCCTCGACGACCTTGGGTTACACTAACGTCCAGCCTCTCCGTCAAGGTGCAAGACGATGACCTCCTACTTAGGCGTGGATCCGGTGCACGCGGGGCGACAGCGCGATAGAGGGCGCAATCAACCCGAATACACGACGACAGCGTCGGTGGTGAGGCAATCATGGGCCTCGCGGGCGGTGCGGCGGTTGTGGGCCTGACGGCTATTTTTTTATATGTTTAAAGACCTTTACTATATATGGTTTTTAACTCCTTGTAGTGACGAAAATTAGTGCGTTCGTCACTACTGTAAATAGGGCTCTGTCACTGCACTCTCTTTTTGTACTAATGGTAGCGATGGGCGTTTTGCCCGCCACTACTTAATTGTAGACTTGTAGTGGGGTAATGCTCTTTAAGAGTCGTGCAACGTAGAGACGGAGGGTAGTGGTTCACGCGGGCTGGTAGGCTGAGGGGAGAAGGGGTGGAAGCAGGGATGAAAATCGAATTAGCACTATCATTTCCTAACCATATTTTTTTAGTCAAAAACAAAACCTAAAACGATAAGTTCAGAAATGGAAACGATATCATAAATGTTGGAATATAAAAAACAAAGCTATTGAAACAAAAACATGTCGATACAAAGCTATCACACAAGACATTTTGGCCAACTCGGGAAGAAGACAGTGCATAAGGCTTAGTTTGTGTCGCCATGGCAACAGCTCTTGAACTATGTACTGTATGCATATAAGTTTTGGTTTCACTAGAGGTGGCAATTTCATCTCGGCCAAAGAAATGTATTGCTTCAGTGTGCTGTATCGCGTATGGGGTTAATAAAACGTTTGCTTTTAATTTGATACTATATTCTTACTAAAATGTTATGTAAGTGCAGATCATGCCATGATCAGGTATTTGGAATCTTTTCGGAGCCAGTAGGGTTCTATATACAGAGAACCTGGGATCATACCTAATAGCAAGATGAAAGTAGAGCGGAAAGCCAATAAACTACTAGGTACTTATGGCTACACGTAGCCTTGACCTTGTTTTTGACTTGCTTAACACTGGTGTTAAGCTATAGACTGAACCCCATGGACTTTGATGAACTAGCATGCTAGTAGATAACACAATGGCACCTCAATGATATTAGTGGATTCAGAGTTGGGAATTGAACATTTCCCAAAGAAGCATGGATTACATTGCCATAAACTAGACTACATTTTTTTTTGGGTGCAAATGATTAACTAGACTGCCTTTCTTGAGCATTACAGCTTGGTTTACAGATAATCCACAGTTTACGGTAAGAAAACATATAACGCGATATCTAGCTGATTTGAATGCTTACCATACTCTCTCGTTGATTTCAATGACCATATTCTCTCGCAGATTTGATAGACCATATTCTCACGCTATCTGCTTAATGTCGACAAACATCAGGATAACCTATACCTTTGCTTGGTTTGGGGCTTAAAAGTTGTCTATGATCACTTACGGCTTTATTGAATTAGAATTACAGATAGATAAGTCAACTTGTATGATTAAAAGCCAGTTCCATAAATACTTCTGAGAATTCATTTTTTAAGATTACTTATGATTGAGGCAAGTTAGCATAAGCCGATCCACCATCATAAAAAGGGACATTTGTGAATAACCGTCGTTCCCTAATTGCTTGCTTTGTTGCAGTGCTATTAACTGTTATTCTTCTTTTTTTTTTTTTGCGAGGATGCTATTAACTGTTATTCCTTATGCTTTATCAAAAGAAAAAACTGTTATTCCTTATTTGTGACTAGAGATGTCTTACAACTTCTCTCTTTAGCTGCAGCAATTCTACAAACCGTAGGTTCAGAGAATCTGTCATCTGGAATTGTTCTTGACGAGACCTCTGCATTTATGCGTTGCAAATTGTCCCCGTCTATGAATGTTAGGCCATCCAGGTGTCCCTTATAGCTCTTCATTCGCCGAAAGGTCAGGCTTGGATATAATGGCTCATAGATGCAAAGAATGCAGGACACAATTAGCAGAAATGTTGAAACAAAACAGAAAAAAAGCTAACCACTAAATTTTTTTCATTTTTATTTTCTGTATTTGACTTTTGTTTAGGTCAATTCAAAGGGTCTTCTTCAACAATCTGTCGTGATGCCCTATAGTCATGCATTGCTAGATAGCAATTGGCAATTCTAAACTATTCAAGAGTTGACATTCCAAAGTTGAACTGTGGATGCGATCTAAAATTTAAGATTGGATTCTTTGTGACAATCTGCCAAAAAAAAAGATTGGACTGGTAATATTTGTGATTCACAATGACTGAACACAGTTGACTCTAGGGAGTGACCATGGACATTAGAATGGAGTGACGATGGTATCCTTTTAACTAGATGACATCTTTCTTAAGGATGTCAAGAAAATGAATTTGGTAGATTAAGGAGCATGATTTTGATACCAGGAATGAGAAGTGTTCTTTTATATAAAACAGTGCCGTAACAACTATAACTTTTTTTGTTCAATGAAGGCACAAATTTTGGGCTGCATTTTACACTTTAATTTTACAAAAAAAATTACATTTATTTTTTATGAAAGGAAGAGCTGTTGTCATTCAAGAAAAAAAAATCAAAGTAATCGCCCAAATGGAAGAGTGATTAAGTGGCGGTGCCCTTTTAATTGCTCTTTCGCAGGTGTTGCCATTTTTGCTGCAATGCAACTCATTTTTACATCATTTTTCACCATGTATACATACACTACTGGAAACTCGAATACCCCTGTGTGTTTTCTAAAACGCACAGGAAAGTAAACATTACTCTGTCGGCCCAACTATTTTCTTGACGGGCTGCCCACAGGCATACCCGGTCCAGCCCACAAAAGTCTGAGAAACCCTATCTGCTATCCATTCCCACACCCCGCCGCATCGGTTTCACCTCGTTCCCAATCTCCGCCGCCAACCTCACCGGATCCGCAGCCGCCGTCGGCTCCTCCATGCCGTGTCACGCCCACCCCAAGATCTGCTCGTGAGCCCCCAGAGGCAGGGTGATGGCGCTGGAGCTGAGCCTGGAGGCTGCGTCCCCGCGGGCGGCCTGTCGCCGCCGCCGCCGCCGCCGCCGCCGACCGGGAAGGAGCAGCAGGTGGCTGGCGCGGGCACCTTGCTGCAGATCTCCAGGTTAGTGCTCGGCCGTCGGCCGCCGTCTATTCCTCCTCTTCTTTGGCGGTCAAATGGAGTCATCGCCACCGGATTCCTCTGGATCTTGAGCACCACGGCTCCTCCCTGCTGTTTCGTTCTGTTCTGGGCAGAATCACCCATCGGCCGCCGTCAGTTATTCCTCTTCTCCGGCTAGCGTTCAGCAGCTTAGCGACGGCAAGCAAGCTCGCAACCTGCAGCCTGTAGCCTGCAGGTATCGCTCCTCAGACCTTTCCTCTTGTTTTATTCAGTATTTGTATTCGATTTCATCTCTTCAAGATATTGCTGTCCTGTGCGCGCCTGTCCCTTGGTTCTGCTAGAGCTTGTGCGTTGTACTGCCTGCCAGATTGCTAGTGTGACATTGTGATCTGAAAAATAATATGCTAGCTGCTTGTGAAATTGCATAGAGATGGGAGCAATTGGATCTGCTGACCTGGAGACAGGAAAGCAATTGGGAAACCATAGATGGGGCAAGAGCGGAAGATGTATGTTCAGGTATGTAAATATCCCCTTGTGCCACATTGTCAGCACATAAAAAATTTAATAATTTACGTTGTACCATAGTTCATTTGTCCCTCTGAACTTAGAGGCCTTTGTCATATAGTTCATGTATAGTGTTAACTAACATCTGCTAAAGTCCATTCGATTGACATATTTTCTTCTCTGATCAACAGGAAGTGCTGCAGAATGTCAGCTGATTTTATTTTCACCACAAGATTATTCTTCAGATCTGGTGAGTTTGCTTTTCCTAATCTGTATAATACATTAATGGCTGTTGTTTCCTGGCATTACTTGGCTAGTAAAAACCTGTAGTGCAATGAGTTATGAGTAGATTCTCGTTCCATTTTACTTTACTATCAAGCCTGTGTTTATTTTTGGCCTTGGCTCCTGACATAATCTAGCCATTGCTTATGGATCTGTATTCTTGAAGGAAAGAAGCCTGATTGTTCTTCTCTGTTGTTGCCGATGCTCTTGATCTGCCTGAATCAAAGGCTAGTGGACCATTAGAGGACCTGTATACCTTATAGTTAGTTGTCTTGTATGAACCAAAGGCTAGTGGAGTATTAACCTGTAAGCCATTTTGAAAGGATTGAGCTACTTGTGTAACTGCAATATGTGGACCTGACGACCTGTATATGCATTTGAATATGTAAACATGTATGTACATATTGATGTAATTCGGTTAATGATCAGAAGTGCATTTCTTTTTTTTTATTTTCCTCAATTTATTTTCCCTGTGTGCTACCCGTCAGGGAAAGTCTTGAAGCACACAGGGTAACTTATCCTGACGGCCAGCCGACAGGCAAATTCGGTTTTCCCTGTCGTCGTATTCCTGTGTGCTATTCCTGTGGGTTGGCCGTCAGGAAAATGATCCCTGACGGTTTTTGGTATTTCTCTGTGGGTTTTCGGGCCACAGGGAATTTGGCTTTCTGGTAGTGATACCGCTTAATCCTTATCTGCATGCACTTGCACGTTTGATGTTACTTTATTTGTTTGAGCACCAATAATTTTAATTAGAGATTAGATGTGAGTCAAATGTTACCAACTAGGAAGAAAATATTGTGTGCAGGTTGAACTGGCACAACTCTGAATGCATAAACTCTTCATCTCTACCAACTTGCACCTCTTTAGTACAACCGTATCGGTTGAGCCTGTTTTAGTTCCTAAGGACACCTGTTCGGTGCGTAGGAATGATTTGACCAAAAGCAGGGACATTCTTTCCGTTAAATTTCTCCAAATTTCTCCACTATAGGATTAATCTTCAATTTTGATTTGCCATTCCCGCCTGTAAATATCATACTGATGTGTCACATGATTCCTTGCTTTGCAGAAGCAAGTTACAAGCCGCCACATATCAGATTTCTTGATACCCACTTTGCTTGGAATCCCCACCCGCTTTGAGATGCTCCTTATCCATATGAAATGCCATTTGGCAAGCATTGAAAATTTGCTACAAAAACAAAATTGTAAAAGGCAACTTCGGAGCGCAGCATCCCATACCTCTCCATATCTGATGAGGTGTAGGGGGCTTGCTTTTTGTGAGATTCCAGACACACAGGATAAGAGCTAGTCATCGAGGCCATTGCTACGGCATGCTCTTCATAGTGCCTCTGTACAGAATCGGCTGGCCTTCTTCGTCCACGCTGACTTTGGCTTGACGCTGACTTGGATTCTTGGGATGTTCACGTGCGTAAGAGTCAGCAGGTATGGTATTGGTGTCCTTCATCAACCTTGCTGACGCAGAGTAATCTTATCTGAATGGGAAGAAATCAATTTCCACTTGAACAATGACATCAGGTTCAGTAGAATAGTGACTGAAAAATCTTGCTTCCATTTGTGAATACTAGAACGGCTTAATTGTGTAAACCACTCCATAAGCTCTTTAAATTTGACATTTCCACCCATAAATGTTTTTGTTGCAAATCCCCATCAACCAAGTACATTCTGTTGCAAAAACCACCCCAGTGTGCACATATTTAATTGTTTTTATATTTATTCGCCAATATAAATCAAGAAAAAACTAAGTTAACTAATTTGACATGATTAAAGTATTTAAATGAGACTTATTCATCTTATTTTTACTAAAAATTTATTTAATATAAAACTTTGCGGGACACCATTTGAACTCTAATTGCCTTTGTTTTCTTGTTTTTTTTGGGCAAAATCTCAAGTATGGAGATCGTACTCCCAAAATTTTGTAAGTTTCATAAGAACACCATAAACTACTCCAAACAAACGAAAACAGATTTAATCGGCTAAACATGTGCAAATTGGGGTGGTTTTGGCAACAAAACCTAGTGGGTGGGTGGGTATTTGCAACAAATTGACTTATGAGTGGGAATCTGAAACTCAAAGTGACTTATAGGTTGTTTTATGCAATTATCCCCACTAAAATTTAGTCCATACTCCGCACAAATCTATTCGAACAATGCTACTTCTCAAATGTATTGAAGTTGGTACGAAAAAGCTGGAAGAGAGATATAAAACTACTTTAATTTTGGCTCATTTTAACTCCAAAAATGATTTTAGACATTTTAACAAGGCCCGATCAGTATCTTCTACGTTAAAAGATCATTTTCCATTTCTTAAGAACTGCAACTTACTACTTAGTCTCTTGACACGTCTATAGTTGACCCCCATTTTATTCTTATTCCATGACTGTAGGTTACTATTACTCTCTTGAATCTACTACAGTTCAGCCCCCTCTTCAATATCTATAACAAGACTAGATGAACATGATCTCACCAGCATCTCTGTGTCTCTCTCTTCTGACTTGTCGAATAGGATAGCCTAGAACTCCAAAAAAGCAAGGCTCGCGCAAGCCTTATCTGGACGACCATCTCGGTATCAGGTTGCTGCATCGCTGTTGCCATCCAAATATTCCAAATTCCACACTGCACCCATCTGTGGTATCGCAAGAAAAGAAGCTCGCCCGTTATCCCAATCCTTCCGTTACCACCTCTTACTAGTCAGATCGCTGCCAATGCATTTCCATGCCTATATAAGTCAGCTCCCAACACCCATTGCTAAGCAAGCAAGCACAGCTTCACAAAGCAATAGCGTACAAGAAGCACTTCTAGTCTAGGCTAGCTCGCCTACATTTTCCACTTCATCGCTTTCGAGAAGATCATCTTGATCGATCGATGGACCGGGTGACGAAGCTCGCGGCGCAGCGCGCGGTGGTGATCTTCAGCATGAGCTCCTGCTGCATGTGCCACACGGTGCTGCGCCTGTTCCGCGACCTCGGGGTGAACCCGATGGTGGTGGAGCTGGACGAGGACCCCCGGGGGAAGGAGATGGAGAAGGCGCTGGCTCGGCTGCTGGGCCGCAGCCCCGCCGTGCCGGCTGTGTTCATCGGCGGCAGGCTCGTCGGCTCCACCGACAAGGTCATGTCGCTCCACCTCAGCGGCAGCCTCGTCCCGCTGCTGCACAATGCCGGCGCGCTCTGGGTGTAACGCTACACGCTGAGTGCAGCTAGCGCTGACTGAGTCGTAATTGAATAATGTTGCTTTCTGTCCGGAGACGAAAGGGCGTGTGGTACGGAGAGAGTTTGCAGACCTTTTTTGCTGCAATATTGTAATAATTTATGTGTAGAGGGGTAAGTGCGGTGTCAGGGACGTTTTGTGCTGTTATAATGCGTAGACATATGTGCGGAGACATCTTTTGTCGTCATCAGTAATGGCGAAATGTTTGAGATGAGATGCATGTTTTGTCAAGCTGGTAACTATTTACAGTATACGCACACAATGTTTTACACTCAGCGCAGCGCCGCCGACGTCGTTTTTTCTATTTTTGTCTCGAGACAAAAGGAAAGCTCTTTCGCAAGAGTAACATAAATACCCTTCGCATTTTTTTTTAAAAAAGAGTAACATAAATATCACACCAAATTTGTTATCAGTTCTTACGATGTCATTCTCCGAAGCACTGAAGCAACTACACACACAAATTACTATATTATGTTTTGCAACAGAGGCAAGGAGGACCTTTGGCTTTCAACATCCCCAACTCATCCTATTTTCACTGAGATGAATATTAGAACAGAAACATGAATGAAAAAGAACAACGCTAACCAAAATATATGCCCAAACATAGGCGGAAGTTTAGTAATAGGTTGTGTGTTTGAGATGAACTTTTTACTAGTTCCATTCATTTGGTTTGGTGATTTGCTATTTGTCCTGTGTGGTAGATGAAGTCTACACATACTGAAAACTTGTAATAATGGAAGGCTAATACATCGAAAGGCGTAGAGACCGGGATGCTTTCGTTTTCTTGATGAGATATATTTCCCTCTATCTAAAAGTGTGTGTGTACTGTATATGTAATATACTTCCCTTTATATATATGTAATATACTGTATATGAAATATACTGAGTCACTTCGTTCTAACGAGCCTTTCTATGCCCAAGATAAATGACAGGGCAGGAGAATAGCATCTCTTGATGATCTAATCGCCCGCCAACAACTTCGCTGTTATTCAACTATCTTTTATATGTTCATCCAATTTCTTGACATTGAAGGAGGTCTCTTTTGTTTCATGGACCGAAGAATTCCAAAAAATTCAACTAAGAAAAAAAGTCTGCAAATTCAACTCACACTGCATGGATTTTTCAGGTTCAATTGGCTTTGTTTTATGACTAATTATTCTTTCGGTATCAGGTGATTGTTGTCAGGTGGTGAATCTCAAGATATGCCGACCGGCTCATTCTATCGCAAATGTTTAGGAGGTAGCGATGTGTTGGGTATGTGCCATTTGAAAATCATTGAAATTCTTTTTTTTTCTCAAGCCTTTATGATAAAGCAATGTCTTGTAGGGAAAGGGCATGTAGGTCTTGGTTTCGACTCCACGTGGGAGCGAATCAGTCTTCGAAGATGCATGCTTATACGTTTCACAGGGGTGAGGCGTGCGAAAATCTCTATTACTTAATAAATCAGAACTTGTCGTCGTCGTCGCCAACAAGGTGGCCCCCTTCGATACCGCACACGCCTGCAAAACCGCGTCCCCCTTCGATACCGCACACGCCTGCGTTAATTACCGCGCCCCCCTTTGATACCGCACACGCCTGCGTTACCGCGCCCCTCTTCGATACTGTGTCCCCGCGTTTCCAGCAACCTTCTTCTGAACGTCCGTTTTGCATCAGAGGAGCCACGTTCGATTCGGCGTTGGTATGCGCTCTGCGCCCCCTGTTGACGGTCATTAAATCATAAAATGACCGCCAACTTATCGGCGAATAAAAGGTAGTCACCAAAGTTTCCTGAATTAAACTAATAAAGTTCCACAAGTTTCAGATGTAATCTTGTTTTGCAAGGTACATAGGAATATTGGAGCAAATGTGTTTATACTCATGGAGAAACAACAAATATCCAAAAGCACATGATAAACAAGGGCGTGCTCCGACACCTCAACGACATTCAACGTAAGAAATAAGGAATGACTTGGACATCAAAGTATAATAACTCAAATGACAAATTTGATCCCTCCATGTCAAAGCCCTCGTCGAGATAGTCAAAATAGACTTTTGAATCACCCAATTCGGAGTTCGGTAGGAGAAGTTGTGCCAATTCGAAAATGGAGGGAAAAGCTGAAATTAGTAGGCCGGCCGGCCACCCGCTAGCCCGGCCGGCCTGTGACCCTGTTGGTCCTGATCTTCCTCCAGTAGGTTACATACACCACAAAACACCAAGCTCAAGTGCCCATTATGGTGGAAGACCAACCGACATCGCAAGGTGGGCTTTTAGGCCTAAACTTGACGGGTACTCAACCATAACAGCCCTTAGCAGTCCACCGACCTCAGAACCGATACTAGGGAGCGATCATGGACGTCCATGCGGAAGGCGGTGGCCAACCGCCATAATGTGTGGCTGGCTGGCCTACCTTGGTGGTCAATCAAGCTCAACCGCCTCTCACTTGCTCTATTTAAACCCCCTCCTCATTGGGAGCTATAAATAGGAGGTCCTCCCGCCGGTTCAAAGTGTACCCCATGGAAGAATCACTCCACTTGTGTAGTTTAGAATATGATTAGTATTTTAGTTATGGGAGTTAGAGTAGAAGTGAGAGCTTCACTCGGAGTTCCAGAGTTCTCTTCGAAGTTTGAGGAAAGTTCTCTTGTATCTTTTCTTTTATTAGATTTTCTTTAATATAATTATTTTCTTATTTATTTATTTTCTTATCTATTTACTTTAGTTTTCCTTTTAGTTTATATTTATTTATTTAAGTAATTATTATAGAGAAATCCTTTCGTTGGATTCACGGTCCTGTGGGTTTAATTAGTCTTTCTCTTGGACATGGTATCAGGTTGATTGTTTAGATTCGCTAGACTTGGGTGGCTTGCTCTCTTCCAAGGAGTAAGTTACCAGGATAGCTGTAAGGGAGGTGCTTGGAGTTATTCTAGCGTGCGTTGCCCCTAACCCCACGGAATGATGTGGTAACCGCGAGTACGTGTGATAGGCATACCGGGCTTTGTAGTCCACCATGTTCAGGTTAGTACCTGCAGAGGCTGTAGAGCAACGGATCCCCAAAGTAGTTGAACCTAGTTATCGAGTTGCTGCTTTGGCACGACTGTGCCCCGATGTGTTGGGATGTATCTGTAGCGAAAGCTTAAGTAAATATTTGTAGACTATCAGGAAACTAAATGCTAACTCCTAGGCTAATCGATACCTTCTTCTCGTTGTTCTCCTAAACTAAATGCTAGCTCCTTGTTATCTATATCGATGGATCTTTTTCCTGAGTACCACACCTATCACACATATGCACACCTGCTTTAGTCTAGTTTGCAAGTTATAAATAATAAATGTTTCTTTGTTAATTCATGATATTCTTAGCGCTGCTTCCCTGCGGAAAAATATAAAAACGATAACCTTGGAATACTCTTGGGTGAAATGCTACAATGGCGTTCCGTGCGCTTGTGGAAATTGAATTAAATCTTTTTGCGTAAGATACGCCAACCGCACGTGTCTTCGCTCGAGCACTCGGGCGATCATCCAACCTTTCGTTCTTCATCTGAGGACCCATGTTCGTTTCGTCGTTGGTATGCCATCCGCGCTCTTATTATTCGCACGCAACCTCGCTCTCACATCGGACGCAAATCTTTCATTCATTCATGATCTTACGAACCTCGTTCAATTCGTCGTTGGCATGTGAGTCGCGCCCTGTCGTCCACATGCGACACTATTTAGCGTGCGCACTCGGTTGGCATCCGCCTTTCATTCCTCATCGGACTGTCTAGGTTCAATTCGTCATTGGTATGCCATCTGCGCTCCTATCGTCCGCACGCAACCTCGCTCGCAGACCCGGACGCACCTCTTTCGTTCGTTCATGATCTTACGGACCACGTTCCATTCATCGTTGGTATGCGAGCCACGACCCCTCGTCCGCATGCGATAGTGCTCGCGCACTCGGGCGCACATCTTTCGCTAGTTCACCATCTTACGGACCACGTTCGATTCGTCGTTGGTATGCGAGCTGCGCCCCGTTGTCCGCACGTGACATCGCTCGCACACTCGAGCGCACATCTTTCGTTCAGAACTGGTCGTTGGCGGCGCCCAGCAACATGGGCCCCTCCCCCAGCAAGGTGGCCCCTTCGATATTGCACACGCCTGCGATACCGCGCCCCCCTTCGATACCGCGTCCCCGCATTTCAAGCAATTTTCTTCTGAACGTCCGTTTTGCATCAGAGGATCCTCGTTCGATTTGGTGTTTGTTGGAGGTCATTAAACCATGAATTGACTCCGAACATACTGGTAAATAAAGATTATTCACTAAGATTCTGTGCATACTAGTTAGGACTAATGTAGTTCCATAAGTTTTGGTGATATTTGGATGTAGGAGGATATTCTGGAGGAAAGTGGGCCCGAGTCGGAGAAAACATAGGCCAGCCGGTCCCACTTGGTGCCCAATGGTCCTGGCCTTCCTCAATGGGCTGGAAACAGGCCAAACACGCAAAACCAAAGCCCAACCTGAAGAATACCACCGACATTCCAGAAGTTGGGCCAAATGGGCCAAAACAACAAAATTTTCAAACTCCTACCGCCCAAACTTTGCAAAAGCCAAACTTCGTGCCACTGAACAAGGCTTGCTATAATTGCAGAGAACGAGGTCACTTTTCTCGTCAGTGCTCTAAGAAGCGTCAGGATGCTACTCCAATGCAAGTTGCAACACCTCCGACCCACCGTAATGGAAACACTACATGTACTCCGGCCAAGCAGAATTATGTTCAAGGACGTGTCAACCATGTGGCAGTTGAGAGAGCGCCCAGAATGCAATGGGTATGTCACTTTGTACCGTGAGAACTTAGCGCTTCTTACCTTCTCTTTTCTTTTCTTACCGAATCTCGTGGCGAGATTTCTTTTAAGGGGGTAGATTTGTCACATCCCAAAATTTCAAATTTTGATTTGTGAATAAATTTTACTAAATTTTAAAACTGTTTGGAATAGTTTTGAAAAATTTGCTTTTAAATATTTGAGTGTTATAGCTCAAGTCCCGCTGATCTGCTGTGGTGTTCTATGCTTAATGTTTTCCTTGTTATTTAACATTCCATGTATGTGACTTCCATTTGCAGTAAAATGTTGGTTTTTACTCTTCAGGTTCTCTAGTATATATGCTGTGATAGTATTATCTGTTTGTATATATGTTTGTCCTGGAATTTGCAAACTAGCTTTGTATTGCCTCCAAGTACATTTTTCTTTTCAATCGCCCTCCGCTCGCTGAGTTCTCTTCAATCAGAAAATAGTTGCATGGTGCTATGTTTTGAATTCTTCAAGACAAAGGTGCCAGATTTCGCGAAGTAGATACACTGTTCCTTTGTTTTCTGTAATTATATTGGTTAGTAGTACCACAAAGTATCCTGCGATGCATTCTGTTCAGCTATTTACATGTTGAATCTCCTATTCATGTGGGTGCATGTGGGTTAGGTGGAACTTACTGTACATGACCATTAATAAGAACAGAGAAAGGTTATAAACCAAAAGAGAATCATCATTATACTATGAATTGTGATTTTGTTGATTGAGTGACAACATTGTCATGAGGACTAAAAATTTGTCAAACATGTGCTTTGAAAGCATTTTACACCAGCGGTTGGCTCTCATGAGCAGCTGCTGCGGCGGCGCTCGTCCTTCTCCTCCGTCATCACACGCCGGTCTTCCACGCCCCCCTCCAGATCCAGTTCCACGAGCTCGTCCCCCTCGTCGATTTCATCCTCGCCCGCCTGTTCGTGTGTCCGCGCCGCTGTGGAATCATGGAAGGAGAAGACGAGCTGCACCAAGAAATCTACCGTGGAGCAACTGCAGAGGCAATTCTTTCTTCAGAGTTCCATTTTTTTAATTTGCTGGTGAGTTTGGCTTGCGGCTTTGGTGTCAAATCTGGATCTGCACCGATTCAGGGGAAGGAGATGGAAGAAGATGAGAAGCTGGACGGGTCAGCCACGGCGATGGGCGGCGACTCAGGCGGCGACGGGCCTGTCCGACGATGCTGTTGCGCTGGCCGGCGCCAGGGTTGAACGCCACCGCCAGGACTTCCTCCTCTTGTCCAAGATCCAGCGGCGGCGACAAGGCACACGAGTTCATAGGAGGCAGCTCCAACAGCAACAGCGGCGGAGGCTCATTCCGTGGCTCCGCGCGACGACGGTGGCGGCTCCGGCACAGCGACTGGCTATCGGCTCTGGCAGTGGCTCGGCTCCGGAAACGTGGCCGAGGCTCTTTTTATATTTTTTATTTACCTGAGTAGTTTCCCTAGAGCCGCTGGTTTCCTAGGGAAAGATAGACTTTCCCTACGGTTTTGCTTGGAAACCGAAGGGCCGTCGAATCTGTCCCTAAGAATCTTTCCGTAGGAAGTTTGGTGGGGAAAACGTTTCCCTAGTGTTTTCGGGGTCTTTCCCTAGTATTTCGGTCCTAGGGAAACCGGTGAATTCTAGTAGTGTGGATAGAATCTGAATCATGCTGATTGCTGTTGAGGCTGCCCCTAAAAGTGACCTGGAATGTCATTCGTACATTCCCTAGATCTGTGTAGACGATACTTACATTTCTCATAAGAAGTATCATCTATATTTCATATTATTTTATTGATAATTTACTTTATGTTACAAAAAGTGATAACGTACCACTATGCTACAAGAGAGTGGCCATCAATGACAATAATTTTGTCAAAAATTTCGCTATAGCCGACCGTTCATTCGAAACATCACTCAGTTCACTGAAAGGTCTACCTTTTTAATCCAAACTTCAGCGAAAATTTTGTGAATTTCATTTATTTCAATGGGATTGAAAAAGAACTGTAAACGAAAGTTTTGATTAATGTATCCTTAGAAGAGGATGACTGGAGCCAGAAATATACCATCCATTATCTTACAAAAGTAACTGCAATATATCAGAAAATTTCAAGGAGGCATAATCGATTAGCAACTATGATATAAACTAGCTAACTCATGTTCCCACACATTCGGGCATTGTTCGGTTAATTCCGTACTTATATGTTCGATAGAACAGATCGCAAATAAAGGCCTAATCATCAGCCACCATCCTAAAGTGTTTGCTGGCTGTGGCAGTGGAGCATCTTGGACGCTTCTCCCCGTGATGAAGGTACTTTCTCGTTTGGACCATAATGATATCAATCAATGGAAGTGTGCCTTGGAGAAAAAGCTAGTAATGGTTTTTACCGACCACACACATGAGTTGATACCACCAATAAAATTATATGTTCGTAAAGCCATAATGGACCATCGTTCGATAAAATACAGATGATCTTGTCGTCAAATCGATCGATAAAATACGGTTGACGACAGTCTTTACATAACGTGGGTACGCTGTCATGCATAAACCAATAATTGGCCGGGCAATGCCAGATGACACTCGGCCACTGTACTTTGAATCTCTGATCTCTATTCTATATATGAGGAGCATCCATATTGCTTAAGCTAAGGCTTTGTTTCTTCTTCCCGACCGGCTGTAAGTAGTCTTCCTTTCCCTTGTCTCTGTTCTATCTCACTTTCCCTTATTATCTTTTATCTTTCCAGCGTGTATCTCAATAAACATGTTCGAGATACATGACCGAAGTTTCTAATTTCGATGAGAATTTCTAGAAATTTATCTTTTATCCTTCTAGCATTTCTCTCATGACACTAGGTATGTCGCAATATAAATGTGGTGACTTCTAGTTTCTCGATCTGATGTCATGTGTCTGTAGGTCTCTCTTGATAAACTTCCAGTTGTTTCCGTGCAGTGCTTATGAATCGCCGCAGATCCTCCGGTTAGCTAGCTTCACCATTAGTTGGAGGATGGAACCTGGTGAAGCATGATGGGAACTTCAGCTGGCCAACTGGACGGTGGAAGAACCAGCTGCTACACAAGTGTGGGCTCCTGGTGGGCTCCCTGTGGAGTATGAATCCATCGACATTTTTGATACCTGCAGCCTCCAAGCATATGTGCCTGATGGCTGTAGCGGAGTGCAGCAGCAGCTGGTGGAGCACTGCTACTATTCTGCAGACTCAGAACATAATCCTGTAGTACAAATTATAACTGTTAGAGATGACACATATTCGGAAGCCAAAAGACCTGTTGTGCCAATTCATTTGGCTAAGCAGGTTTCTGTGGACAGGCGTACTAACGGTGTGTTCAAGCATGCAGCGAGCGAGTTCGACAAGGCTGATATCGAGGCCATGGAGAAGAGGATGCACAGATACCCTGCTTGCCTTGAAGCCGTGGATACATGGCACACCGTGCCGAGGTTTGTGGCCATCGGCCCTTACCACCACAACCGGGAGGCGCTCAAGCCGGCGGAGAAGGTGAAGCACGTCGCAGCCCGTTACTGCATCACCGAGGGCCACACGGTGGAGGAGGTTTATGTCAAGGTTGCGGAGGCTGCCGACAAAGCCCGCGGCCTGTACGACGAGAGTGTGACGGCACGTGTCGGAGATATGGACTTCCGGCATATGATGTTCTTTGACGCTTGCTTCTTGGTGCAGTTCATGCTCCTGCGGTGTGGTAAGCGTTACGAATGGATACAAGAGAGTGGTGGCGAAGATTGTGATGGCAGCTGGGGAGATTTCTTGCAAGGTTATTTGAGCCCTAAGCACTACGACATCCTCCATGACATCATGCTGCTTGAGAACCAGATCCCATGGAGCGTGGTCGAGGCCGTCTTGAGCTTTATGCCGGCGGCGGCGGCGGTATCCAAGGACTTCGTTGATAAGATGAGGTACCTTATGCTGCCGGACCGGCAGGACGGCGTTGGCGAAAAAAAGCGTTTTAAATTTGATGAAGACTACCCACCGCCGCATCTCCTTGGCCTCCTCCGGCACCACATTGTGGGAACAAGCAAAGGAAATTACCGCAGAAAGCACGACTCGAAGGTCAAGACCGTATCCTTTCTCTGTTAGTGCCATCGAGCTCGCCGAGATGGGCATCACGGTCACGGCCAGCAAGTCGACGGAGCTCACTGCCATGAGCCTCGACATAGAGGGGGTAGTGTCTGCCGACCTCTGCCTGCCGTCGCTGTCCCTGGACCGTGATCGTGCAAGCTACCTCGTCAACATGGCGGCTCTCGAGCTTTGCACGGTCAAGAGCTTCTCAAGAGCCAAGCTCGCGGGTGACTCTGCCGTCTGCTCCTACCTCCTGCTCCTGGCCATGTTGATGCACAGGGAGGAGGACGTGCAGGAACTACGGGTGAGGGGCCTCCTGGTGGGAGGAGGAGGGCTCACCAACGCCGAGGCGCTCCGCTTCTTCGCCAGCTTCCAGGGCCTGCGCTTCGGGCAGCACTACAACTACATCATGGAAGCTATCGACAGCTACAGGGCGACAAGGCGGACGCGGACCATGCTGCACGCGTTTTTCTACAACCACTGGAAGACCATCACTGCGATAATCGGCGTTGTTAGTACTGTTGCCGGGATCATAGGCACACTCGCGTCCATCAACATCAAGGGCTCCCTTTGATTGAAATGCCTGGTCCAGATGTTCTCTATTTCTATGCTTTTTAGATGTTCTTTTTAGGGCTATATACATATATATATATGCTTATTTCTATATATGTTGATTCCCTGCTTTCTGACTACAAGTGTAAGATTAATTTACTCTTTTTGTGTATGATAAATACCGATTGGGATAACATGTTCAGTGTCTCTCAATAAATATGTAAGACGTTGGCTCCATTTTTGTCTCCTGTTTGTGACTGTATTATTGTCAACCGCTCTTCTGTGGGGCGTACCACACCCACTCTAACTAAACAACAACATGGTGCATGTTCTTTAATATATATAATGATTCCATATGATATGATATGGTTATTGACAGCTTGATGGTACCACTACTCATGTGAGCTGGTAGAGGTGATTGTATTTTAACCATGATTCTTAATCATTTAGTCCAAGCAATCACCACACTATACTAGAGGGCTACCTAACAAATTTTTTAAATTTTTCATTAGTTACATGGACCGTTTCTCAGACGGGCCCAACCACCCGAGAGGCAGAATATAGGCAGCCAAACTGTTGCAGATGCTGACATCATCCATCTGTTGACACCGGATTTTGGAAATCCTTTGACACGCGGCGAGGAGATAAGGCAAGGGAGGATTATATCTTGGGAAGACGCCGTGTTGACCGGAACAAAGGAAGGTTTTGATTGTTACGGTCAAAGAGTCAGTTAAGATAGGAATAAAATATTTTCTTGTAACGGAGGAGTCGTGTTTGTTTCCAAGTCGGTTGCCTAGGGTGTATAAAAATAAACCCAGGTACTTGTATTCAGAATAATACACAATTCAATACAACTCTCGGCGCATCGCCAACCTGTTTTTCTCGACGAGTTTCTTGTTCGAGCGGGCTGCATCGGCACGATCTCCGCTAGGGCAGGGAATTCGTCACCCCACGGTAATTATTTCGACTATCTGGTAACCTTCTCGTCTGATGCTCTGATCGAATTATCTCACTGCATTGGGTTGATCGAATCTGCTAGTGTTGTCGGTTTAATTATCAGTTATCCGGTATATGAGATCTATTTGGAACTGTTAGCAAGATCGACGTCGTTATTGCTGTCTCGGTTAGGTCCGATCCTACGCGACGTTTGTCTGATGAACATAGTACAAATAGATTGAATATATTCGAGTCACCTTAGATTGATTTGTCAGCTGGTCTTCCACCTAATTATCTCTGATGGAACCTTATTGCTGTCTCGGTTAAGTCCAATCCTACGGGTTTTATTGGAATAGTTCTGTGACGCGGCTTGGCCGATAGATCGATTTAGGGTTTGATCGGGACGTTTAGCCGATTAGTTACCGTAATCACTTTAGATTTATTTATTAGTTGATCTTCCACCTAATTGCTTTAGTAAGACCTTATTGCTGTCTCGGTTAAGTCCGATCCTACGGGTTTTGCTCAAGCCGTTCTGTGACGTGGTTAGCCGAAAGATCGATCTGGAGTTTGATCGGAGTGTTTAGCCGATTAGTTATCATACAGATCTTTGCTTATTGAAACCTTTATACTCATCATTGCATTGTTTGGCTGGTTACAAAGTATTCATTTAAATATCAAGATTTAGCCAATATTTTGTCATGATTTATCAGATCTGTTTCTCTTTACTATTCAATAGCCGATGATAAGAAGCCGATTGGGCATAGCCGATAGCAACAGTCGATCGTTCTGTTCGTCTTTATTCGTATCGTCGACTGTTTCCGCGACATTCAATTGTCGGCTATACGTCGGCCTGTTTCTCGGGCCGGTGACCAAGTGAATTTGACCTTTCTGTCATTTTGTTAGTTTTTCAGGAAAACTGACTGGCACGCTTCGGGATTCTCACGGCGTACAAGATTTGGTCCTGCACTGGAGTTAAGCAGATCTCCCAGGCCGTTTGTGTGTGATTTCCGGATCAACACACTTTTTGGCACGCCTGGTGAGACGCGTTCAGTTGAAGTCATGTCGCAAGACGGGACACCGATCGACAAGACCAAGATTGGGGCACATAATGTCATTCAGGTGACAGAAGATCAGCTGAGTGATGAGCAGAAGCAACTACTCATGAGAAACATGGAAGACTATAAAGAGTTGTGTCTGCAATCTTTCAAGAAGACCAGGGGAGGTGTGGTTCAGTCCAATCCTTTTCCCATGCCGGTTGTCGTGGATACTTCTAAGAAACCGGCGGGGTCATCAGATGAGAAGGCAGCAGCTGAAGAAATTCAGAGGGTGGTCAATGTCGCTGTCCAGAAAGCATTGGCAGAAAAGGCCACACCCTTGGTGGATTCTATCAAGACCATGTTTGAAGATGCACTCAAAGCTTCTAGAGATGCCAGGGTGACAGAGGAAGTACCTGTGCAGCCTCCGCCTCCAACATCAGCTGCAGGTTCGTCTCAGGTTCCGTCTGGAAATCTGAGCGATATGATCTATACTGCCATGCACCAAGCGTTGATCAATCAGTCTCCAGTATTGGTCAACACTCTGAAGGACCAGCCGACGGTACAATCTACAATGAGGTAGGAGGTGGGCCGATGTACTGTACTCCTCAGAGAAGTTATCGGCTACCTCTGGGAACTCCTACAAGGGATGTGGGAGGACGGACGTTCCAGATTGCGGAGCAGTATGCGCCTACCGGTTCTGGAGGCAATCAAGGGTGGCCAGATCAGCAGGGACCATCGTCAGCAGCAAGGAGCTCGGGGGCAGATGACTGGGCCGTCAAGATTGCTGATATAATGAGAGACCAATTTGGCCTGAAGGCAAAGGATCAGACGTCTGTGTATCGTCGCCCATATCCAGAGTGGTACGACAGGACTTCTTTCCCTCCACGGTACAAGGTGCAGATTTCTCCAAGTTTTCTGGGCAGGATAATACATCGACCATGGAGCACATCGGCCGTTTCCTCGCGCAGTGTGGTGAGGCTTCGACTGATGACATATGGAAAATCAGATTGTTCCCTCTGTCGCTGTCAGGACCGGCTTTCACATGGTTGTGTCGCTACCAGCTGATTCCATCAAAGAGTGGCGTGATTTGGAGCAGAAATTCCACAAGTACTTTTATGGCGGCACTACTGAGATGAAGCTCACAGATCTGACTGCTGTTCGTCAGAAGGCTGGAGAGTCGGTGATGGATTACATCCAGAGGTTCCGGGATGTTCGCAGCAGGTGCTACAGTTTGACTTTGACAGATCAGCAATTAGCCGAGTTGGCCTTTCAAGGGCTCATGGGCCCCATTCGGGAGAGGTTTGCATCTCAGGAGTTTGAGAGTATTTCCCAGCTGGCTCAAAAGATTTCGTCGCATGAGAGCCGATTCCAGAGTGCTGCAAAGGGTAGATATGCTGCATATGCTGATTATGCGGTAGAGTCTGATTCTGATGAAGAAGGAGAAGAAGTGGGATTGGCTGAATGGACTAGGGGCAAGAAACCAGTGGCATGCCCGTTCATCAAGCAAGCTGCGGCCCAAGAAAGGTATGATTTCGATGTGAACAAGCTGGACAAGATTTTTGATTGGCTGTTACAAGAGAAGCAGATCCAGTTGCCACCGAATCATGTGTTGCCTCCACCTGAAGAATTGAAGAAGAGAAGAAGGTGCAAGTGGCACAATGCTCCATCGCATACCACCAATGAATGCAGAGTCTTCAGGCAGAGTGTTCAGGCTGCAATTGAGCAGGGTCGCATCAAGTTTGATGATCAAAAGAAGTCCATGAAGATCGATGGGAATCCTTTTCCTGTGAATATGGTGGAGTTTGGTAGCTCGTCCATGATCAACAAATATCAGAGGAAGAGAGAAAGGGACGACTATGAAGAGTATAGATCTTGGGACGATTCGCATTGGGATTGTCCTTTCTTCAGATATTGTTGGCAAGAAGGCATGAAGTTGCCACCGATCGAAGGGTGCCCGGGCTGCAGCGATCATTCGAGAAGATTGTATCGAGAAGTGCCGTTTCATGTTTATGCCAGACAGGAGAGGGTTCCGGCTTTTGATCGGCTGCAGGAGAATTCAGCGTCGCGTCGGCCGATGAGAGAAGCGCCACGACGACCAAACAGGGAGCGCAAACCTTCTGTTCATGATCGGCTGGGCCCGAAGCAAGATGACGAGGCTGAGTTCCAGAACTGATTGATGAAGAGCAGCAAGAGCATAGGCCTAAGCGTCAGCCGCAGTGGTGTCCTACTGGTATCTTCTCCAAGAGCCAAAAGAGAAGGGTACAGAGACAGCGTTGCAGGGAGATGGAAGCTGAGTTCCATGGACGTGATGATGATGATGAGCGGCGTCCGCGTGTCAGGAAGGAGTGGAGGCCAAAGGTAGCGTCTGAGGTACAGAAGTTGGAAGCGGCGGTCAATGTTTGCATCATGCCGTACGAGTTTAAAGCTGTTGATGATGAAGAATCTGATGACGACGCTGCAGAGGCTATGGCGCAGTTGGTCCTTGATCCTCAGCAGGCTGTGCTTGACAAGCCAGAAGAGTCCAAACGTCGGCACATGAAGGCTTTGTATGTCAAAGGATATGTGAATGGTAAGCCGATGAGCAAGATGCTGGTCGATGGAGGTGCTGCTGTCAACATTATGCCGATGACTACCTTCAGAAAGTTGGGCAGAACTGATGATGATCTGATCAAGACCAACATGATACTCAGGGACTATGGGGGCAAGACGTCAGAAGCAAAAGGGGTGCTCAATGTGGAGTTGACCATTGGAAGTAAGACGCTGCCTACCACGTTTTTTGTTATTGATGGTAAGGGATCTTACACCATGCTGCTTGGGAGAGATTGGATTCATGCCAACTGTTGCATCCCTTCCACCTTACATCAGTTCCTTATTCAATGGGTGGATGATGTGATCGAGGTGGTTTCGGCCGATACCGCAGTGTACGTCGCTTCGGCCGATTTGGGTCCCATTCGGTTGGAATGCATGGATTGTTTCTCTGGCAAGGTTTGGGATGGAGAGTTCTTGGAGTTCACCGATGACAGCGTGGAATTGGTGGACGAATTGAATCCTAAAAAGTTACTCTGACAGGCGCCACGGAGGACGCCAAAGAGGAGGGCAAGTTAGGACAAGGGTTTACTTCGGCCGATGAGCTAGAAGAGATAGATATAGGTGATGGTAGCAAGCCTAGGCCGACTTTCGTCAGTAAAGGATTATGTAAGGAATTTAAAGTTAAATTAATAGAGTTATTAAAGGATTACCGAGGTTGTTTTGCATGGGAGTACCATGAGATGTCGGGCCTTAGCCGTTCGATTGTTGAACATCGGCTACCTATCAAGCCTGGGTTTCGGGCACACAAGCAAGCTCCAAGGAAGTTTGAGGCTAAGGTTGATGAGGCTATTAAACAGGAGATTGCTAGATTGTATGAGGTAAAATTCATACGACCATGCCGGTATGCTGATTGGATATCAAATATTGTCCCGGTGGAGAAGAAAAATGGCAAGTTGCGGGTGTGCATTGACTTTAGGGATCTGAACAGAGCAACACCCAAAGACAGTTATCCGATGCCAGTAGCCGATACATTGATTGATGCTGCGGCAGGACACAAGATCGTCAGCTTCATGGATGGTAATGCCGGTTATAATCAGATTTTCATGGCCGAAGAGGATATTCCAAAGACCGCCTTCAGATGCCCAGGTGCGATTGGTTTATATGAATGGGTAGTAATGACTTTCGGCTTGAAAAATGCTGGTGCTACTTATCAAAGGGCTATGAATTATATATATCATGATTTGATTGGCCGATTGGTAGAGATATACATTGATGATGTCATTGTTAAGTCGAAGACCATTGATGATCATATAGCTGACTTGAAGGAGGTATTGGAGAGGACCAGAAAGTATGGTGTCAGGATGAATCCCCATAAATGTGCCTTTGGAGTATCGGCTGGGCAGTTCTTGGGATTTATCGTGCATGAACGAGGGATAGAGATTGGTCCAAGGAGTTTCGAAGCCATCAACAAGTTGAAGCCTCCAACAAATAAGACGGAATTGCAATCTCTTGTTGGGAAGGTAAATTTTGTGAGGAGATTTATTTCTAATCTGTCAGGGAGAATTGAGCCGTTTGCACTATTGCTACGGTTGAAGGCTGATCAAGAGTTCAAGTGGGGTCCTGAACACCAGAAAGTGTTGGATGAGATTAAAGAATATTTAAAGTCTCCTCCAGTATTGGTTCCTCCTAAGGCTGGTATGCCATTCAAGTTATATCTGTCAGCCGACAAGAAGTCAATCGGCTCTACATTGGTGCAAGAGCAAGAAGGAAAAGAAAGGGTGGTGTTTTATTTGAGCAGGAAATTGCTTGATGCTGAAACCAGGTACTCTGATTTGGAGAGATTATGTCTTTGCCTTTATTTTTCTTGCACCAAATTGAGGCACTATCTTCTTTCGAGCGAATGTACTGTGGTATGCGGAGCCGATGTAGTCAAACATGTCCTATCGGCTCCTGTTTTGAAGGGGAGGCTCGGGAAGTGGATGCTTGCTTTAGCTGAATTTGATTTGAGGTATGAGCCCCTTAAAGCTGTTAAAGGTCAGATTTTGGCGGATTTAATAGTTGAGCATAATCATGTTGAGCCTTTGCCATGGATTCTATTCTTTGATGGATCTGTTTGCAAAACGGGATGTGGTATAGGCTTGGTTCTCATTTCGCCTCGGGGGCATCATTCGAGTTTTCTTATTCTGTTGACATTGGTACTAACAATCAAATTGAGTATCAAGCTGTGCTGAGAGGTCTTCGATTGCTTAGTGATGCTGGGGCAACTCATATTGAAGTAGTTGGGGATTCGTTGTTGGTGCTTGGACAACTCTCTGGAGAATTTGAATGCAGGGACGAAAATTTGCGGTTTTATTATGAAGAATGCGTATTGCAGCTGCAGAAATTCGGGGATGTAAAATTCAAGCATGTTCCCAGAGAACAGAATATGGAAGCCAATGGGCTGGCACAAAATGCATCAGGGTATCGGCCTGACTATAGGTGCATTGTGCTGGATGTTCCTGATGTTGAGGTTGAAGATTGGAGAGCTGAAATTATTTCATATTTGAAGAATCCATCTCAATCTGTATCCAAAAAGGTTAGGTATCAGGCTCTTAAATATGTGTTATTAGAAGAAGAGTTATATTACCGAACCCTGGATGGTGTGTTGCTAAAGTGCTTGGATCTAGAAGAGGCAAAATTAGCAATGGCAGAGGTGCGTGAAGGAATTTGTGGGACTCATCAGTCAGCTTACAAGATGAAGTGGTTGCTGAGGAGGACTGGTTATTTTTGGCCGACCATGTTGGAGGATTGTTTTGAATACTATAAAGGTTGTCAGGATTGTCAGAAATTTGGTCCAGTTCAGAGGGCTCCTGCTTCGGCCATGAATCCTATCATTAAGCCATGGCCGTTTCGGGTGTGGGGTATGGATATGATTGGTCAAATTAATCCTCCATCAAGCAAAGGGCATAAGTACATTTTAGCTGTGACTGATTATTTCACAAAATGGGTAGAAGCTGTGCCATTCAAGAATGTGACTTCGAAAGATGTGATTAATTTTGTGAAGGAACACATTATTTATCGGTTTGGAATCCCTCAAACAATTACTACTGACCAAGGGTCTATTTTTATATCTGAGGAGTTTTTGGAGTTTGCTGCGAGTTTGGGGATTAAAATATTAAATTCTTCTCCGTATTATGCTCAAGCAAATGGTCAGGCAGAGGCATCAAACAAGAGTTTAATCAGGTTGATTAAGCGGAAGATTGATGAGCAACCAAGGAAGTGGCATACGACATTAGCCGATTCGCTGTGGGCCTATCGGATGTCGTGTCATGGGGCTACGCAAGTTACACCTTATCAGCTGGTGTATGGGCATGAAGCAGTTCTTCCTTGGGAGGTAAACGTTGGGTCTCGATGAATTTCATTGCAAGATGAGCTTACAGCCGATGAATACAGAAACTTAATGAATGATGAATCTGAGGACATAGTACAACTCCGGTTGCGAGCTATGGAGAAGATTGCTCAGAACAAAGCTCGAGTTGCGAAGCATTATAATAAGAAAGTCGTTTCCAAGCAATTTTCTGAAGGAGATTTAGTTTGGAAGCTTATCTTGCCGATAGGTTCCAGGAGTAACCGCTTCGGCAAATGGTCCCCAAATTGGGAAGGTCCGTTCAAGATTAGCCAATGTTTAGTTGGTAATGCTTACAGGTTACAGAGTTTGGATGGAAAAGAAATGGAGCGAGCCCTTAATGGAAAATATTTGAAGAAATATCATCCAAGCGTCTGGGTTAATTCTTGAAGAAATAGCATACAAGAAGCCGACAACACGTCGCCTACAGGAAGCCGATGACTGCTAAGCCGATGCAACGGCTAGGCACATCGCCTCTAGAAGAAACAATACAAAGAAACCCAAATCAAAGTACAAGTTCTTGCGCCAAGAATACACACTGCGGCTGCTGTCAAGTGTCAACCAAGTGCTGACACAGGGTAGAATGGGTCGTTGCTCCGGTGTACGAGGAGAGGAGCAAATGCATGGACCTCATCACGTTGAAGAAGATGTTATCCCTGAGAAGGAATCTTATTTGACGAAGAGTATTAGTTCTTCCTCGAAGTCTGAAGAGGAGCTGCGCTCTTCAGGGATTAGCTCAAGAGGGATAGCGTCGGGATGAAAGAGATTGAAGAGAAGTGGAAGGAAGACAAGAGGCCAGGGCAGAGATGTGCAGAGGGAAGAGAAGTTCATGGTTACTATCTTGCTGTTTGGGATATATTTTTGAGGTTTTGTGAAAGGGATTCTTCTTGCTGGCCATTGTGTTGTGATGGTGAAGGGAGGCAATCCTTTTTATAGGCCGAGATGCGGGAGAAGATAAGATCGTGGAATAGTAAAAGATCTGCTGCAATTAAAGTGATTGGTACGGCTTGTCTGTTAAATGGTGCACGCCATATGAAGACAAGGGTACAGTTCATTATGTCGGGTATACTGTTTTCACGTGAAACGCCATCTAGAAGCTTGCATTAAAATAAAGGAGTATGGACAAGAATATGTGGCAGAAGATTCATGCAAGAGACAAAAGGCCGATGTCTTTACGTCGCCCTTGAGTTCAAAGTGTTTATACGAATACTTTAGAGTTCAAAAGAAGTTTTTATTACAAGAATAAGCCTACAGGTATTTCTGGATCTTGCTGATGGCGTTCTGGCGAATCTGCTCGATACTGTTTATGAACTTAAGATCTTGCTCCATCGAGCCGATGTCTGGATGAAGTATCAAGAGTTGCTGGCGTGCTAGATCCTTGGCCGATGACAGAATGCTTTCCTGAGTGGTTATTTCGGCAGGTAAAAGGGCCAGCTTGTCTTCTTCAGCCTTGATCTCTTGTTCCTTGGCTCTTACTGTAGCTTGAAGATCTTCAAGTTCTTTCTTCAGCCGATCCAGTGCAGTTTGGATTTCTGCAGGCTTGTTCATCAGCTCATTAAGCTTGGTTTGCTCAGTCTGGACTTCAGAGTCGGCGTTAACCAAGGCTATCAGACGATCTGATCTAGCAGCCCTTTCTGCCATACGCCGTTGGACATTGATGATTTCCAGCTCATGGTAATCAATGTGTGCAGCAGGGTGCAGGGCTTCTAAGAGATCATCTGGGAGCAGGCCACGGATCTCCTTGTATCGGCCTAAGACTGGGCCGATATTGGATGTCAGCACCTCAAGAGTAGGCTCTGTTAGCCTTTCAGAGATTTCCCTCAAAGTTGTCTTTACTTCGTCGGGGAGATAGGGCTTTGAGGAAGCCGATGAGTCCAGGTTGATGGCCGATGTATGAGGGTCCGATAGCTGCGATGAAGAGAGAATGATGGTATATTCAAGATAAGAACGACGAGAAGAGAAGGGTTAGTTTGGTTTTTTACCGTTCTTTCTGTATCGGCGCGGGGAGATGTTGGGATCTGCATGCCCACCAGGCCAGTTGGGGGATTGAAATCTGGTATGGTCTCTCCTTGAGGAGTAAATGTATTTTCAGCTGATGTATGGATTTCTCCAGAGCCGATGGCAGCATGATCTTGAGTTGGCGATTCCTGGGTAGTCGTGTTGAGAGGATTATTGGCATGAAGATCCTGCAAAGTAAGTGTTATTTAATGCGATGGAAATATGAGTTATTTAAAGTACATCGGTCGGGAAGGTACTTGTGCAGTATCATCGGCAGGTGGGGTGTTCGTTTGAGATGCAAAGGCCGATACTGAGCTTTGGCGGACTTTGCGAGTGGCTTGACGTTCGGGCTGTCGGCGAGGAGCAGGTACGGCTTGCTTTGGTGCTTGATACGTGTTGGCAGTCCTAAAGCCTAACAGAAATTAATCCGCAACACGGATACTGATGTAGCTTTCACCACAAGCGTTTGGAGCAGCGGCGTCGAAGATCGACGGAGTGTCCATGATATAATATGATAATAAAAGAAAAAGAAAAACAAAAGGAAACAAAAGAAAATAAAAACCTTTAACGGGCGCCTCTAGGTTCGAGTTCTAGCACAGCTTACCGTTCCCCGGCAACGGCGCCAGAAAGCTTGTTGGCAGTCCTAAAGCCTAACAGAAATTAATCCGCAAGCGTACGGATACCGATGTAGCTTTCACCACAAGGAGTATTCCTAGGGTATCGAATCCACAGGGAACGTATCGTGTACTAAAGCTAAAACACTAGAGGTATTGATCCGTAAAGGTGGCACACAAGAGCGGGGTTTGCAGCAATAAATAAAAAGGTCTTCTGGCCAGGCAATCTAATGATAAGAAGCTATGTAGCCGGGCAACTTGGTAAGGTCCTTACTCTATTATTCGTTTCGGGGCACACGCATGCCAAGGCAGCAACCCGAGAATTAGGTTCAACTATCTTGGGGAACTACGTGCTATTGACCTCCCTACTAAAAACAATAACCCGGACGTGGTGGATTACAGAGACCGGTATGCCTGTCACACATACTCGCGGCTACCATCCTCCGTGGGGTTACGAGCAAACCAGGGATAACTCCAGATATAAACGCCACGTTTACATCTATCGTCACAACTAGCGAGATTATCAGTAAGCTAGTCAATGCAATAAATAAATAAATATTCATTACACACCTGGAACCCACAAATAAATAGAGCAGAATACCTTACTTCATTGCCCGACCAATAATCTTCTTACATGTTGCCCGGCCTGGAAGACTAAGACGACTACTCCCAGGCGAGGAGCAGAACCGAGGCGATGAAGAAGTAGAGTGCCGACATGCCGGGGGCCTCTAGCTCTCCTTCCCTCTCACTCACTCACTCCTAGCAACACTATTCTACTACCAAAAGACTAAAATGAAGTATCAAATGAGGTGTGTCTTGCTTCTTGAGCCGAAGGGTAGTATTTATAGCTTGCTGGAGTCGGTGCACATCATCTGGCCGAAGTTGGTGAGGCGGCGGGACAAAGGTCGGCCGACCGGCCTAGTAGGGTGGCCGGCCGGCCACTGATGTGGTCGGTTCGCCACCGACTTTTCCCTGGACACTTCTGATGGACTCCTGAGGGCGGTAAGATAGTCGGTTTTCTTGTGGGGTCGGCAGAAGTTGAGTGGCCTTCAAGTTTAGGCCCAAAAGCCCATGTTCTAGAATGTCGGTTGTTTGATATTGGGCTGGGCCTTGAATTCCACGTGGGAAGGCTGTAGAAGGCCTCTGGAGAGGAGCTGGACTTGGGCTGGAGCCTGAGTTGGCCGGCCGGCCTATGATTGGGCCGGCCGGTGGGCTTTGGCCCCCGTTTTCTGTGAATTTTGTCCAAATTGCTCACTGCATTCAAATATTCCAACAAAACTCGTGGAGAGCCATTAATATAAAAGAATGTTCATTTTATCCTTGTATGATGGCTTTTATTGAATGGTGTTGGCAGTAAAATATTCATTATAAGCACCGCCAACAACCCCCCCAGACTTAGATCTTTGCTCGTCCCGAGCAAAAAGATTGAACCAAAGAAAAAGACATCATCAAGGTGATAGGATAAAATTATCTCAACAATTTCTTCAGGCTCACTATGTGGAAGTGGCTAAAGCTCATTGTCTTGAGAAGTTGAAAGGTTGAACAGCGAAAATCATAGACCCTTTTCAAGTCCAAAGATCCCTCGAATTTCAAAACTTTCCCTTTCTTTTCATCTTGTCACAAAAATTCTCAAAGCCTGAGTCACTCAGAATTGTGGAAAAACCTGTCTTCACTCAAAAGTTGCTTTCCTTATCTTCTGATATGGCTTATACCTGGGGTTTGGTAAGGAGAGCATAATCTTTTGCAGATATTGTAAAATTAAGGGAGAATTCTAGAAAGAGCAATGCACATCCTCATAGTTCAGTCAATAACAAAATGATGCTTTTGGAGATGACTCACACTTTGGTAGAACAGATTCTCTCTCAATTGCTCTGCTCAGAACTATAGGTATCCTTCTTGCCCCCTATATATATATATATTTTTTTTTTAGAAGGGGAACTTCTCTCTCTCTTTTTTTTTCTTTTTTTTTTAGAGAGAGAGGTTCCCATGATACATAAGGCAAGAAGGGCTTATTGATGTGGGGCAGAGAGCAGTGAGGTAAAAATTTTCTTTTGATCATGAATTAATTTCTGCCATCAAGTGGAGGAGTCACTCTCATGTATAAATGATGTATGACTGAACATTTGAGGAGTGCATGCAACTTTAGAGAATTAAACCTTAATCAAACTCACAACAAAAAGATTAGCTTTTGAGGAGTTATAAGATCTAACTTTGTTTGGCTCTAATGGGTATTTCCAGAGAATTTGTGACAGTTAGATCGAAAGGTAAAGTAAGATTTCCGAGAAAATCATGGAAAGATAGGAGTCAAGATTTAAGCATATATCAAACCTCACAACAAAATAGACAAAGGCGTCCTTAATAAAATTTTTGTGAGCAAGTAGAAATTGTGAAATAGAATTATCATAAAACCGACGATGTTGAAAGAATTTTTGTTTGGTTTTATCTTTGGAAAATCTTTTTGTTTATTAGCGAACAGGTGAAACAGGCAGAGGGGATTAAATGGAACGAGTCTGAAAAATCTGGACCTGTTCGGGGTCTGAGCCTGGCCGGCCGGCCAGGCCTGTGGGCCGGCCGGTGGGGCCAGTGCCCCGTTCCGCCTCTGTTTCGTCGTGGCCGTGCGCAATCACCTGTGCAACATTTTTATCCTGCGTGCTCGGGGAAATTGTGAGTGTACAGAGGTTGGTTTATGTGGTCACCCACATAAACCAACAAGCAATTTAATTAGCACTCATTTCATTAAACACTTGGAGGCAATTTTATTTTATTCAGAGGAGCATTGGGCGCTTTTACATTAGGAAATAAACTAAGCAAACCTAATTTAATTCAAAGCAAACCTAAACGAACTTGAAGGGAAATTAAATAAAAAACAAACTAAGAAGCGCCGATCTCTAATCCTAATGCTTCTATGGTGAGGGGCCTCGAAGTGCTCGCTGAACCCTGTGAGCTTATAAAGCCTCTTCATTTTGGCCATGCTCCCTTTCCGGACAAGATTGATCTTGTCCTTGTTGTCCTCCAGATCCATGTACACCTCACCTTTGGAGCGCGATTTGCAGCTCTTTGATGGGGTCATGGGCGCCATCGCTGAACTCCATCTGGCCGGGAGGACCGGTGATCGGTGGTGGCGAACGGCGACGCAGCTTCTGCGAGGGTGATGAGTCATTCGACTCAGCCTTCAAGATGAGCCCCTTGGGCGCCTTGTAGTACATCACCTTCTCGCTCCACTTCTTGCCCCTAGCGCCCAGATAGGTGAAGGGGGGAGCGTTCTCATAGGCACCGTTAGATGTCCTATGGGAAGACTCATCCTTGGACTGGCTGGCGTCCGTGGGCTCATCGGGATCCTCCTCGGATTGCTCTACCACGGGGTACACCGGCGCGATCTCCACCCTTGGAGTGGGAGTCGGGAGAGCTGGAGATTTCCCCGTCTTGGGGGACAGCTCGCCGACCACAGGATGTGTGATGCCGCCGCGGTACTGCTTCTTCCCGACTCCACCAGAGGGGGACAGGAATCTCCCTGAGTTGGGGCTCGCGCTCGCCCTGGATGGGCTTCTGCCGCGCCTGGGGCTCTTGAATTGGGGACATTGGACTTGGTGGGAGACATGGTGGAGAAGCTCTGGTAGGGTGCCTTCTCAGCCATGGCCGAAACTTTTGAGGTGGAGGAGTGGAGAGAAATGAATTTTCAATGTGTTTAAAAAGATAGAAAATCCACTCCGGGCGAGATAGGCTCCGAATCGCAGGGCTGGGTTTGTTATTCTGTTTGGTTTGATCAGGGGCGCCGCCACAAAAAAGTTTGAAAAATTTCGAAAATGTGACGGGCCGGCCGGCCTAGAGGCCTAGCCAGCCGGCTTGCTTTTTCCCCGAAAATCAAAAGTTTTATTTTTATTTGAATCTAGAGAAAAGGGAAATTAAGAAAAGGGAAAAACAAGGCTCGGTTAAGGTCGGGGCTAGACCGTAGATGGTGATTTTCACGTGAACTCGATGACATCTACTTCCTCGAGTTCCGGCATGGAGGGTTCTAGAAAGATTTTCAAGCGCTGGCCATTTACTTTAAAGTGCTCTCCATCATTGCCTTGGAGAGTGACGGCCCCATGGTTGGATGTATCCACCACCGTATAGGGGCCATCCCACTTACTTCTAAGCTTACCATGACCAAATAATTTAACGCGGGAGTTGTACATAAGTACCTTATCACCTGGCGTGAAGTGCTTCTCCCGAATGCGCTTGTCATGCCACCTCTTCGTTCGCTCTTTGTAGAGCTTTGAACTGTGGTATGCTTTCTCCCTCAACTCTTCGAGCTCTGAGATTTGAATCTGTCACTTGACTTGGGCTTGGTCCAGGTCCATGTTCCATTTCTTGATTGCCCAGTAAGCCTTGAACTCTAGCTCGAGGGCAGATGGCATGTCTTTCCGTATACTAGTTGATATGGAGTCATGCCGATTGGAGTCTTGTAAGCTGTCCTGTATGCCCATAATGCTTCATGCAGCTTCGACTTCCAATTCTTGCCCATTTGATTGACGGTCTTCAGGAGAATGTTCTTGATTTGTTTATTGGATGTCTCCGCTTGACCGCTTGTCTGTGGGTGATATGGAGTTGCTACCCTATGAGCAATACTGAAAGTTGCCTAGAGGGGGGGGGGGGGTGAATAGGCAATGCTAAAAACTTCTGCAATTAAGACTTAATCAAACTGTCAGTCCTGCCGGATAGTCCGGTAAACCACCGGATACTCCGGACCTGGAACAACCGGAGTATCCGGTATACTACCGGACAGTCTGGTCCAGAAGATAAATCTGCGGAATTTGAAATCTACAGAGTTTCTAGCAATTCTACTTGAATCAAAAGACTTGTATAGATGCTCTGAAGTGAATCTACACAATATATGCGGAAGTAAATAAGTACACAAGTAGATCGAAGCAATTTAGTGATATATAAAGGTAAGCAACAAGAACAAGTAAGAACAACGAGAACAAATGAATCAAGCACGAGTGACACACGATTTGTTCCCGAAGTTCAGGCCCACAAAGTGCCCTACGTCTCCGTTGAGGAGTCCACAAAGGACCGAGTCTCTTTCAACTCTTTTCCTCACCCAAGCGATCACAAAGATCAAGCTCGAGTTGCTCACTATCAATTCCTCTTGCGAGGAGGGCAATACAAACTTCCCGGAGCTTCACCACACGAATTGGGAGCTTCCGGGCAACCTCTAGCCGTCTAGGAGCCAAGCTCCAAGAGTAACGAGTGCAAATCACCAAGATGAGGATGCCACAAGATGCTCTAGAGTGGAATGGATGCTAGGAACTCGAATCTTGGCTCTCACACAATCTCTAGGATGGATCTCACAAATCTTTGCCTTGGGAGAGAGTGGAGAGGGAGAGTTTGAAGCTTGGGTCATGTTCTAGTAAGTGGGCAAGAGAGAGTGACCGTTGGGGGTGAGGGGGTATATATAGAGAGTCCCAAAAACGAACCGTTATGCTCAGGAAATGAACTGGCCGGAGTATCCGGTAAACTGCCGGACACTCCGGTAGGTACTTGGTTCTGACGAAGTTAGGGCTTGCCGGACACTCCGGCAGGTTGCCGGATAGTCCGGCCTGGGACTTGGTCTTGGCGAAGACTTGCTCTACCGGACAGTCCGGTAGGGTGCCGGATAGTCCGGTGAGCCTGCACGGTTTGGCCAAAAACCACCACTCACTCAAACTGATTTCTAAGAAATTTCGTATCACCCAAAAGGTCCTATGGCATCTGTGGATCAATGATTTGCACCCCTCTTGATAGTACGGCATTCCTACACTCAATTAAAATTAAAACGGTGCCAATAACATCCATTGAGTGTATGTTGCCAATTTTCTTTGAATATTTTCAATGTAGCACTTCTTTTGACATGTCTCATTCTCCTTCTTGAGACCTAGCTGAACACATCTTCAATTGCGACATTAGTCCTTTTGGATCGTTTTGACGTCAATCACACAAAACAATAATTAGGGGCCTAGATGCACTTTCAATCTCCCCCTTTTTGGTGATTGATGTCAAAACAACCAAAACATACAAGGATCATATAATATTCAATGAAAACGAGATAGATAGAGAGAGCTCCCCCTAAATATGTGCATGAATTGAATTTCATGAGATTGGCCTCAACATGCCAAATGCACATATCAAAGAGAAAAAACATGAGAGCTCCCCCTAAAACCTTGCATGATTATCATATCGACATAAGTATCAAATGCAACACACATGAGAGAGCAATTTAGGGAATCACACAACCTAGAATTGAAAAAAAACACAAATCATCATTACATCCACATAGTCTCATGCATTGAACATAAATAAACTTAGTCTTACAATCACACACTTAGTTCATTACAAATAGATAAACCTACAAGTCCATCACTAGGAGATAACGATACAAATTTCTCCCCCTTTTTGGCATCACATCACCAAAAAAGAGAGAAAAAACAGGCGAGATCACTCGGAGTCGCCATCCTCCTCCTCCTCGTCGTCCTCCTCCTCATCGTCTTCGCCTTCTTCTTCACCTTGGACATCATCAACCTCGGTGTCCTCATCATCGCTGTCCACATGCCCCTCAGCAGCTGCTCGAGCTCCACGATAGGGTGCAAAGGGATCATCACTGTCTGAGGAAGAAGGAAGATCAGGAAGTGGTGGAGGTGGAGTGTACTCAACATTGGAGCGAGAGCAAAGTCGCTGCTGATTTGCTGCAAAAGCAGCCCACTGAGCCCTTGACTCCTCTCTATGCTCTCTGATATGGATAGCATTCTTGGTACACTTGTTGAAGATGGACTTGAGTGCACGAGTGATGAAAGAGGAAGATGAAGATCTCTTCCTACCACCTGGCTGAGAGGGAGCTGCAGCACGAGAAGAGGAGCCACCTGCTGAAGTAGAGGGAGTTTTCTTGGTGGTCAACTTCCTCATCTTGTAGGAAGGGTGAGGGGAGTCCTTGTGAAACTTGATCCCCGTGACCGTCTCAATCATCTTCATGATGTAGGGAGCATAACCACAACTGCGGCTAGGGTCAACAGCAGTAGCATAAATCTGCCAGAAGATGAAGTCAAAGACACTAAACCCATCTGCTGCCTCTGGCTTGTCAGACATCCACCAGAGAAGATTTCTAGCCATTCCCATCACATTTGAGGAGTCACCAAACTTGGGGAGAAGAGTGAACCTAAAGAGGGAGTTGAGATACTTGTAAAGGGCCTCATGCCATGTGTAGTCCCATACTCAATCACCCCATAGCATCTGTGATACATGAAAGCAATTTCTCCATCACTAAGGTTCCTCTCACTTGTAATGCTCACCTTCCCAGTATCCTCATCACCAAAACCAAGAATTTCAGCAAATTGAGTATATGTCACTTGGAAAGGGTGGCCCTCAGTCATCCACGAAATGACAGGCTCTTCTTGATTCACATCATCAATGTGATATGTGGCATAAAACTGAGCAATCACCTCCACATTCCAAGGATAGGAAAGGCCCATGATATGTGTCATCCCCATGTTCCGGCACTTAGTAATGACTTGATTAAAGATTGGGTCATTTTGCTTTGCCATGTGCCTCCAATCAATGCTCTTCATAGGGAGGATAGGATTAGTCTTGGGCTTGATCACATACAAATACCAATCCCATTGAAAATTGGAGTGGAAACGGTAATCACCATTCCTCGGATCCTTCTCATACTCAAAAGGATCCGCTCTGCGCAAGGTGGGCAAATTGTGCCTTCCCTTGGAGTAGTCCGTACCTCTCCTTGGGGCATCCGTACCAATTTGGATAGGTGTGGACATCCGAGGGAACATGTTCTGAACCAAGGGTGGCGGCTCATTATTCACATTAGCTGGTGCCTTGCCCTTTCCTTTTCCTCTTTTTGCAGGAGCTCCACGGCTACTCCCTTCACCGGTCCTTTTGATGGGTTGCTTCGTGTTTTTCCTCGAACCGTCATCACCCTTCTTGGTGCGACCTTCACGCTCCTCCATCTTCAAGAGAAAGCAGTGAAAGAGGTTTAGAAGAAATAGAAGTGATGGATGGAATCAAAGTGTAAGAGATAAGAGAAACCTTGAAGTATTAGGTTCTGTCGGAGTATCCGGCACTGTGTCGGATAGTCCGGCGGCCGGACACTCCGGCACACTGTCGGACACTCTGGCAGACCCTAGTATTTCAAGAATTCGTCGAATCTCCAAAACTAGCCACGGGATTCCAACCAAACTTCTAGCATTGCTAAACAACCTCAAATGCAAGATATTGACCGAAGGAAATCCACTAGAACTTCTCAAACGAAGAGATCGAAGAAAAGGAGGGAGAGGTACCTTCAAGCCTTCCCGGAGGAAAAACCTGGGGGCCACCGGAGTCTCCGACGATTGAGAAGCTTGGAAGTCCTCTTGGAAGACGAATCCCACTCCAAAACGTCCTTGGATCAAAGGTTGGAGTGGAGGGGGAAGAGAGGGCGCCGGGTTGGAGAGGGAGACGGTGAAAAGGATAAGTGACCGGTTGGAGTCGGGGTCAATCCCTTATATACCGCGGTGAAAACTACCGGAGTGTCCGGCAAAGAGCCGGAGTATCCGGGACCGGAGCGTCCGGTAGCTCCAGGCCCGGAGTGTCCGATAGCACACCGGAGTCTCCGGTACTCCCAGGTGCGGACTGTCCGGTAAGAGACCGGAATCTCCGCTGGGGGTTCTCTGTTGGAATGGCGAATTTCGCCGGACAGTCCGGCTTCCTACCGGATAATCCGGTCCTGAACTTAGCCAGGAGAAGAAAAGGAGTTTTCAAGGAGATTTTCAAGGAGGTTGATTCGATGGATGAACTTATAGGAAATTCTTGTTGCATGTGGTCAGTAAGCATTCAACAAATCATAACTATGACCCCATATAACAAGATATGATCAAAAGATCAAGAATCAATCAAATAGTTTTGAAAATCACTCAAAAAGCTTTCAAAATCATTTTGGTTCGCAAATCCAAACAAATAGAGACAACAATCAGATGTGCAACATTCTACTCCACATTAGAAGAATCAAGGATATTCAATTCACTTCTAAGCTCGCAAAAGCGCTTCTCATCTAGAGGCTTGGTGAATATATCGGCAAGTTGGGCATCGGTTCTCACATAGCTAATTACTATATCCCCCTTGATAGCATGATCTCTCAAGAAGTGGTGCCGGATATCTATGTGCTTTGTTCTATTGTGATCAACGGGGTTATGTGCAATAGCTATGGCACTCTCATTGTCACATAGGAGTGGAACTTTGTTCATAGTGTAACCAAAGTCCTTTAGAGTTTGTCGCATCCAAAGTAATTGTGCACAACAACTACCGGCTGCAACATACTCCGCTTCGGCGGTGGAAAGGGCAACGGAATTTTGTTTCTTGGATGACCATGACACTAGGGACCTACCCAAGAATTGGCAAGTCCCGGATGTGCTCTTCCTATCCACCTTACATCGGCGTAGTCGGCATCGGAATAGCCAACTAACTTGAACTTGGAGCCCTTTGGATACCACAGCCCTAGGTTAGGAGTATGAACCAAATATCGCAAGATTCTTTTAACGGCCACCATGTGGCACTCCTTAGGAGCGGATTGAAATCTTGCACACATGCACACACTAAGCATTATATCGGGCCTAGATGCACAAAGATAAAGCAAAGAACCAATCATGGAGCGATATACCTTTTGATCCACGGGTTTGCCATTTTGATCAAGGTCAAGATGTCCATTGGTCTTCATTGGAGTTTTGATGGGTTTGGCTTTGTCCATGTCAAACTTCTTGAGCATATCTTGAGTGTACTTAGCTTGACATATGAACGTGCCTTCTTTGTGTTGTTTGACTTGGAATCCTAGAAAGAACTTCAACTCTCCCATCATGGACATCTCAAACTTCTTGACCATCATCTTGCTAAACTCTTCACAAAACGTTTGATTAGTAGAGCCAAATATAATGTCATCGACATATACTTGGCACACAAAGATATCATCATCAACATGTCTTGTGAAGAGAGTAGGATCAACTTCACCAATCTTGAATTGATTTGCAATAAGAAAACCCTTAAGGCATTCATACCATGCTCTAGGTGCTTGTTTCAAGCCCATAGAGCGCCTTGTGGAGCTTAAAAACATGGTTAGGATACTTTGAGTCTTCAAAGCCCGGTGGTTGCTCCACATACACCTCTTCTTGTATTGGCCCATTCAAGAATGCACTTTTCACGTCCATTTGGTGAAGCTTAAAACCATGGTGAGTAGCATAGGCAAGTAATATACGAATTGATTCAAGCCTAGCTACGGGAGCAAAGGTTTCACCAAAATCCAAACCTTCCACTTGTGAATACCCTTTTGCAACAAGTCTTGCCTTGTTTCTTGTCACGACACCATGCTCATCTTGTTTATTGCGGAACACCCATTTGGTGCCCACAACATTTTGCTTGGGTCTCTCCACCAATTGCCACACTTGGTTTCTTTCAAAGTTGTTCAACTCTTCTTGCATGGCCATCACCCAATCCGGATCCGCGAGTGCATCTTCTACTCTAAGTGGCTCCAAAGAAGACACAAAAGAGTAATGTTGACAAAAATTTGCAACTCGGGTTCTAGTAGTTACCCCTTTTTCGATATCACCAATGATGTTGTCGACGGGGTGATCTCTTTGTACACTTTGGCGAACTCTTGGGTGTAGCACTTGTCTTGTGTTTATCACTTCTTCTTCTTCTTCTTCTTCTTCTTGATCATCTTGTTCTTGATCATCACCATCACCATTTGGAGCTTGATCTTGGGTGTGGTCTTGATCTTGGTCGTCACCATGATCTTGAGCACTCCTTTGATCTTGCTCTTGTGTTGGTGGTGGTGTGTTGTGTCGAGAAGGAGAAGGAGAAGGTTGAACTTGTTCAACTTGTGGTTCTTGTGGTCTTACATCACCTATGGCCATCCTTCCTATTGCCTCATGTGGAGCTTCTTCATTACCTATCACATTTGGATCAACTTGCTCCACTTGAGAGCCATTAGTTTCATCAAATGTCACATCACGCGTGACCTCAACACAACCGGTGGTTTTGTTGAAGACACGGTATGCCAAGACATTCGATCCATATCCAAGCAAGAAACCCTCATCAACTTTTGGTGCAAACTTTGAGGACTTGGGTTTCTTGTTGAGAATAAAGCACTTGCTCCCAAAGACACGAAAGTAAGAGACATTAGGAACATTACCAATGAGAAGCTCATAGGGTGTCTTCTTTAAGATTTGGTGAAGGAATAACCGATTTGATGCATGGCAAGCGGTATTCACGGCTTCGGCCCAAAACCTATCCGAAGTCTTGTACTCATCAAGCATTGTTCTTGCCATCTCAATGAGTGTGCGGTTCTTCCTCTCGGCCACCCCATTTTGTTGAGGGGAGTAGGGTGCCGAAAACTCATGCTTGATGCCTTCTTCATCAAGATATTCTTCAACTTGAGTGTTCTTGAATTCACTTCCATTATCACTCCTTATCTTCTTGACCTTCACTTCAAATTCATTTTGTGCTCTTCTCAAGAATTTCTTGAGCACTCCTTGTGTTTCACTCTTATCATGCAAAAAGAATACCCAAGTGAAACGAGAATAGTCATCAACAATTACTAGACCATATTTGTTACCACCAATGCTTATGTAGGCGATTGGACCAAATAGATCCATATGAAGCATCTCCAAAGGCCTTGTGGTAGTCATCACATTCTTGGCGGGGTGAGGAGCTCCAACTTGCTTTCCGGCTTGACATGCACTACAAAGTCTATCTTTCTCAAAAGTAACATTCATTAGTCCATGGATGTGGCCGCCCTTTTGAAGTTTATGGAGATTCCTCATGCCAACATGGGCTAGCCTTCGGTGCCATAGCCAACCCATGCTAGACTTTGCCATCAAGCATGTATTAAGTTGGGCTTTATCCGATGAAAAATCCACAAGATAAAGTCCTCCTTTCAACACACCATTAAAGGCAATTGAGTAATCACTTCTTCTAAAGACGGTCACACCTTCGTTAGTGAAAAGACAATCAAAGCCTTTCTCACAAAGTTGTGAGACCGACATCAAGTTGTACTCCAAAGAATCAACCAAGAGAGCACTAGAAATTGAATACTCGGGAGTAAGAGCAATTTTACCCATACCAATTACTCCTCCCTTTCCATCATCACCGAAGGTAATAGAATCACAATCGGATGTGTTCTCTTTAAGTGATGTGAACATCTTCCTCGCTCCGGTCATATGACTTGTGCATCCACTATCAAGCACCCAACTTGTTCCACCGGAGGAGTAGGCCTACAAAAACAAATCAAGCCTTTGTTTTAGGTACCCAAAAAGATTTGGGTCCTTTAGCATTAGTAACAAGCATTTTTGGCACCCACACACATCTCTTGATTTGAGTGTTGTGTGTGCGGGGTCCAGCATATTTCGCAATAACATTGCCAAGAGAATTTCTAGTTAACACATAGTCGGCATAGAAAAGGTCTTGAGATGCATATTCTTTCTTCTTCTCCTTTGGAGCTTCATGCTTGACTTTCTTGGCATTTGATATCTTGACTTGTTCAACCTTGTTCACCTTCTTGTTCGTCTCCATCACCTTGGTGTACTTCTTCTTGTACTTCACTTTTTCACCTATCACAAATGGTGGACCAAAGGTATCCTTGACGGTGAACATAGAATCCTTCTTGTTGTCAACATCATCAATGGGAAGGGGAATAGCCTCAAGCCTAACAAAGCCATCCCTTGCCATCTTGAATCTTGCTTCTTTCTCATCTTCACCATCACCAATCATACCTCTCTTGATGATGGTGTTCAACCTAGTAACTTGTCCCTTCAATAGCTTCAACTCTTTCTCATTGTTAGCAAAAGCATCAAGATCAACATTATGGCATTTTGCACAACTTATACTTGTGGAGCCTTTGGTTGATTTAGGGGCATCTTTTGAAGGTTTGGAGGAGCTAGACTTAAGAGCATCAAATTGCACTTCAAGATTTTTGTGGGCCTTGATTAACCCATCATATTTTTCTTGAAGAGCAACACTTGAGCTCTTGAGACTTGTGAGAGTCTCCTTGCTTTTCGCAAGTTTTTGGTCCAACTTCTCATTTTTCTCCTTCTCACATGCCAAGAGTTCCTTGAGTTCAAGGTTTCTCTCCTTTTCAAGGATGAGCAAGTCCTCTTGTTTCTCAAGCAACTCATCCCTATCAACCAATTGCTCCATAAGTTTCTTTATTTTAGTGATGGCATTTTTATTCAAACCTTTGAGCAAGGCTTCACAATCACTTGCATCACTATCATCATTATCATTATCATGATCATTATCATCACTATCTTCAAGAGTAGAAGGAGTGACGACTTTCTTAGTTACCTTGCGCCCTTTGGCCATGAGGCACACATGGCGTGGCTTGTTGTTGTTATCATCATCATCATCGGTGAGGCATGGGAACAACTTCTTGCTTGATGATGACCCTTTGAAAGCAATGGTGGCCATGCCCTCTTTTGTGGGAGCTTCTTCATTTGAATCTTCTTCCGCCACATGAGCTTGACCGGTGAACTTCTTTTTCTTGAAGAGCTTCTTGTCACTTTGATGACTCTTCTCATTTTCTTGATCTTCCTTCTTGTGTGGACAATTTGCCATGAAGTGTCCGGGCTTCTTACATATGTAGCAAATTTGCTTGGAGTTTGTCCTCTTGCTTTTTGTGCCTCGGTCCTTCTTCATGAACTTCTTGAACTTCCTAATGAATAGAGCCATCTCTTCATCATCAACCTCGGAGCTTTCATCACCACCATCACTTGAGCTCACTTCAACTTCTTGCTTGCTCTTGCCTTTCTTGCTAGCTTTGAGTGCTACTTCCTTGTTCTTGGCGTTGGAGACCGCTTTTGCTATGGACTTGACATATTGGGCTTCCTTCTCCATGATCTCATGATTGATGATCAAACCAAGCACTTCATCGGGGGACATCTTCTTGTAGTTTCTCATTTGACGGATCATTGTAATCAATGTGATGTTCCTTGGTGAGAAGGCTCTAGTCATCAACTTGACAACCTCGTGCCTTCCATACTTGGTAGATCCATATGCTCTAAGCTTGTTGATCATGACCTTGAGTCTACCATACATTTGTTGAGGGGTTTCGTCATCATCCATCACAAACCTTCCAAGTTCTCCTTCCAATATCTCAATCTTGGCTTGCTTCACGGTGTCAACACCCTCATGAGCTCTTTGAAGAGTGTCCCATATTTTCTTGGCACTCTCCAAGCCATCAACTCTATCAAACTCATCATTGCTCAAGGATGTGAGTATCACGCTAGCCGCTTGTGCATTGCGATGCATGGCTTGCTCTTGCTCCGGTGTGAGGTCTCTATTCTTCTTGGGTAGCTTCACACCTACACACACAACTCTCCAAATGCTCGGATTGAGCGAGATTAGATGCAACCTCATGTTGTGCCTCCACTTGGTATAGTGCGTACCATCAAAGTGCGGCGCTTTACCCAATGGGACCGGCATGAAGTGAGTGTTAGTGTGTAAGCTTTCATAATTGAAATTGGTGGTGTGATACTCATTAGGTTTCTTGGATCGCTTGCTCTTCTTGCTCTTCTTCTTCCTTCGACTTGAAGAGGTGTACGATCCTTCATCTTCGGAGCTTGAGCCTCCACTTGAGCTTTCATACTCGAAGTCGTAGGAGTAGTCACTTGAGCTAGTGCTTGTATGGATGACTTCTTCTTCTTCTTCGCTGTAGTCGATGAGCTTGGGCTCCTTCGACTTGCTCTTCTTCTTCCTTATGCTACTTGGATCACCAAGAGTTGCTTCCATCATTTCTCCAAGCGGTTAAGCTTCAATGCGGAGTACTTGGCTCTGATACCAATTGAAAGTTGCCTAGAGGGGGGGGGGTGAATAGGCAATGCTAAAAACTTCTGCAATTAAGACTTAATCAAACTGTCAGTCCTGCCGGATAGTCCGGTAAACCACCGGATACTCCGGACCTGGAACAACCGTAGTATCCGGTATACTACCGGACAGTCCGGTCCAGAAGATAAATTTGCGGAATTTGAAATCTACAGAGTTTCTAGCAATTCTACTTGAATCAAAAGACTTGTATAGATGCTCTGAAGTGAATCTACACAATATATGCGGAAGTAAATAAGTACACAAGTAGATCAAAGCAATTTAGTGATATATAAAGGTAAGCAACAAGAACAAGTAAGAACAACGAGAACAAATGAATCAAGCACGAGTGACACACGATTTGTTCCCGAAGTTCAGGCCCACAAAGTGCCCTACGTCTCCGTTGAGGAGTCCACAAAGGACCGAGTCTCTTTCAACTCTTTTCCTCACCCAAGCGATCACAAAGATCAAGCTCGAGTTGCTCACTATCAATTCCTCTTGCGAGGAGGGCAATACAAACTTCCCGGAGCTTCACCACACGAATTGGGAGCTTCCGGGCAACCTCTAGCCGTCTAGGAGCCAAGCTCCAAGAGTAACGAGTGCAAATCACCAAGATGAGGATGCCACAAGATGCTCTAGAGTGGAATGGATGCTAGGAACTCGAATCTTGGCTCTCACACAATCTCTAGGATGGATCTCACAAATCTTTGCCTTGGGAGAGAGTGGAGAGGGAGAGTTTGAAGCTTGGGTCGTGTTCTAGCAAGTGGGCAAGAGAGAGTGACCGTTGGGGGTGAGGGGGTATATATAGAGAGTCCCAAAAACGAACCGTTATGCTCAGGAAATGAACTGGCCGGAGTATCCGGTAAACTGCCGGACACTCCGGTAGGTACTTGGTTCTGACGAAGTTAGGGCTTGCCGGACACTCCGGCAGGTTGCCGGATAGTCCGGCCTGGGACTTGGTCTTGGCGAAGACTTGCTCTACCGGACAGTCCGGTAGGGTGCCGGATAGTCCGGTGAGCCTGCACGGTTTGGCCAAAAACCACCACTCACTCAAACTGATTTCTAAGAAATTTCGTATCACCCAAAAGGTCCTATGGCATCTGTGGATCAATGATTTGCACCCCTCTTGATAGTACGGCATTCCTACACTCAATTAAAATTAAAACGGTGCCAATAACGTCCATTGAGTGTATGTTGCCAATTTTCTTTGAATATTTTCAATGTAGCACTTCTTTGACATGTCTCATTCTCCTTCTTGAGACCTAGCTGAACACATCTTCAATTGCGACATTAGTCCTTTTGGATCGTTTTGACGTCAATCACACAAAACAATAATTAGGGGCCTAGATGCACTTTCAAATACCGAGTGACGAGAGCATTTTTCTGAATGTCCTGTCGATAAAGTGCGAACCCCCATCACTGATTAGTACTCTAGGTGTACCAAATCGCGGGAAGATGACTTCTTGGAGCATTTTCTTGGAGTGGGTGGAGTCTGCGCTTCGACAAGGAAGAGCCTCCACCCATTTAGAGACATAGTCAACTGCCACCAGGATATATTCATATCCCTCGGAGTTTGGAAAAGGTCCCATGAAGTCTATGCCCCAACAATCGAAGATATCGATTTGAAGATTATTTGTTAGAGGCATGGCGTCACGAGCGTTGATCCCTCCTACTCTCTGGCAGCGAGAACATCTTCTCACATACTCCTTTGTATCTTCGTACATGGTTGGCCAGTAAAAACCACTCTGCCACACTTTGGCGCTTTACTCCATAGTGTCCTCCAAAGGCTGATGAGTGACATCTGTCAATAATTTGCATAGCCTCGCATGCGGATACACATCTTCTCAGGAGACCATCGGTGCAGACTTTATACAGATATGGGTCATCCCATAAGTAATACTTGCTGTCCCTGATGATCTTCTTTTTATCCTCCCCTGGCGGTATATACCCTGCTACAATGTAGTTGACAATGTTCGCATACCAGGGGTCGGTGCTTGTTACTTTTAGTAACGTGTCATCTCTCAAGCAATCATTGATGGGTAGTCCAGTAGGATCTTCCGTCTGCAATCGCGAGAGATGATCTGCCACAGTATTCTCTACCCCTTTTCTATCTCTGATTTCCAAATCAAATTCTTGAAGGAGGAGTATCCAACGGATAAGACGTGGCTTAGCATCTTTCTTCGTCAGGAGGTATTTGAGGGCTGCATGATCTGAATAGATTATCACCTTAGCTCCAACCAAATATGATCTGAACTTGTCAATGGCATACACCACAGCCAACAATTCCTTCTCAGTGGTTGCATAGTTAAGTTGAGGCTCAGTGAGAGTTTTGCTAGCATAGGCGATGGCATGATGCTTCTTATCCTTGGTCTGTCCCAACACTGCTCCTACGGCGTAGTCGCTTGCGTCGCACATGATTTCGAATGGGAGTGACCAATCGGGTGGCTGGATAATGGGGGCAGATATCAAAGCTGTCTTTAGTTCATTGAATGCCTCCATGCACTTGTTATCGAAGACGAACGGTGCGTCCTTAGCCAAGAGACTGGTGAGAGGTCGCGCCTTCTTGGAGAAGTCCTTGATGAACCTTCTATAGAAACCGGCGTGTCCTAGGAAGCTGCGGATCCCTTTTATGTTCCTCGGAGGTGGAAGTGACTCAATTACCTCGATCTTGGCTTTGTCGACTTCAATTCCTCGAGCAGAGACCTTGTGCCCAAGAACAATTCCCTCTGTCACCATGAAGTGACATTTTTCCCAATTCAAAACCAAATCGGCATCCTTGCATTTCTGGAGTACCTTCTCGAGATTCTGGAGGCATCTGTCGAATGTTTCACCGTAGACTGAGAAGTCATCCATGAACACTTCCATTATTTTCTCCACTAGGTCTGAGAAGATTGCCATCATGCATCTTTGGAAAGAGGCAGGCGCGTTACACAATCCGAACGACATTCGTCGGTAGGCGAATGTGCCTTAAGGACACGTGAAGGTGGTCTTGTCTTGGTCATCAGGGTGGATAGGTATTTGGTGATACCCTGAATAACCGTCAAGGAAGCAGAAGAACGAGTGCTTTGCCAACCGTTCGAGCATCTCATCAATGAACGGGAGTGGGTAGTGATCTTTCCTGGTTGCTTTATTAAGCTTCCTGTAATCGATGCACATCCTCCATCCTGTCACTGTGCGCTGAGGGATCAACTCGTTCTTTTCATTCTTCACTACTGTCATCCCTCCCTTCTTAGGTTCTACCTGGACGGGGCTGACCCATTGACTGTCCTGAACTTGGTAGATTATACCTGCCTTGAGTAGCTTCAAAATTTCTTTCTTAACTACATCTCTCATGGCATTGTTGAAGCGTCGTTGGTGCTCACGCACAGGCTTATGATCGGGTTCCATTGGGATTCGATGTGTGCAGAATTCTGGGCTGATCCCCTTGAGGTCTGCTAGTGAGTAGCCTATTACTGATCTGTATTTTTCTAGCACGGCTACTAGTTTCTTCTCTTCTTCCTCTGACAGCTTATCACTGATGATGACAGGCGTCGTTTGATCTTTGAAGAGGAAACTATACTTAAGACCTGGTGGCAGCTGTTTGAGCTCGACAGGTGTTGGAGCTGGTTCTTCATGCTTATTGAGTGGAACATAAGGGGAAGGGTCTTCATCTTCATTGAAGTATTGTGCATCTTCCTCTGTATCAAGCGGTGAAGCTTCTAAGAATTCAACGGCCGCTGCTTCTTCTATGGCCGCGTATCCATCCATCTTCTCAGGCGTTTCCTCTGTCTTGGCATTGAGTGTTCTTCTGATGTCGATGGAGAAGCTTTGTCTTCCCATTGGAACTTCCAACTCCTCTTGGGTGCTTTTCATCCTCGTGAGTGCTGCAATTGGAGTTCCAATAAGGAAGAAATTCTCATCGGGAATGTCAAAGATGTAGAAATTCATGAGCAAAGGTTGCCCATTAATTTCTATTTCTAGCTCTTGCATGATCCCCTCAGCTTGATAGCACTTGTTCCGGAATATCAGCCTTTTCCCTGATGGTAATAGGCTTGATATGTCTACCGCCAATTGCTGGGCCCGCTGCTTTGATAGGATGTTTACTCCTGCTGTTAAGTCATAGCTAGCCTCAATTGGTGGTATATGCTCATATTTTACTAGAATGCTCTCAGGCTTTTCGTTGAGCTTGACGACCTTCTTTGAACATTCTGTTTCTTGGAGCCAATCCTCGCTGAAGACGGCAGACAGTTTCTGTAGACGTGTGTCTTGTTCTGCCTTGTCTTCCCAATCCGGCTCATCTAGCTCAGCCTTTTCAACATAGCAATTCTTCTCCACCGGGTAAGTTCTTGTATTCCCGAATCTCGTCAAGTCTACCTCTTCCTCATATGGTAAGAGAGGGAGAGTGGACTCAACTTGATTCTGTCCTTCGGAGAGGATTTGGCTATCCTTGAATAGCGTAGGATTCGAGGGGCAGACGTAGAACGGTTCTTGTTCTGCCTTCGGAGCTGGCTGTGGTCGAGGTGGTTCTGCTTGGGGTTGTACCATACATGCACACTTCTTCTGTTCTGGTGAGCTAACTGAAGGTGTCTCAACTATGGTTTGTGCCTCTTCTTGTTTTTCAGGGGCAACTGCATCATAGGAGCCCAAATTGCTGAGAATTTTATCCAACACATCGAACCCTTCTTCAATTGTCTTGTACAAGAACGACCCTCCTGAAGCTGTATCCAAGAAGTTACGGCTGTTCGGAGTGAGTCCCGCAGCAAAATGTTGAAGGAGTATCGGTGATGGAATTCCCAGATCTGGTCCTTCTAGAGTGTAGGTCAGGAAACGGTCCCAGGCAGCTCCTAATGGCTCATTTCTGCCCTGCTCAAAGGTAATGATCTTCTTGCGAAGAGCAATAACCTTATGGAGAGGGAAGTACTTGAGACAGAAGAGCTTCCGGAGAGTAGCCCAATCTCCCTGAGCTTCACTTACATGCTTAGCATACCAGAGCTCTGCATTGCTAGTGATGGAGAACGAAAACAGCAACCATCTGAAACTGTCTCTCGGGACTCCTGATGTAACAACTGTGGAACAGAGTCTCTCGAAGTAACGCATATGTGTATATGGATTTTCATGATGTTCCCCGCGGAACTCAGATCCCTTTACCAGTGCAATCAGCTCTGGACGAATCTCATAGCTGACAGCTGTGATTGGCTTGGATGCTGGTGCAGGCTCCAATAGTGCTCCTTTCGGAGCAGCGGCGTCGAAGATCGACGGAGTGTCCATGATATAATATGATAATAAAAGAAAAAGAAAAACAAAAGGAAACAAAAGAAAATAAAAACCTTTAACGGGCGCCTCTAGGCTCGAGTTCTAGCACAGCTTACCGTTCCCCGGCAACGGCGCCAGAAAGCTTGTTGGCAGTCCTAAAGCCTAACAGAAATTAATCCGCAAGCGTACGGATACCAATGTAGCTTTCACCACAAGGAGTATTCCTAGGGTATCGAATCCACAGGGAACGTATCGTGTACTAAAGCTAAAACACTAGAGGTATTGATCCGTAAAGGTGGCACACAAGAGCGGGGTTTGCAGCAATAAATAAAAAGGTCTTCTGGCCAGGCAATCTAATGATAAGAAGCTATGTAGCTGGGCAACTTGGTAAGGTCCTTACTCCATTATTCGTTTCGGGGCACACGCATGCCAAGGCAGCAACCCGAGAATTAGGTTCAACTATCTTGGGGAACTACGTGCTATTGACCTCCCTACTAAAAACAATAACCCGGACGTGGTGGATTACAGAGACCGGTATGCCTGTCACACATACTCGCGGCTACCATCCTCCGTGGGGTTACGAGCAAACCAGGGATAACTCCAGATATAAACGCCACGTTTACATCTATCGTCACAACTAGCGAGATTATCAGTAAGCTAGTCAATGCAATAAATAAATAAATATTCATTACACACCTGGAACCCACAAATAAATAGAGCAGAATACCTTACTTCATTGCCCGACCAATAATCTTCTTACATGTTGCCCGGCCTGGAAGACTAAGACGACTACTCCCAGGCGAGGAGCAGAACCGAGGCGATGAAGAAGTAGAGTCCCGACATGCCGGGGGCCTCTAGCTCTCCTTCCCTCTCACTCACTCACTCCTAGCAACACTATTCTACTACCAAAAGACTAAAATGAAGTATCAAATGAGGTGTGTCTTGCTTCTGGAGCCGAAGGGTAGTATTTATAGCTTGCTGGAGTCGGTGCACATCATCTGGCCGAAGTGGTGAGGCGGCGGGACAAAGGTCGGCCGGCCGGCCTAGTAGGGTGGCCGGTCGGCCACTGATGTGGTCGGTTCGCCACCGACTTTTCCCTGGACGCTTCTGTTGGACTCCTGAGGGCGGTAAGATAGTCGGTTTTCTTGTGGGGTCGGCAGAAGTTGAGTGGCCTTCAAGTTTAGGCCCAAAAGCCCATGTTCTAGAATGTCGGTTGTTTGATATTGGGCTGGGCCTTGAATTCCACGTGGGAAGGCTGTAGAAGGTCTCTGGAGAGGAGCTGGACTTGGGCTGGAGCCTGAGTTGGCCGGCCGGCCTATGATTGGGCCGGCCGGTGGGCTTTGGCCCCCGTTTTCTGTGAATTTTGTCCAAATTGCTCCCTGCATTCAAATATTCCAACAAAACTCGTGGAGAGCTATTAATATAAAAGAATGTTCATTTTATCCTTGTATGATGGCTTTTATTGAATGGTGTTGGCGGTAAAATATTCATTATAAGCACCGCCAACAATACGCCGCTGTGCGTTTTGGTGCCGTGGGATTGCCTGCTGTTGCCGCCGCTTTTCTTTTCTTCGGCGCTGGCAGAGTGATGTTTGGGGTAGCCGATTCCCGAAGGTATTGGACAGGTTTGCCGTCACGACCGATGGGAGCTTCTTCATCTGCAGACTGAATCAAGAAAGGGAATGATCAGCATGATTAATTGCAAGCTCGTATAATGTATATGAAATATTTGAGATTGTTACCTCTTCACCAGTGGAGAGATCCAGAGGGGTCAAGTTTGTGGAGCACTTGAGATGAAAGAGATGTTGACGCCATTCTGCCCACCAGGAATTGAAGGAGCTTGAACTGAAGGGCTTCAGAATGATGTCAGCGTGGTCGCCGATGGGGATGGCATCTGCCAAGCGAGACAGTCTCAAGTATTCTGTCCTATCGGCAATGGGGGCCCTGATCTTCAGTTTGCCGATGAAAAACAGGCCGATGGGGATTTGACCTAAGTCGAGCTGTCTGGCGCAGACAGAAGGGTGGTACAGCTCGTAGGAAGGCCTTTTGTTGCGGCCAGAGTGGATCTGGGTTGGCAGGATGCAAGGCTTGATGTATGTGAGAAATTGAGTTTGAGATTCTTCGTCTTGCAAAGGATTGTCAGGACGGAAAGAAGATGGGATATCAAATTCCATCATGTTCTGGTATGGGAACCAGATGGTTGCTTTGGAGCGAAAGCCATAGTAGAAAAGCCTAAACCAAAGGCGTAGTGACTCGGCCGATGATCTCTCTCCGGGAATGACAGCTACAGCCTCACCAAAAGAAAGGCATCGGCGTCGAGTTATCTCCTCTGATTCTGGCTGAACGTTGGGGAATGTTCTGTTGTCAAGAGGGGGAAGACTAGCAGCTTGTGAGGAATAAAGGACGAGCCAGAGCTGGATGAACCACCAGGGGCCACCAAAATTATCTACAGGTTGGTTGGTGGATAGTTTTCTGGCTACCTGATGCAGAAGTTGATAGGTGGCGCCAAGCAAGTATTGCCCTAAAGGGAGCTTTGTACCCCCTGCAAGGAGTTCTGCTAGGTTTTGCATATTTTGTGTGGGGCCGCATGATGATCCGCAGAAAAAGTACCTATCTAGCCACATCATCAGGAAAGCTGCATGTTCCTTATCGGTTACTGGTCCTGTGGCACGGCTATACTTGGCAATGAAGCCCTTCCAATCCCTGATGTTTTTGGTTGGAAAGTTATGGGTCAATTTGACTTGCAAATTGTCAGGAGAATAGGGGGTGGCAATGTCAAGATCTGTGAGCATGGTCACGTCCATAAGGGAAGGAGACATAAGGCCGTGACCAAAGGTATATGCATTGAGGGCATCAGACCAGAAGTAGGACGAGGAAATCAGCAAGGGGTCGTTTCTGGTCGTCTCAGCGATAGACAAGTTGATGCAATGATCTATGCCTAAGGCAGTCCAGCGAGAAAGTTTGGCTTGGCGGACTCGACAGTACCAATTTTTCCAGCCAGGGAGAGCGCTGGGCCAAGATCTGAAGCTAGTGCTCCAATGAGAAGGGTTCAGCAAAGTGTTCTTAAAGGGGATACTAAAAGTTTCAGATCTAATGAAGTGAGAGGGATCCTCATCGCCATCGGACCTAAGAAATAGAATCTCGGAACTGAGGAGGGGATCATGAGCTGCGCCCTAAGGTTCTGGAAATAATGCGAGAAAAGGAAAATAAATAAATATAGTGAGGAACTAATGGCGGAAGCAGTTAAACCTAGGGTTGAGAAAATAAAGAGGGGAATCAGATGTGAAGGTGATGGTTTACCTCAGGAATGGAAGCGGTGAGCACCGGCGGATGCCTCGTCCGAGCCTCGGCATCGGAATCGGAGGAAGATTGACGCGCCATTTCTTGTCTGTGATGGCGACGTCGCAAGAGAGAGAAAACCGATGAGGATTGGCTTCTTTGAGAAGGGAGTAGAAGAGGAAGAAGATGAGGGGTCGGTTCGGTATTTATGAGGGTCATGAGCGGCTACTTGCTATAAATGTGCACAGGGTACTAGGAGACAAATTCGGCGCACAAAGATTTTGTACCCCGAACTTGGGGGGCATGTGTTGACACCGGATTTTGGAAATCCTTTGACACGTGGCGAGGAGATAAGGCAAGGGAGGATTATATCTTGGGAAGACGCCGTGTTGACCGGAACAAAGGAAGGTTTTGATTGTTACGATCAAAGAGTCAGTTAAGATAGGAATAAAATATTTTCTTGTAACGAAAGTTAGGAGGAGTCGTGTTTGTTTCCAAGTCGGTTGCCTCGGGTGTATAAATATAAACCTAGGTACTTGTAATCAGAATAATACACAATTCAATACAACTCTCGGCGCATCGGCACGATCTCCGCTAGGGCAGGGAATTCGTCACCCCACGGTGATTATTTCGACTATCTGGTAACCTTCTCGTCTGATGCTCTGATCGAATTATCTCACTGCATTGGGTTGATCGAATCTGCTAGTGTTGTCGGTTTAATTATCAGTTATCCGGTATATGAGATCTATTTGGAACTGTTAGCAAGATCGACGTCGTTATTGCTGTCTCGGTTAGGTCCGATCCTACGCGACGTTTGTCTGATGAACATAGTACAAATAGATTGAATATATTCGAGTCACCTTAGATTGATTTTTCAGCTGGTCTTCCACCTAATTATCTCTGATGGAACCTTATTGCTGTCTCGGTTAAGTCCGATCCTACGGGTTTTATTGGAATAGTTCTGTGACGCGGCTTGGCCGATAGATCGATTTAGGGTTTGATTGGGACGTTTAGCCGATTAGTTACCGTAATCACTTTAGATTTATTTATTAGTTGATCTTCCACCTAATTGCTTTAGTAAGACCTTATTGCTGTCTCGGTTAAGTCCGATCCTACGGGTTTTGCTCAAGCCGTTCTGTGAAGTGGTTAGCCGATAGATCGATCTGGAGTTTGATCGGAGTGTTTAGCCGATTAGTTATCATACAAATCTTTGCTTATTGAAACCTTTATACTCATCATTGCATTGTTTGGCTGGTTACAAAGTATTCATTTAAATATCAAGATTTAGCCAATATTTTGTCATGATTTATCAGATCTGTTTCTCTTTACTGTTCAATAGCCGATGATAAGAAGCCGATAGGGCATAGCCGATAGCAACAGCCGATCGTTCTGTTCGTCTTTATTCGTATCGTCGACTGTTTCCGCGACATTCAATTGTCGGCTATACATCGGCCTGTTTCTCGGGCCGGTGACCAAGTGAATTTGACCTTTCTGTCATTTTGTTAGTTTTTCAGGAAAATTGACTGGCACGCTTCGGGATTCTCACGGCGTACAAGATTTGGTCCTGCACTGGAGTTAAGCAGATCTCCCAGGCCGTTTGTGTGTGATTTCCGGATCAACACCATCATAATGTTGCCCAGTTGTTTATGGCATCCTTAACTTAATTTTTTGTCTTGATGCACGACTCAGGTACACATACATGGTTCGTGGTACTAGTACATCATTTGTTTACAGATGTTCAGGCCTGCTCCATATGCCTGCCATAGGCCCCTCCAAAAAAAGTACATTATGGTTCCACCAACCATGTTACTGCAGAAATGGAATTCAAATAATAAAGGTAACTATAGTCACAAAGGAAATTATTTCTCCATGAAAGAAGTGTAACTTTCAGCTTTGCACAACAACTAGAGATACACACTGCTGAATGCGGATAAGCTCACAATCATCTAAGTGTCTAGCAGCAATATTATGAAAAGCAATCGCGACCACAAGTCGATAACACCACCAGAAGAGTCGTAACAGTAGTTAAATCTTAGAGTCGGCTTTCAGAGACACCAGTGTCACAAATATACCAATGACGGACAAGATGGTGAGGATGGTTCTCTTGTTCTTGTAAAGGAATGCGTCCTCCTTGTGAAACACGCCTAGCAATGTCCAGAATTTGCCCAATCTTTCACGGTACTAAAAGTAGCAAATATATTCTCCTCTGAATTATGCAAGTGTTCAGCAAAAGATATGATACTTATATAAATATAGCAAATCAATTTCAGAATTGAATCAACGATCTGCTGCGACAACAATTTCTCACCGACTGGAATAGATAGTGTAACCAACAATGAGAGCACGTGTTGCAATATCTCAAACATTTATAACGGATATAGAAGAAATTAATTGATCGACAATAGCAATCTGATTTATTCAGTAGTGACAAATAGGAATCTCCAATAACTTGTTCTCCACTAGCAATCTTAAATAGCAGCAGGAAACAAGATAGATAACGACCGATTTACAAGAACTTGATGAAGTTGCAAACCAGCAGTAGATAATCTCTCCAACCCGCAACTCAGATGAGCACGATTCAGAGAAGGGGAACCACAAAGTTCCAGCACGCACCCAGGAGAAGGGTCACCTGATCACGAACTTCAGCAACCGGCAAAAGGATCTACGGCAGCAATCTTCAATCGGATAGAGAGGGCAACGCCTCTAGGGTTCCTTGGAGGACACCACGGCCATAAACACAATTTTAATCAACTCTGAGTTACAGGGGCGCCGGCCCTAGGCTATATGGCACGCAGGCCAGCCAACACATGGTTCGACTCGACCGAAACACAAAATACACTCAGACTCAACAGGACCCGACAATTGTTTCGACGACTGCATCTTCCTTGGGATGAATCTGACAATGGGACTGGATGTGTTGGAAAGGTTATCAAATTATCTTTCCAAAGAATATTTATTTACCCCAAACAGACTCCATATGAGGGAGTTATGGTATTTCTCGTTGACCCCTGTCTGGCTGCACCAAACCGAGTCCGAATTGACTTGGAATTTCCATATCTCGTGATTCTGTGATTGAGTGGACTTGAGGCCGTGTAGAACTTGAAAGGAAGTTATTCCACGCCCTTCGAAAGACATGGTTCACCTTGATATGATCTCTATCTTCCTCAATTAGCACCAACATTGACCCAATCTGAATACATGGCTTCTTGTCACTATTATTTTCTTTCTTGCGTAGATTAGCCCCAACAAACACATTGCTTTCATAGCATCACAAGCTAATATAAACTTGTCTTTCCTGCTATCATTCATAATAATTGAAATGGTGCCAAACTAAATGGTATAATTTTCAAAAGTATTACCTTTTGAAACCTGTGTAGAATCACATTTGTTTTCAGATTTGCTTGCTGAAATAAGATGGGGGAGATCATGGGCTCATCATCCTCTCTCCCTAGAAACAAAGCCGTCCTCAGCTTTGAGGTATTGTTGGATACATAATTCTCTGCAGCAAGGGGCAACTGAAACTTATTTGATATTTCAACCTCATTCATTTTCTTGTTCGTAATTTCAGAAGCATTGCCGGTAGCTGTTGGAACATCAGTACTACCACTTGCTACAAGTTCCATATCTGATATGACCACATCATTCTCCCCTTCTTGTAGCAAAGACGTCCACGTCTTTGGGGTAACTTTAGAGGTCTTCTTCTTTGTAACAGTGGGAAACACTTCAGCCATTATAGCACAGTCTTGCGCTGGCTTTAGAACATGACGCACTCCTTTATGGACAAAAGAATAATAGTTGGAGCGGCCTTCACGTGTAGCATTCAGATCATACTCCCATGGTCTCCCCAACAGCAAATGGCCAACCTCTAGTGGTAATACATCACATTCCACTTTATCAATATAGTTACTGTTGGCGGTCGTTAAACCATGATTTGACCGCCACCCTACCGGTAAATAAATACATAACACCAAGATTTTGTGCATAGTAGATAGGATTAATGCTACTCCACAAGTTTTGGTGGATATTTGGATGCAGGAGTGAATAATGGAGGAAAGTGGGCCCAGCCAGGGAATCTCCCTGGCCGGCCGGCCCCACCCTAGGGCGGCCGGCCCCACCTGGTGGCCGCAGGCCCCAGACTTCCTCCAGTGGGCTGGAAAATAATCCACAACGCATAATTGAAGGCCAGCCCAACACAATTCCACCGCCATTCTAGAAGGTGGGCTAATTGGGCCTTTACTTGGCCCTCACTTCAATTCTGCCGACCCCAGCAAGGAGCCGACCTTCGGACCGCCATCAGGAGACGATCTGGAGCGTCGAGCAGAAGACGGTGGCCAACCGACAGAAGGGACGGCCGGCCGGCCACCCCCCTAGGCCGGCCGGCCGACTTTGTCGCCACCGCCTCTCCAGCTTCGGCCAGGGTGCTCCCACCGCCTTCACAAGCTATAAATTGGACCCCTCGGCCTCCGAAGCAATTCGCACCATCACACTTCATCCAAGTGTTCATTAGTTTAGTTGAGTAGTAGCTTTGGGAGTTAGAGTAGAGTAGAGTAGAGTGAGAGCTCTCTCGGGCTTCCGGAGTCTTCTCGGAGTTCGGTATAGTTCTTTGTATCCTTACTCTTTAGAGATATTATTTTTATATATATTAGTTTATTCTTTATTTTTTTTTTAGTAGTTCTTTCTATTTAGTTTATTTATTCGTTAAGTAAGTGCTCGTAGAAGTCTTGTTGTGGGATTCGTGATTGTTGGAATAGCGAGTACGAGAGAGTGCCTTCGTCGGAGATGACGTCGTGTGAAATCTGTGCTTGTTCATTCTTAGATAGGACTGCTCCGTTGATCAAGAGTAGTTCCTCTAGGCGGGTTGTAAGCATGGCGCTTAGAACTTGGCCTATGCACGTTTGGCACCCAACCCCACGGAGGATGGTAGCCGCGAGTGTATGTGACAGCTGCACCGGTCTCTGTAATCCACCACGTCCGGGTTGGACTCAGCAGGGTCTTAATTATAGCATACGGTTCCCTAGGCTTGAACTAGCATCATCGGTTAACCTAGCACGTGTGTGCCCCGAAACGACATGACTTGTATGTGTATGAACTTAGCTAGAGTAGATAACCTTTGTAGACTTGACTACTAGGAAAAGTAAATACTAGATAAACATACATGTAGCCTTAACTCTATCTCGTTGCTCTCCCAAATGTATACTACAGTTTTCTTTTATCTATCTTGGATTTGAGGATATGTGTGCCACCTATATTTATCATGCCTATCTTACCCCCGTCTCAAGTATAGTTTGATACATTATTCTTTCTCCAAATTATCCAATGCATTGCTACTATTCAGCTCTCTTTCGCTCTGCTTCCCTGCGGAAATATAAATATGATAACCCTGGAATACTCCAAGGTGAAATGCTACAATGGTGATCCGTGCGCTTGCGGAATTAATAAATTTAATTTTATCGCATAAGAACCGCCAACAAGCATTTCTGAAGTTACCAACTGAAAAATTTACTCTTACCTTGTGAGTTATTTTCAGCTTTCCCGCAGAATTCATCCACTTGACATGATGTGGTGTAGGATACCTCCATGTAGATAGTGATAATGCTTGCACCAGATCCTTGCTAATGATATTTGTGAAACTACCACCATCAATAACAAGTTTACAAACCTTATCCTTGATCTTACATTCAGTTTGAAATACACTCTGTCGCTGTCCCTTTTGAGCAGCGGCGTTGTTAGAATTCTCATCATTTTGGACCAGAAAGTTGAAGCCCTCTATTTGAACATCTTCTATGATTCATTGGCAATAGAATGGACATCTTCATGTTGATTAGAGAAAAAGATATTGCAGCAGCAACATCCTCCTTCCTTTTCTCTTGCTGAATCTTTTCTATTGGTTTATGTAGCCTGTTCTGAGCTATATCAGAAATAAAACCACCATTACGAGAGAGAATCAAGCCCACACACTAATGAAGAACAGAACCAAATCAACAGAAAAGCCCTGCTCAACAAGCACGAATTTCTAGCATCGAAATTCTGGAACAAATCGACCTGGATAGGATCACTGAAACACGGTGACGTTTCTGACTTTATTTCTCACGAAAACTAAACATAATGTTTGATATTCTGGTCCCCCTCTACGTGTACATGACCTCTGGACTATGTAGACACTCTCTATGACTCAAAAGGAAAGTAAAATCACACTAAATATTACATGGACTCAAAACTGGAAACTAATCTGTAAAAACCGACGACTTGTTTTGCAAACTGCGACCGCCTCACGTAGAATCTGATTGTGGGACCCCATCCATATGAAAGTATGTCAAATTATCTTTCCATGGAGTACTCACACGCCTCAATTGGACTTCGTATACATCCGCTATGGAATTTTAATCCAGCCTGTCAGGGTGTCTTGAAACCGAAACCGAAACGAATAAAACCTTTTCTTTCTTCTTTTCTCCGTCTAAGATTTGTTTGGTTCGGTCTATAACTTGGAAATATACATGTGCCACGTCCTTGAAATGTCCTTGAGCACCTGGACACGTTCCTTTGCCACTAGATATGAAATATCCTTGTATGGAAATATACCACGTCGTTGGAGGCAGATTGTACGCTGCTCAACAAAATTGGCACAACTTTTGGTAGAAACCATCAAATCATATACTATTTGATTTGTTGGAAGCTTCACTTCATTCTCTTTCAAAATATCATGTTTATAGGACTTGAAATTTGATGAACACATGGATCTAACATCTGATACATGATTAACCTTAGGTTCACCCTTGTTATCGCTGATAGGAATATCCGCATCATTATGATAAAGATCGATCCTCCAGATGTGATCGATCTGCAAAGGATGGCCCGATCTTTCGTGGTACAATCAATCAGCAGCAGCGAGAACAATAACCGTCGATAATAATCTGACCCGTGCAACGGATCACACGAACCAGAAGTGAGACCAATTGAAGGTCAGCACGTGATCTTGATCCGAGAGAGAATCAAGCCCACACACTAATGTAGAACAGAACCAAATCAATAGAAAAGCCCTGCTCAACAAGCACGAATTTATAGCGTCGAAATTCTGGAACAAATCGACCAGGATAGGATCATCGAAACATGGTGACGTTTCTGAGTTTATTTCTCACGAAAACTAAACATAATGTTTGATATTCTGGTCCCTCTACATGTACATGACCTCTGACTATGTAGAGACTCTCTATGACTCAAAAGGAAAGTAAAATCACACTAAATATTACATGGACTCAAAACTGGAAACTAATCTGTAAAAACCGACGACTTGTTTTGCAAACTGCGACCGCCTCACGTAGAATCTGATTGTGGAACCCCATCCATATGAAAGTACGTCAAATTATCTTCCATGGAGTACTCACACGCCTCAATTGGACTTCGTATGCATCCGCTAAGGAATTTTTAATCCAGCCTGTCAGGGTGGCTTGAAATCGAAACCGAAACGAATAAAACCTTTCCTTTCTTCTTTTCTCCTTCTATGATTTGTTTGGTTCGGTCTATGACTTGGAAATATACATGTGCCACGTCCTTGAAATGTCCTTGAGCACCTGGACACGTTCCTTTGCCTTGCTAGATATGAAATATCCTTGTATGGAAATATACCACGTCGTTGGAGGCAGATTGTACGCTGCTCAACAAAATTGGCACAACTTTTGATAGAAACCATCAAATCTGATGCTATTTGATTCGTTGGAAGCTCACTTCATTCTGTTTCAAAATATCATGTTTATAGGACTTGAAATTCGATGAACACATGGATCTAACATCTGAAACATGATTAACCTCAGGTTCACCCTTGTTGTCGCTGATAGGAATATCCGCATCATTCTCCCCCTCTTCAAAATGATTCGTCCTCGAATCAGGCTCTATAGTCCGCATCATACTCCCTTTCTTCAAAACGAGTCATCCTCGACTCGTACCGCTTGTACAACAGTTAGATGATTGGATTTCAACTTGCTGCAACTTACTTTTGCGATGTTTCGGATACTGAACCTCCATGCTGCCTGTAGTTAAATCATCAACTTGATTTGCTTTCTCGACCACAGGTTTCAGAATATGCGGCTTCCCTTGATGCATAAAAGAAAAATGATTGGACCTGCCACTATGAATAGCATCATGATCATACTGCCACGGTCTTCCCAATAATAATTGACAAGCATCCATTGGAACGACATCACAAATCACCTTGTCTTTATAATCACCAATAGAGAAAGATACTTGCACTTTATGAGTAATTGTCAGCCTACCGGAATTGTACAGCCACTCCACATGATGTGGTTGAGGATGCCGCCACATGGACAGCCCCAAACATTGCACAAGTTCCTTGCTAATTGCGTTGGTGTAGCTGCCACCATAAATAATCACTTTGCAAGACTTCTCTTTAATATTGCATTGAAACTGAAAAATACTCCATCGCTGTCCCTTCTCTATAGTTATTTCATCCACTTCTTGGGCCTTTTTCAGCATCATATTCAAACCAGATTTTGGTGCATCATCTTCATCAACAAATGCACTAGAAGATTCTATAACTTGCTGATTAGTAACTGTTGGCGATTTCTAGTATACCATTTTATATGCCAACTGCACCTTATTTAGAGCATAAATGTCATCATTATAGGCCATTAACCCTTCATAATAGCACCATATTTGTATATATGTCGTTCTGGAGATTTATTGCAGAAACAGATGAAAAGGACGATATTCTGGACATTGTGGCTGATCTGGACCTGAAGAGAAGAAAAGCAGCAGAAAAGGCTCACCGTGCCGACCGGCACAGCCTTGTGCCGATCGGCACAGGGACTTCAGGGCAATCGAGGCTGGCCCACCATTCAGTTGATTCTAGAAGGAAGTCATCCGAACCAATCTTTGGACATAATCATCACGAAGAGATAAAGGATACCTGAAGATTTAAAAGAGCAATGCAAGACTTGATCTCGAAGAAAATGATTTGGAAGGCCCACATGGAAGCTACCTAAGACTTTGGAACCGACTTAGAGAGGAGACCGAGTTGGACACGAGGTGTGCCGATCGGCACGGTCTCTGTGCCGATCGGCACAAGGACTCTCTTCCCGAGATCCTTTTCCTTTCTAAAGCATAACCCTATATAAACTTGTAGAAACTCTAGGGTTTCGGGATCCGCCGCCAGAGGGACAACACAGCTAGTAAGTTTAGAGCCACCGGGACTTGCCCCGTTACTCATGTTCTCTAGTCGTTAGATCAAGAACCGTTGGTGCTAAGAGGTGATCCATCGAGGTAGGCCTACTAGATGGTGATGTATTTTGTACTATGTATTATCGAATTATGGTTGAATATGTGGATGAATGGTTTTGATTATTGCTTGCCTGGATTTTATGGTCTTTACATGCTCTTGTTCCTACGCTTAGTGACGACTAAGTATTAGATGTTATCTTAATTGTGGTGGCAATAAGAGGTGAGGGATTCAACCTCTCACTATCTCTATTGTGGTTAAGATAATATCGGGATCTTGTAATGCGCCATAATTGCATATTGTCTCTGTACCTTAACGCGCTAGAATATGCGAGATCCTTGAGATGATGTGTAGAGTGGGAAGCGGCTACCGATTACGAAGGTTGGTCGTGACAGGGCTCGACGGAAAGGGGTTTTCTTCCTGCCGATCTTCGGTTACCAATAATCAAGTAAATCCGTTTATGATGCTATTTAATCAGACTTTTTGGTTACGATCTCAACTAGCAGACTTTGGCTAACTTACCCAGTGGTTTAATCAGGTTCCTTAGGCTGTTCAAGCAACACTCGGACAATTCAGCCTCCGTGCCGACCGGCACACCAGTGGTGCCGATCGGCACATCCCCCAACTCTCCTAAAACTCACGCTCACGCTCTCTAGAAAGCCTGGCTAACTCTTTTACTGATAATTCTGCTTAGTTCTCATTGGTCTCTGTGGTTCGATTAAACCTTGGAATACTCTTCTGGGGAAAAAGACTACAACTGTACACCGTGCTCTTTTTCTGGCGTCGTTGCCGGGGACCTTTGTTCGAATTAGGCATTGTTTGAAGTGTGAGAATTGGCTGTGGTGCCGACCGGCACATTGCTTTCTTCTTTTAATTTCTCTATTTTTCCAGTACATATGTCCTGTTTTATTTAACCAGACAGGTATGGACGGCGCTAAGTCAAATAAACCCTCTAATTACCTCGATGATCCAGAGATTCTCTTTCGCAAGCGAAAGACGGAAAAGAAAAGCAAGTCACTAGGAGACATAGAAGACAGTGAGCCAGGCAGCCCAAGAGCATTGTTTGCAGCTCTACAAGAAGATAAGGAAGAAGTTTCAGAAGTAGAAGACATGGCAGACACAACACCAATAGCTAATCGTCTCAAGCCTGCCCTGGACAATGTTATCAAGACTGAGTTTACTGCACAAGCTCAACCTTTTCAGCTGGAGCGCTACATGTCTGTGGTTGGTCAACAACCGTTCACAGGTTCTGAAGATCCTAATATGTATTTGCAACACTTCCATGAAATCTGCAGTACCTTTCAATTGCAACATATGAATGCCAATGAAGCCAAAGTGCGACTTTTTCCTCTATCTCTTATTGGGCGTCCTAAGCAGTGGTACCATGGGTTACCTGCTGCAACAAAGATTAGTTGGGATCAACTCTCTGCAGAATTTTTGGCAAAGTGCTTCCCTCCAGGCAAGACTCAATCTTCGAAGAACAAGATCCTTGGATTTACTCAACTTGCTGATGAGAGTGTTGGAGAAGCATATAATCGATTCAACAAGGATGCTTATCCGCATAATGGCCTTGCTCAGTGGGAGCTAGTTGAAAGGTTCTGCACGGGTTTGAATCTTTTGTCCAGACAACACTTAGATGCTTCGTCTGGAGGATCGTTTTTGGACAAGACGCCCGCTCAAGCCACAGCCTTGATCAAGAAGATAGAGCAAAGTCAATCATGGGTTAGTGAGAGAGAAAGTTGAAGCCTTCAACCTTCCACGGGAAAGATGAAGAGTGGGTGGTGGAAAGAGCCTATGATGAATTGCTTATGGACAAGCTCGACACCATACAAAGAAGATTGGACAAGATTGATCATATTCCCAAGGAAGAGACCGTCAAGCTAGCGGAAGCCCGATCCACATGTGAAGAATGTGGAGAGCTTGGTCATGTGAGCAAGGATTGCCCCGAGGATGTAAAGATGCTCAATTATGTCAAGAGCCAAGGATGGAAGACTCCATATCAGCAAAAGAGTAGCTTCACCCCAGCATCTTCTATGCAAAATGCCATCCCTCTTCGTGTTCAATGCCAAGAGTTCTTCCAAGCTCAAGAGAAGGTCAACAAGGACACTCAAGCCAAACTCAAGAAAGTTGATCGTGTGCTTGAAACAATCAATGATAAGGTCATCGAAGTGGGGAGTTCTAATCAGCAAATTCTCCAATTAATGAAGATGATGGAGAAACAAATGGCCCAATTAGCGGAATCGGTGCAAGGTGAGAAGGGAGCTCTTCCTGGTAATACCCGCTCTGCAGAACCGCTGAAATCCATCGCTACGAGGTCTGAGAAGCAAACAGAAGATCCGAAGTTTGCAGCTGGAGCAAGACGACCTCGTGCCGACCGGCACGAACCTGGTGCCGGTCGGCATGCTACAGAGGATGGTGCCGACCAGCACACAGATTGTGCCGATCGGCAGGCTGAGGAAATTGACCTCTCGGGTCTGAGAAAGGGAACTGAGAACAAGGAACACGGTCCTGCTACCTTTCTGGATACGCAGCTGCTGACCAAGACAGAAAGGATCCGACACCATGATGAGCAATTCTCCAGGTTTATCGATATTATGAAGAAGCTATATATCAATGTCCCGTTCCTTGATGCCCTTCAAGTGCCCACCTATACTAAGTACATAAAGGATATTATGCAAAGCAAGAAGTCCTTAGCATCGGAGGAAGTAGTGAAGATGACAAAGGAGTGCACTGCAGCTATTAATGACATTACACCAGAAAAGAAGCCCGACCCCGGATCCCCTAGCATCTGGTGTTTGATTGGAGCTCAAATCTTTGAAGGGGCTTTATGCGATCTTGGAGCAAGTGTAAGTGTCATGCCTCGATATGTCTTTTCAAGTTTGAATTTGCCAGAGTTGGAGCCTACGGCTATGTGTTTGGAGTTGGCCGATCAATCGGTTCGTTATCCCGATGGAATTGCTGAAGATGTGCCTGTTCGAATCGGTGATCATATAGTTCCTGTGGATTTCATTGTGCTTGATATGGATAGAAGGACAAGGACTTCTTTGATTTTGGGCCGGCCATTCTTGAGGACAGCAAAGGCAAACATTGATATGGGGAGTGGAAAAATAAGCTTCGACATAAGTGGAGCCTCCTACACGTTCAAGTATCGCCCCAAGGGAAAAGAAAGCCGTATGGTCTCTACGGTTGAGAAATATAAGTCTCCGCACCACAGGAATCGAGGGTAATTGGAGGAAGGATACGTCCTACAATTGAAGGAGAAGAGACTAGAGAACCTTGTAGTGTCGCAACCATGATTCCCGTAGAGCGACGCTAAGGAAGTGATTTATACGGGGAGGTCAAGCTCTACGACCTTTTTAAAACTAAGAGCGCTTTCAGGAGGCAACCCAAAGTCCGGGAAGCGAGTCATAGGGTGAGTCTTTTTATGTTAGTGCTTTCGGGAGAAACCCGTGAATTAGAAATTTAGTGCTAACCGGGAGGGCATCCCGGCCTTTAATTTGTTTGCTTGTAATCCACAATAATGCTCCCGGAATAAAATTTGTTAGTTGTAGTGTTTGTTTTAACCTTTGTGTGAACCTCTGCGCTGTCTGTTTACTTTTCGCAGCTTTTGCTTTTGTATTTTTGCTTTTCACTAACAGCGCAGGAAGAAAGAAAAAAAAGGCCAAAAAGAGGAAAACCTGGTAGGTGCCGATCGGCACAACGCCGTGCCGACCGGCACAGATGCTGGCACGTCAAGTCGTGCTCTGAAAGATACCCCGATCTGGAGATACAAATTAATTGGGGGAAACACAAGGAGAATGTGGGGAATATTCGAGAAAGGAAAAATCAAAAAGGTGAGTTCGACAATTGTCCTGAGAATATTTCCGTGTTTTTGGTATTTTTCTGTGTCGCAGAAATGTATTGGAAGAATCTTGCGGAAGAAGGAGGCACTAGCGGAAATTTAGCTCGGTTGCCGACCGGCACGTCCGCCGTGCCGATCGGCACCTCGAGGCAACGCAACCTCCAAGAATCTCGATGCTACAGGAAATCTGACATCCGTAGGAAATTTGAAATTCTGACGACACAAAGCAACGAAGCTCTAAATCAGGCGCATTCCGCGCTGTGCCGACCGGCACACTGGCCAATAATTCAAAAGAAGCATCAAAGTCTGCGCACGTTGGAAGGAGGAAAAGTCACTGACACCCATGCAGCTGCCGAGCACAGGGGGAGCACTGCACGCCCAGACTTGCGACGGAGCGAAAGTGCTGACCGGCACGGTTACCGTGCCGATCGGCATCACCTGGAAAATTCAAATCTTTACAGGTGCCCCCCTGTCTCCCGACATGCGACACTGTAACAGGCATGGGGAAGAGGAAAAGAAGGCCCGGCAGCCAAGTCGCGGGGGAATCCGCGAAAATTTGAATCGTGCCGACCGGCACGGTCCCCATGCCAATCGGCATCGCATGGGAAAGCCAAATCTTTGCAGGTGCTCCTCTGTTTCCCGACATGAGACACTGTATCAGGCATGGGGAAGAGGAAAAGAAGGCGTGGCAGCCAAGGCGCGACGGAATCCGCGAAAATTTGAATCGTGCCGATCGGCATGGCGCTGTGCCGACTGGCGCGCCGGGAGAATTTGAACCGACGGCGGTTCCTTCTCCTTGAAGCCTTGGAGAGCTATAAAAGGGGGCACCACCTCCTCCATTTTTGCCACAACTTCCTGGTAAACCTCTCCACTCCTCCACTTCCTCTATTCGCGCAATTCGCTTCCGTTTTCGCAGGAAATGAAGGGGTTCGGAGCCACAATGAAGAGCATCGGTAAGAGGATTCGCCGGGGGTCTACCTCCGGCGGATCGCAGCAATCCGGCAGCGACTCCGGCTCCCACACCACGCCGCGGAGGGCAAGTTCGGCGGGCTACGATAGCCCCGAACTCTCCGTCGAGATGACGCCGCCACAAGGCAGGACGACTTCTACATCGCCCACCGCGACTCCGGCATTCCTCGAGGACCGAGGCCGCGCACAAGAAGCGCGACCGTCGTCGCCGCCGCCGCGGCGGCGGCGGGTGGACCGTCGGCGGAAGCCGAGTCGAGCGCGCCGGCATATGTGCCACGCGCGGTTCGGGAGGGGTTCACCCTCACAAGCTTGGAGGAGGAGTACATCTACAGCAACATTCGCGGCAGCGTCGTCTCCAACGTCAACATGGATGAGGAGTTCCTCACCAAGGTCGGGGTGTGGTCGGACCTCCGACAATGCCTCATCAACCTTGGGTCGGAGACCCTCCACGACCAAGTGAGCAGCTTCGACATCGAGCTCATCACCGAGTTCATCACCACCATGCGCCGCGAGACGAACGAGCAAGGAAACGAGGAGATCAAGTTCCGTGTGCGGGATGAGCCCTACTCCATTCAGATCGGGGATCTCTCCGATGCTCTCGGTCTCGATGGGGAGGATCCCGCATACGGCACAGCGACTACGGAGGAGCTCGACGCGTTTTGGCGCCGCATCGCCGACGCGGAAGAGCGCAAGAGGGAGAACATCAAGAACCCCACGATCCAGATTCTTCACCGGTGGATGGCCGCACGCACCACCGGCCGCCTTGACACCACCAACATCTCCGACACGGACTTGCGTTGGCTCTACAACGCCATCGCGAGTCCGTCCAAGTGCAACCCCGTCATGTTGATGGTGGGGAGTTGGTTTAGCCAAAGGGCCAACCCTAAGGCGAAGCTAGCTTTTGGAGGCTACCTCCAAACAATCATCTTCAAGGTCACCGACGGCAACCTCATGATGAAGGACGATTGTTAGTGCTTTCTAGGTACCCATTTTATATGACAAATATGGTGTTTTTAATACCTTATTATGTCATTATTGCTAACAATTAACCCCCATTATTATATATATGCGTAGTTTCTGTGTATTCAGAAGGATTTGCAGGAAATAGGTGAAAATTGAGAGACTACGGATAAAGAGCTGCCGGAGGCCGAAGAACAGAGGAATTGGAGACCGTGCCGGTCGGCACGGCCTTGTGCCGACCGGCACCACGGAGGTTGAGCCCAAACATGAAGCCCACTCGGAGAGTATGAAGCCCAGAAGAAATTTCAGAGTCGGAGTCGGTGAAATCCGGCCACAATGGAAAGGAACTATAAAAGAGAAGATCGGGGTCACGAAACGAGGAGACGAGAAACATACGGAGGTTTTGACCTAGGTTGAAGGTTGTGGCGGCGAAGACGGCGATCACCGATCATCACCACCAAAAGGGAAGATTGTGCCGACCGGCACACTGCCGTGCCGATCGGCACCTGTGGGACCACGCCAAAATTCTGCGTCCTATTGTAGCCATGTTCATGTGTTGCAGTATGATGCGTGAGTAGATCTCATATTCTCTCCGTGGTGAGGGAAATCTGGTTATGTAACTCTCACACTTACAATACTCTTTTGATATGTTCAGTCTATGTGATGCTTCTATTTCGTATCTGATCAATACGTCATTATCACATAGTGCAAGAAACCAGTGGGGAACTATTAACCCTTGTCGTGACAGGGCGAGAGGAGAACGAAACCACCATGTCTTGTAGAATACTAAACCTACCAATCGACCACTAATTAGAGTTGCATGCCAGTACCCCAAACCATAGGAGAGAATCCTTTCATAACCCTGTTACAACCGCAGACTCTTTCATCTCTAGTTGTTAATCACCCTTTCCACACACATCTTTTGCTATATTAATTTAGTAGTTTAAATAATAGTTTAAGTCCCGCTTGTTCTCTGTGGTTCGATATTAAACCTTGGAATACTCTAAGGGAAAAAGTGCTACAACTGTACACCGTCCTCTTGCGGTATATAAGTGGGTGCGTACAAACGACCAACAAGCACGTTTTCTGGCGCCGTTGCCGGGGAACAAGCCAGTTCTTTTACTATTTATTTATTCTACTAACCTCTAATCCTCTCTTTTCTAGTTTGTTTTTGTGTTTTCTTTTTGTGTTTTCAGGATGGGTACTCCTGAACCGACTCACACGGTTAGGGAGCATTCACTACCGTCTCCAGAATTGCTGGTTCCACAAACTTCTGATGAGAACGTTACTGCTTCGTCATACGTTCTCAACCCGACCATCATCAGTATGGTCGAGAACAGCAAATTCTCTGGGACGAAGGACGAGAACCCGTACACGCATCTGCAAGATCTAGAAGTTCTCTGTCAGACTTTTAAGCATGAGGGAGTGCCTCAGAATTGGTACAGATGGTTGCTATTTCCATTTTCTCTAGATGGAAGAGCCAAAGATTGGTATAAATCTACAGCCCGAGAAGCTAAAGGAAACTGGGATAAGCTTGTGGGAAACTTTTGTTTGCATTTCTTCTCGCTTCCGAAGGTGCAGAAACTGAGAAGAGAGGTGGTTAACTTTGAGCAATTGAAAGAAGAAACCCTCACGCAAGCATGGTTACGCTTCCAATCTTTATTAAAGCAAGGCCCCGATTTGGGCATGGATGATAACTTGACTGCTCAGACATTCTACATGTCCCTTGAAGGAACCTCCAGGATGCATCTGGATAGTTCGACTGGAGGGAGTTTCCTCGACTTGACTGCCACTGCGGGACTGGATCTTTTGAGTAGATATCAAAGACTGAAGCTATGCATAGACATTGGGAAGAATTCCAAGAAGATCAAATTCCCCCTGAAAGGTCGACGCTAGCAAAAGGTTCTTTGGATTTGAAAGCTGAAGCGGAAAGCTGTAAAGTATCCGAAGAATTAACAGTAAGAACAGAAGAACCAGCGCAAGGTGATCTGAAAAGACCGAGATTAGAGGATGTGCCGACCGGCACAGCTACAGTGCCGATCGGCACACTTCAGCCCCACGTGCCGACCGGCACAGCTCTTGTGCCGAGCGGCACGGTGCCTGCTGTTAAAGGAATTTCAAATACCGAAGCTGCAATATTAGAGGAGCATGAAAACAGCTTCATGAATAAATTTCCAAGACCAGTAGGAGATCCAACCTTGAGCAACGCTAAACTGTTGGACGAGTTTGAACCGTTGGATTGGGTCCCTATAGATTTCAGCTCAAATTTGCTAAGTATGAGGAGAACATATGACCCAAGGTATGCTTCTACTACAGGAGTTCAGTATAACTTCCCTAAAAACACTAGAACTTCGGAAATACTGGACAATGTCGTCATTGGTGAAGTATTGGGGAAGTTGTATAAGGATGCTATGGAAATTGATCAGATGGAGGTCCAGCAAGCAAAGAAGCTATTTGATAGTTGTTTTGTCCCGTCGCCATATGAAGGATTATGCGGAGTATGTGCAGTTGGCCTTACGGAACGAACGGAAGTTGATCCTTACATACCGTGCGAGATCGGACATAGAAGCTTTCCTAAAGCACTATGTGATTTTGGTTCCCGCGTCAGTTTGATGACGTACGAAGCATTCATGGACATGCCTTATGACATAAAAGGAAGATTGCTAGGAACCGAGCTTGAGCTAATCATGGCGGATGGAAGAAGAACTAAACCACTGGGAGTTATCAAGGATCTGAGCATTGAGGTAAAAAAGAATGCTATACCAGTGAATATTTTTGTTCCTGATAAAGGTGAAGTCGGAGTTGAAGATATTATTCTGGGAAGACCTTTCTTGAAGCTTGTACAAGCTGTTATTTATGCTGGAAAAGGTCACCTCAAATTGACTCTGGGCGGAGAGGAAGTCCTCTTTGAATTCATAGACCCATCCGTCGTTCAAGGAAGTGAAGAGCCATCCTCTCTCCAAGAATTCTTTACAGAAAAGGATGAAGAAATCAGTACAGGATACTCAGATCCGTTGAATAAACTGTTTGAAGAATCAGACAGGGAAGAGGCCGAGATCCAAGGTGGTGCCGACCGGCACGCTCTATGTGCCGATCGGCACAGCGACTGCGCCGACCGGCACAGAGTAGAAAATCCTCAATTTGAGCCTCGGGGTAATCTGGATCCTGATGCAGCACCAGAAGTAGAACAGAAGCCACTTCCTGACAGTCTAAGGTACGAATACTTAGGCAAAGATAAAACTTATCCCGTCATCGTTAATAGTGCTTTGAATGAAGAAGAGACAAAACGATTGCTTGCTGTTCTGAGAAAATATAAGAAAGCGATCGGATATTGTCTTGATGATATCAAGGGAATAAGCCTGGCTTTTTGCACACATAAGATCAATCTTGAAGAATCGGCAAAGCCAGTCGTTGAAGGCATGCGACGATTGAAGGAAGGCATGAAGGAAGTTGTGAAAAAGGAAGTGTTGAGACTTCTTAATGCAGGAATGATTTATCCTGTTGCTGATAGTGAATGGGTGAGTCCGGTGCATTGCGTACTAAAGGAAGGAGGACTCACAGTTGTGCCTAATGAGAATAATGAATTGATCCCTCAACGAACAGTTACAGGATGGCGAATGTCATTGATTACAGGAAACTAAATACCGCTACAAAGAAAGATCATTATCCACTACCGTTCATTGATGAGATGCTTGAAAGGTTAGCCAAGAACTCTTATTTTTGCTACCTCGATGGTTATAGTGGTTTCTTTCAAATTCCTGTTAGACCAGAAGATCAGCATAAGACCACTTTAACATGTCCACATGGAACTTATGCTTATCGACGAATGCCATTCGGTCTTTGCAACGCACCGGCTACATTTCAGAGATGCATGAATGCTATATTTGCTGAATTCATTGAAGACATTATGGAGGTATTTATGGATGATTTCTCTGTTCATGGTACTGATTTTGATCACTGCTTGACAAATTTAGTGAAAGTACTAAAGAGGTGCGTAGAAGTTGATTTAGTTCTTAATTGGGAGAAATGTCACTTCATGGTAACCGAAGGGATTGTCTTGGGGCATGTTATTTCTAACCGAGGAATTGAAGTATACAAGGCTAATATATCCACAGTGGAAAGGTTGCAACCACCCACTGATCTTAAGACGCTGCGAAGTTTTCTTGGACATGCAAATTTTTATCGCAGATTTGTCAAAGACTACTCAAAGATTGCTAAGCCGTTGACGGAATTGCTGCAAAAGGATGTTGAATTTGAGATGAATGATGAAAGACTTACTGCTTTCCGGAAGTTGAAAGAGGCATTATGCTCCGCACCTATCATGCAACCTCCGGATTGGAATTTACCTTTCGAGATTACGTGTGATGCAAGTGATTATGCGGTTGGAGCGGTTCTTGGACAGCGAGAAGAAGGTAAAGTGCATGCTATCTACTATGCTAGTAAAACTCTTAATGAGGCCCAGATTAATTATACAACAACAGAGAAAGAGATGCTAGCTGTCATATTTGCATTTGAGAAATTTAGATCCTACATCCTCAACTCTAAGGTCATTGTTTATACGGATCATGCTGCCATTAGATATCTTGTCTCTAAAAAGGAGTCGAAACCTAGATTGCTTCGTTGGGTTTTGATGTTGCAAGAGTTTGATTTGGAGATTAGTGATAAGAAAGGGATTGAGAATTCAGTAGCAGACCATCTATCTCGTTTGATGCTTGAGGACAAGGAAGGATGCATTGGTGACGTCATGGTGCAAGAGCAACTATTTCTAGTTAAGGACCATCGGGAATCATGGATACAAGACATCATAAATGGATTCACAAGGAACTTGAATGATCATACCAAGAATTCCAGAAAGAGGATTGTCAGTGAAATGAGGAAATTCATATGGGATGATCCTGATTTATACAGATACTGTGAAGATGGAGCTGTTCGAAGGTGCGTACCTCGTGACGAACGCGAACGCATATTGGAAAACTGCCACTCATCAGAGTACGGTGGACACTATGGGCATTTTCGAACACAAGCGAAGGTATGGGCTAGTGGATTTTATTGGCCCACGATGCATGAAGATGCGAAAAGGTATGTTGCTAGATGCCCTCAATGCCAAAGAATCGGAAATGTTAATGCTCGTAATGCTATGCCTTGGAAGTATAATTTGCAAGTTGATATATTCGATGTTTGGGGCATGGATTTTATGGGACCGTTTGTTAATTCTCATGGCTATGAATATATCTTGGTTGCTGTGGATTATGTCTCAAAGTGGGTAGAAGCAATACCATGCAGAGTCAGTACAACTCATGAATCCAAGCAAATGTTGAATGAATGCATATTTCCAAGATATGGTGTTCCTAGAGTTATTATAACAGATGGTGAAACTCATTTTACTGGAACTGAGTTCACTAAAACTTTGAAAAAGATGGGTATTGAGCATCGAATTGGGACAGCCTATCATCCACAGACTAACGGTCAAGCAGAAACCTCCAATAAGCAGTTGAAAGGAATTCTCCAGAAAATTGTTACAAGAGAAGGAAAGGATTGGTCAAACAAGTTGAATGGCGCACTTTGGGCTTATCGCACAGCATTCAAGACACCAATAGGTATGACACCCTATCAATTTGTCTACGGAAAGACTTGTCATTTGCCTGTGGAGTTAGAACATAGAGCATATTGGGCAATCAAAGAGATGAATTTGGATTTAGATGCTGCTGGGGTGAAAAGAAAGATTCAAATTAGTGAACTCGAGGAAATGCGCTTAAAAGCTTACGAGAATGCAGCTATCTATAAAGAGAAAACAAAGAAGTGGTATGATAAGAAGCTATTGAAAAAGGAATTTCACGAAGGAGATAGAGTGCTACTCTCCAATTCAAGATTTCGGTTGTTCGGAAAAGGCAAATTGAAAAGCAAATGGGATGGACCGTATCTTGTTCATAAAGTTCTTCCTTCTGGAGCTGTCGTAATAATGGATGGAAAGCAAAATACATACACGGTGAATGGCCAACGACTAAAGGTATACCTTGAACCCGACACTTTTGAGTTAAAATCATTTGACATATATTATGTGAATTGAGTGATTTGGGTGGTCGAGCTTAACGACATAAAACAAAAGCGCTGTTGTTTTTGCTGTTTTTCTGTGTGTTTTGTGTTTATTTGATTTCATTGAGTCCTGTCAGGCAAATTTGCCACAGTGCCGACCGGCACGTCCCCGTGCCGATCGGCACGGGAGAGTCCATGTCGATTTTGAGTCGAGTTTTTGCCCTCCCTCCAAGACATGCATCGATGACTTCCAAATTTAAGAGATAGAGTCCGTTTGGATCAAGAGAATTAAGGATATATATATGAAGGAATGGTCTCGACAATCAACATCAAAACTCGAGCGCCGTTAGAGTTCCAAACAAAGACCTAGATCTTAGGGCAATGCAAGGAGGCGGATCTGACAGCGGAGACGACGGTGCCGATCGGCACGCTGGCGGTGCCGACCGGCACGACCGAGGCGCCGATCGGCGCAGGGGCGTACTTTCGCCAATGAGCCCAACTCTTCCATGGGAGACCGACAGGAGCCTTAACCCCACCGAGGATGATCCAATAGTCTGGTCGCACTTGAAGCAACGATGGATGTTGAAGAGTGAAGCGGATGCGTTCAATAGAGAGAAGAAGGAGATGGATGAAGCCCTTCGGAAGAAGGTAAGAGAGGTGCTAGTACGCAAAGGTAAATCCAAGATTGATGATAGCGCACCGGTCTCCGATAGGTACACAATGGATCGACTTCTCGCTATGGAACGTCCTTTGACATATGATGATCTTATCACCTTTGAATCGATCCTTACCGATAGCGAGAGGCAAGAGTTGGACAGAGACTGCTTTCTGACCATCCATAGGTCTCGGTTGAACGATGGGAGGACTTCAGACGCAGGTGCCGACCGGCACAAGACCGGTGCCGACCAGCACACTTCACTGCCACGTGTCCTGACCGTCTGGGAAGATCTCCAAGAGAAGATTCTACACAAGAACACCAGAGGTTTTGGATGTAAGTGTTTTTAATGTCTGTTGGCGGTTCTTATGCGATAAAATTAAATTCATTAATTCCGCAAGCGCACGGATCACCATTGTAGCATTTCACCTTAGAGTATTCCAGGGTTATCGTATTTATATTTCCGCAGGGTAGCAGAGCGAAAGGGAGCTGAATAGTAGCAATGCATTGGACAATTTGGAGAAAGAATAATGTATCAAACTATACTTGAGACGGGGGTAAGATAAGCATGATATATATAGGTGGCACACACATCCTCAAATCCAAGGTAAATAAAAGAAAACTGTAGTATACATTTGGGAGAGCAACGAGATAGAGTTAAGGCTACCTGTATGTTTATCTAATATTTACTCTTCCTAGTAGTCAAGTCTACAAAGGTTATCTACTCTAGCTAAGTTCATACACATACAAGTCATGTCGTTTCGGGGCACAAACGTGCTAGGTTAACCGATGATGCTAGTTCAAACCTAGGGAACCGTATGCTATAATTAAGACCCTGCTGAGTCCAACCCGGACGTGGTGGATTACAGAGACCGGTGCAGCTGTCACATACACTCGCGGCTACCATCCTCCGTGGGGTTGGGTGCCAAACGTGCATAGGCCAAGCTCTAAGCGCCATGCTTACAACCCGCCTAGAGGAACTACTCTTGATCAACGGAGCAGTCCTATCTAAGAATGAACAAGCACAGATTTCACACGACGTCATCTCCGACGAAGGCACTCTCTCGTACTTGCTATTCCAACAATCACGAATCCCACAACAAGACTTCTACGAGCACTTACTTAACGAATAAATAAACTAAATAGAAAAGAACAACTAAAAGAAATAAATAAAGAATAAACTAATTATATATTAAATAAAATAATATCTCTAAAGAGTAAGGATACAAAGAACTATACCGAACTCCGAGAAGACTCCGGAAGCCCGAGAGAGCTCTCACTCTACTCTACTCTACTCTAACTCCCAGAGCTACTACTAAACTAAACTAATGAACACTTGGATGAAGTGTGATGGTGCGACTTGCTTCGGAGGCCGAGGGGTCCATTTTATAGATCTCCAAGGCGGTGGAAGCACGTCTGCCGAGTTTGGAGAGGCAGCGCCGCCAAAGCCGGCCGGCCGGCCTAGGGGGATGGCCGGCCGGCCGTCCCCTGTGGCGGTTTGCCACCGCCTTCTGCCTCAACGCTCCAGATCACTCCCTGAAGGCGGTCTGAAGGTCGGCTAGTTGCTGGGGTCGGCAGAATTGAAGTGAGAGCCAAGTAAAGGCCCAAATGGCCCACCTTCTAGAATGACGGTGGAATTCTGCTGGGCTGGTCCTGAATTGTGCGTGGTTGATTAGTTTCCAGCCCACTGGAGGAAGCCTGGGGCCTGCGGCCACCAGGTGGGGCCGGCCGGCCTATGGTGGGGCCGGCCGGCCAGGGAAATTCCTGGCTGGGCCCACTTTTCTCCATTATTCACTCCTGCATCCAAATATCCACCAAAACCTATGGAGTAGCATTATTCCTATCTACTATGCACAGAATCTTGGTGTTATGTATTTATTTACCGGTAGGGTGGCGGTCAAATCATGGTTTAACGACCGCCAACAACCTCCCCAAGCTTAAACTTTGCTCGTCCCGAGCAAACTCAACTCAGGATACCGGCGGATCAGGAGTTACAAAGAAGCGCCCCATGGGTAATAAAGATGCAACAACATACTCCCTAAACAGTGGTAAGTTTACGAGAGCACAAAATATTCATGAGTGTTGCACAAATCGTGGGGCTTATATGTTACACCTTATCATGCAGCATTGAAGAAAGGAACGCACTTTTGGACAAGTAAACAATTCTAGCAGGTATGCATCCAGAGTTTTTATGTGCTGCAAGGTAAGGTGCAAAAATTCTCCTTCGTTTTGGTAGGCACTTCTCTTACCTACTAATGTGAGTCTTATTCCTACAAGCTTCACTCATCCTACCTTCTACCAAATGAGGCTTTGTATGTGGAGCTTGGTAAGGAATGCACAAATGTCATGTATATATTGTAAGGCTAAAGAATGAGTCTCAATCAACATAGCAACTCCATTTATTTTGGTCATGAGAATTGATGTGATGGAGGGGGAGAAAATGAACTCACACTTGTGGAAGGGGGTTTTGAAAACTTTGGTCCTTTATTTTGCTCAAGATGTTTATGATAAGAACCATATAGCCACTGATTTTTGTCATGCAACCATGGAGTTTTTTTTTTTTTACTACTCCATGGTGCAAGGGCTATAACTTTTGCATGGTTCAAAGAAACATTTTGAAATAATCTTAAGCCCTTTTGGATGGACCAAAAGTTTTGCAAGCTCTGAAAAATGTTTGGTTGATTTATCCAAACATTCCCCTTTTTATTTGGTGGAAAGAAATTTTCGAAAACACACGCAAAATAGGTATGACCAAAATTAGGAGTGCTTAGTTTCAAGAGCACATCAAACCTTAACAAAACTCAATACATAAACAGATGGCTATAAGTGGGGCTGTTTCGAATATTACGATATGGCTCTGGTAGGTAAATAAATCCTCACACTAAGAGAAGTGTGTCAAAACAGAAGGGTTTTAGGTACTTGCAGCAATTCAAGAAAACATCTGTCGGTGTTTAGTAACCGGCCGACGAGTGAATTTGTGCGCGGCTCGACGGCGATCAGTGTGTTTGCGAACGACGCGGTGGGTTATACTGGTTCAGGCCGGAAATGCCCTACGTCCAGTTCGTGGTTTTTCTCGTGTTGCTCGTAGTAGGGGTTACAAGCTGTGGGCGAGAAAGGGATTCGCTCCCAAGTCTCTGCCTTAGCCTACGCGTGAGCGCTTGAAAGTGAGAAAGTTCTCTCTGTGGGTGAAGAGTGGGTCTCCCCCTTCCCCTGGGCCCAATCCTCCCTTTTATATGCCAAGGGAAGACGGTTACAGATGGGGGAAAAAAGAAAAAGAAAAGAGAGTAAAGGAAAGAGGAAAGTGGTGGAGAGGTAGTCGGGCCGCCCTTGCTGGACTCGATGGCCTCCGCCTCAATCTTCTCGCCTGACCGTGTGATGAAGTCATCAGGGTCTTGTCCGGGTGCTGTGGATCGCCCATTCCCTGATCCGCACTACTGATTGTTGTTGGCGCGCTGTTGATTTCTGTAGAGTTAGGCAACGGTCATTCCTCGCACTGTTGCAACTGTACAGCGTACTTGGTGCGTGAATTAGCCGTTCCACGCCTGATCCGGATGCGACACCCCCACTCAGCCGTACGTCAGGCATAGTGTACTTCTGCATCGTCCAGGAGTGGGTTTGGGGGCGCCATCTTATCCGAAACTGGCCGGCCGTACACCGGAGTTTGACCAGAGAGTCCGCGCCGTTCCCGAGCTCGGCTCCCAGTCGTAGTGGTCGGGTCCGCTTCGGGTCGAGGCCCCTCGCCGATCCCGACCACTGCCGGGGCATATGGCCAGCGGACAGCGGTTAGCCGGTGTTTGGTCGGAGGAGTCGCTCGACTCCGTGGCGCCCGACTCCCGCCGCGGGGAGTTGGGTTCGTCGCCTCGCCCGTGCCGGGCTCCTTTAACGTTGGACCAATAGTAATCCTGGGTGGGGGGCCGTGCCCATGCTGCCAGCTATGCCCAGGCCTTCAGCAGGCCGTGAGGGACGGAGGCTCTGTGGGCCAAAGGCCGTTGTTGCGCCCTCCGCCCAACCGGGCCTCCACACGGACGCAGCTTTTCGTCACTTAACCATATTTTGGGCCTCGGTTAGCTTCCATGCTCCGTTATTTCGTATGTATACCGTATAGGGTACCTAGAAAATGGGTACCCGACAGTAGCCCCCGAGTCCTGGCGAGAGCGCCGTGCTGTCGTCGGGACTGGTACGGCTGGCGGACGTGGTGTATTCACTTCGCCGGTGGGTGCGCGCGAGCGCACCCGCCGGGTGTAGCCCCCGAGGCTGGGAGCTAGTAGAGACTAGCTTCCAGGCTTTTCTCAGGCTTTCTCGGCGTGACGTCGCCGCGGGTCGTGTCGTTTTGCCTGTAGCCATGATGACCGAGCCCCCGGGCCTCCTCTTGTGTCCGAGGGGGGAGCGCACTAATCCGGCGGGCAAACCAATGCCCGGCGGACTTCTCCCTGACCCTGCCCAGAGGGCGCGGTCGCCAAAACATACAGCCCACGGGCCGACTGTGGTAGGATTTCGCTTTTCCTTCGCTTGTCGCGGTGTGATGGGCTTACCCTCATGGAGTCGCGGTGTCAGGGTAGTGCCCTTCGGCTTCCGCAGCCGTCTTCTTGTGCACCCGGTTCATGCTAGACCGCCTGGCGTGTCTATAAATAGGCCCCCATCCTCAGCCTGGTTTCTTCAGACCTACCATGTCTAAGCGCCAGAAGTCCCGTTCGCGCAAGGGAGGCTCAGAGGGAGGAGGAGGAGGTGAGGGCGTCGTATCCTCTGCACTAGCTTCGCGCCTTTTGCCTCCTCCACTACCAAGCGCTTGCCAAGATCTGGTTCCGGTGGTTGAAGCGGTTCCGCTCGCGGTGGTGTCTCCAGATCCGGTTGCCGGGAGCTCGGCGCCCGATTCGGAGAAGCCTGAGGTCATCATCCTTTCCTCCGACGAGGGAGGAGACGATGACTCGGGCCAAACGACCCAGGCTGGCCGTCGACGTTCGGCCGGCGCTCGCCGGTGCCGCCGCAGGCTTTCGTCCTGCTTTGGCGTAGCCCACCGGACTCGGAGTCATTCCCGCGAGGATTAGACGGGCTCCCGTCAACCCTTGGCGTCGCAGGAGTCGCTCCTGCGAGGATTACGTGGCCTAGGATTGAGCACTGCCACCCTCGAGGTAGAGTCCTGGACGCCGTCACGCTGGTTCCACCCACTCATAGGGATTTTTGCTGCGGGTGGATCCAGCACGGGTCTTTAGGCCTGTTTGTCCGGCCACTTGTGGCCAATCCATGGATTCATGGGACTAATGTAATCTCTTTTTCTTGTTAACGGTTTTTCGATCAGCTTTGTACCAAGAGAATCATAAAATAAAGAGGCTTATTTTGCTAGACCCGCTTTAGTTTGTGTTGTGACCACGCTGTTGGTCTCTTGTGCGAATGCATGCCTTCGAGCCCCCGATCGCTTCAGGGGTCCGGCCGAAGACCGTTTCGACTTCGTTCGCTTCTCCTTCCGCATCCCGTCGGGAGGATGGAGGATCGGGGCCGTCTGCGCCATTCCTCGATGGTTCGATGGGCGGTGCCATTTGAGTTGCAAACGGGCTCGTTCGAGTGGCGCCCCGGTTTGCCATTAGCGGGGACCCGGTTGAGACCAGCGGGGGTCGGTGCCATACGATCCGGGAGATTGTCCCATTTAGTTTCCGAGTCCGTTCGATTGGTCTCGGCGGCTCGTTGCCAGCTCTCGATGAGCAAACCATGGGCTTATTTCATCCTCGGACTCGGACGTATTCGACAGGGGCCCACACGCTTCGCGCATACGGGTAATGGCCGCTGGTGCCCCCCTTTGATTACCCCTCACTCTTGTTTGGCCCAGAGCGGCCGTCGAACCCAACGCTGGGCCGGCCTATGAACTCTTGGGCCGGGAACGGGTAGTCGGAGCGTTTACAGCTCCTAGCCGTCTTACCTGGGAGCCCAAACCGGCTTCCCTATCAGTTGGGACCATGAGGCGCCGGACGCGAGGCGTCGCGTCGCTTCGCCGGGGCGGATCTAGAGGCGCGCGGGCGCGGCGCTTTGGGCGTAACGCAGCGAAGAGGCGTGCGTTATCTCCACCTGCACACGTTAGGGCGGAAAAAACGAAGGGACGCGAGATATAAGGCGGGAAACGGCACCGCGTCGGTTCGGCGCGTATAAATGGGCCATACCTAACCGGGGAGTCTTCTTACGCACACCATCGCTCGTTACTGTTGGCTCTTCCTCTCCCCTTGCGATCGCTTCCGATTCCCCTTGCTCCTCGCCGCTTCTCGCCCCACTCGCCACCATTCGGCGCCCGATTCGCCATCGCCGCCGGTCGGTCCGATCCCGGCGTCATCCGCGTTCCCTTATCCCGCCGAATCTGATGGCGGAGGGAGGAGACGAATGGCCGGCGTCGGTGGTGACGCCGGAACTGCTACGTGGGTTGGTTGCGAAGGGGCTTCTTCGCCCGCTGTCCGACGCGGTGGAGTGGATGGTGCCATCTGAGCAGTCGCCCTCTCCGCCGGACGACTACGTCGTCTCGTTCTTCCACTTCCATTCCCGCGGATTCGGGATGCCGGCGCACCCCTTCTTCCGCGGGCTTCTGCGCTACTACGGGATTGAGCTTCAGCACCTCAACCCCAACTCGATCGGCCACATCGCTAGCTTCATCATGCTGTGCGAGGCCTACCTCGGCATCCCACCCAACTTTGATTTGTGGAGGTACTTCTTCAAGGCGTCGCTGCACACCATTCGCGGGCGAGTCCCGCTCATGGGCTCCGCGAGCCTGCGCCTCCGTGTGGAGCGGGCGTCGAGCTACATCCCGTGGGTGCACACTTCTTCCAACTCGGGATGGCACAACCGGTGGTTCTATCCGAAGAACGAGAGCACCGGCGAGCTACCCAAGTTTACCAACGCCCGACTGTCCGGGCCCCCTGACCGCTGGCACTGGGGTCTCGGGGATAAGGAGGTTGCGGCGGTCCAACCTCTCATCGACGCCGTGGCGGTGCTGCGCGACCGAGGGGTGTCGATGGTCGGCGTCACCGGCCACTTTCACTGCGTCAGCGTGCTGCCGTTGATGCGCCGAGCGCTCCCCATGTGGGAGATGATGCCGGACGCCGACCTCCGGGGAACGGCGATGGCGATAGGCGAGCCATTGAGCCACCGCGAGATCGGGGCGCGACGTCAGAGGCGGCCGGCAAGTCTGCCCTGCACTTCCGCGACAACGAGTTCGAGTGGCCCGTCGCGAACCACCCCGCCGCGTTGCCGCACGCCGACGCGATTCGCTTCGTAAGTTTTATTCCCCACACTTTCTCGGCTGATTAGTACTGTCTGTTTATGCTGAATGAATGCCGTGTCCTTAATCCTCCCTTTGGGTGCAGCCGGGGCTGGCCGCTCGCCGCTCGATGGCCCCCTTACCCGAGGACGCGCACCGGCGAGCAGTGAACCGTGCCCACGGCGAGAGAATGAAGCGGCGAAAAGATCGCCGCAAGACCCGGAAGGACGCCTACGAGGCGAGGAGACAGGAGCGGGCGCGTCGCCGCCGGCGCGGCGAAGCAGTCGACACCGAGTCCGAGTTCGATGCGGACTCGGCGCTGGACCACAGCAGCGGGGGCGCCAGCGACGGTGGTCACCACGACGATGCGTGGATCGACGACGCCATCCCTGATAACGACGGCGCGCAGCCGGTTCCGACGTGCGACGCCGCCGGCGAGGGCCTGGGACCCCCGTCTGGTGGTTCCGGCGGCATCGTCACGGTCGCGACCGCGTCGGCGGCCTCAGCGGGGAGCCGCGACGTCCCCACGGCCGTTGCCGCTCCGGCCGGGACCTCGTCCGCCGCCGAGACGATCCTAGCTCCCACATCCGTCCCCGAGGCCGGCGCGGGGGTGGCCACAACGGAGGTCGCGCCGGGAGCGACCCCGCCCGCGAGGCCCGGCGATCCACATCCGACCCCCGGCGAGGGGGCACGGGGTGGTGAGGAGCCCCTCCCCGACGCGGCGCCACAGACGACCGCCGGTCAGGACTCGGAGCGCCCGTCGGCGAGGCCCGCGCGGAAGCGCAAGCGGTTCGACATGTAAGTTTGCTCCATTGTGCATTTGTCGTAATTTCGTTTGTTTTCGTCTCCCCTTTGGATCAACGGTGCGTCTCCTTTCAGCCCCGCCCCCCAATGGGATGGGACCCAGCTTGCACCTCGCAAGGCCCTGCGGCTCGCCGCCGAGCAGGGTCTTGGCCAGATGGGCCCCTCTCCGAGGCCGGAGGACGCCGTGCCAGGGCAAGCGGATGCGTCTGCGGCGCCGGAGGGCCCGGAACGCGCCGCAGCAGCACAGCAGGGCTCCGCGCCCGCTTCGAGCGCAGCCCCCGACTCTGGGGGTCGAGCTGTCGAGTCCCGACAAGGGGCCGCCCCATCACCTGCACAAGGCGTCGCCGGCGACGGGGGTCGGATCGTCGGGGCTCGGCCTGAATCGGGTCCGTCGTCGTCGAGGACCGGCGGCGCCGGCGGTGCCACTGGGGCTCGTCGGGGAGCCGTCCCGCAGCCGAGGAGTGCCCCCGGCGACCCGATTTGGGACGCCGCCGCCGCGGGGTCCCACGCCGCGGGGGTCCCTAGGCTCCAGTATCTGGCGCGGTCCGGCTGGGGGCCGGACGTGTTGGTGAACACGCCGGAGGGTCCGGTCCCGCTATCCGACTCGATGGAGTCGAAGTCCTGGCTGTTCATGACCCAGGAGCTCTCCAGCACCTATAGTCGGCTGGACGTGATCCAGGCGGAGGTCGACGCCACGAAGAAGCAGATGATGAACGCGTGGGTTCCCCTCGAGGTGAGTGGGGGTGTTTATTTTTCTGATTCTGCCTGTCATTCTTGCGAGCCTTTCCGCACCTGCCTTCTTGCCTCACGGTCTCCTTTGCCATCCGCAGACTTTGCTCGCGAACAGCAAGCTGAAGTCGAACTTCGTCCGGCACCTGCCGACGGAGCACGTCGCCCGGGGCGCCGAGCTGGCAAGCGCGCTCCGCCGCGCCGAGGCTGCCGAGGCCGCGGCGAAGGCAGCGGAGGACGCGGAGAAGCGAGCCACGGACGCGGAGTCGGTGCTGGGCGCCATGGCCGAACGCGCCGAGGCGGCGGAAAAACTGGCACGGGGCCGAGCGGAGGAACTGAAGACAGAGCGCGATCTCCGCACAGCCGCCGAGACGGCGCTGGGCAAGGAGAGGGAGCTCAAGCATGCCGCCCAGTCGTCGCTAACCAACATGACCGCCGAGCTCCAGAAAGTGCAGAAGGAGCTAAGGGGTAAGTCGATTTACCTGTCCTTTGTTTGTCCTGTCATTTCAGCTTTTGTCCTCTTTCGATCGAGTGACAAGTTTTGCTGATTTTGCCAGACGCGAAGGAGCTCCAGGAAAAGTCGCAGAAGGCGCTGTCGGACCTCGACCTGCTGCGCCAGGCCATGGAGATTGCGTGCAACGAGATCGGAGTGCCGCGCCCACCGGACGCCACATCGGTGATCCCGCAAGGGGCGGGGCTCTCCACCTACTTCCGCATGCAGGAGGAGGAGTGCCTCCGTATCGGGGTCCAGGTCGCCTTTGCCGTGGCGAGGAGCCACTACGGGGAGCACTTCAATATGGACATACTGGCGAGAGGCTACGAGCCTTCCTGTAGCGAAGCTGACTTGGAGCAGATTGAGGAGGAGGTGGTTCCTTTCGCGCGCCGTCTTGCCGATGACAACCTGGACATGATTCCCTCGCGCCGTGGCGGGGGTGAAAATCAGTAGGTTAGGTGGTGACGGTCGGAGTCGGGCCCGTGCGGGCCTTATTTTATAAACAACGATGTGGGCATGCGCGCCCATTTGTTTATATGAATTTTCGTTTTCGCTTTTCGCAAGTTTTTTGCTCATTTTACTCTTTTCGTGCGACGATTCGCCTCGGGCACTCGTGATCCCAGAAGATCGACTCAATTCCGACCAGCCGCTTGGGCCGACCCTATCCACTGGGGCGTCGGGTGCCCTTGATCGAACTGGCCGAGCCTTAAGCCGATATCCGGTGCTCACGAGTTTCGCTGCAATTCGTCACACTTCGAGTTTTAGGACGTCGGTTTTGCGTTCGCGGAGGCCCGCTCTTAGTCGAATTGCGTTGTTTCTCTTAAGAGCATCACTCCTAGCGCATACAAAATCGACGCGGCACAAAACCACACCCGCCGGGTGGAGCCTCCGAGGGGAGCGCACCCAGGCGGCTGCCCAAGAGGTGTGTAAAGAAAACACCGAGTTCGTTTGATGTTTGATGCATCGGCAGAAAGACAACAAACGAATTTACAGAGCTAAGGATAGAAGCGACGTAGCTGCTCAATGTTCCAAGCGTTGGCGAGGAGTTGGCCTTCCGAGTCCATGAGCTTGTACGTTCCGGGGCGCAACACCTCAGCGATGACGAACGGTCCCTCCCACGGCGGTGATAGCTTGTGTCGATCTTTGTTGCTCTGCACCAGTCGGAGGACGAGGTCTCCTTCCTTGAACGCGCGTCCGCGGACTCGTCGTCCATGGTAGCGGCGCATGGCTTGTTGATACTTGGCGGATCTCATGAGGGCAACCTCCCGATCCCCATCGATTTGGTCAAGGGCATCCTCGAGAAACCTTTTGTTGGCCTCCTCGTTGAAAGTGCGAACCCGAGGAGCGCCGTACTCGATGTCAGTCGGGAGCACCGCCTCTGCTCCGTAGAGCATGAAGAACGGCGTTTGCCCTGTCGCCCGGCTTGGCGTGGTGCGCAAGCTCCATAACACCGCCGGTAACTCTTGCACCCATCGCCCGGCATGGGCCTTCAATTTGTTGAAGATCCTCGGTTTGAGCCCCTGCAGGATCATGCCATTTGCCCGCTCGACTTGGCCGTTGGCCTGTGGATGTGCGACCGCGGCCCAGTCAACTCGGATGTTGTAGTCGTCGCAGAATTCAAGGAACTCGTTGCCGGTGAACTGCGTTCCATTGTCAGTGATGATGGAGTTCGGCACTCCAAAGTGATGAATGATGTCGGTGAAGAACCGAACGGCCTCTGCTGACCGAATCTTCACGAGAGGTCGTGCCTCGATCCACTTGGAGAATTTGTCGACGGCGACCAACAAGTGCATGTAGCCCCCGGGCGCCTTCTTTAGGGGCCCAACCAAATCCAATCCCCACACGGCGAAAGGCCAAGTGATGGGTATGGTTTGAAGGGCTTGTGCCGGCATGTGGGTCCTCCGAGCGTAGTATTGGCACCCTTCGCAAGTGCGCACTACCTCGGTGGCATCGGACACAGCCGTGGGCCAGTAGAAACCATGCCGGAACGCCTTTCCGACTAGACTTCTTGGGGCCGCATGGTGGCCGCACTCGCCTGCGTGGATGTCGGACAGTAGCTCTTTTCCCCCATTCGATGGGGATGCAGCGTTGAAGCACTCCCGAGTGGCTCTTTTTGTAAAGCTCGCCGCCGACTATAACGAATGATCTAGCTCGACGCGCGAGGCGTCTTGCTTCCGTCTGGTCGGCGGGGAGTTGCTCTCGGAGTAAGCTGTCGAGGAAAGGAATCCTCCAGTCGGACATTGGGTCAGGCGCGGCCCCCGAGCCCCCGACCGCCTCGTCGGCAGTCGGGCCCGAGCCCCCGACCGCTTCGTCAGCTGTCGGGATGGTAAGAACAGCTCGACCTGAGTCTTCTCAGAGAGGAGGGGACGTACCTTCCGCTTCCGGGAAATCGGCGCTGTCTGGTTGGGATGTTGAAGCGTCCGTCGTGGGTGCGGCTGGCGCCTCACGCACCGACGATTTCTGCTGGTCGTGGGAGAAGACACCGACAGGGACAGGGTCCCGGTTGGAGGCCATCTTCGCGAGGCCGTCCGCTTCTTCGTTGTAGCGGCGAAGTACATGACTGACCTGGGAGCCTTCGAACTTTTCTTGAAGTCGCCGCACCTCAGCGCAGTATGCCGCCATCTTCGGGTTCGAGCAATTCGACTCGCTCGTCACCTGATCGGCGATAAGCTGGGAGTCGCCGAAGACCTCCAGCCTTTTGACGCCGAGCTCGATCGCCGCCTTCATCCCGTTGACGAGTGCCTCGTATTCCGCCACGTTATGGGACGCAGGGAAGTTGAGTCGGACTGCGTAGCGCAGTCGGGACCCGAGTGGCGAGACGAGCACGAAGCCACTTCCGGCGCCTCTTTTTGTCAGCGAGCCGTCGAAAAACATGCTCCAACACTCTTGCTCGACGGGCGCAGGTGGCAGCCGGATCTCAGTCCACTCGGCAGCGAAGTCCGCAAGCACTTGCGACTTGATCGCGGTGCGTGGGGCGAACTCGAGCTCCTGTCCCATGAGCTCAAGGGCCCACTTCGCGGCCTTGTTCGTGGCCTCTTTGCTCCTCAATGCTCCAACACTCTTGCTCGACGCGTTTTGGCGCCGCATCGCCGACGCGGAAGAGCGCAAGAGGGGATACCAGATTCTTCACCGGTGGATGGCCGCACGCACCACCGGCCGCCTTGACACCACCAACATCTCCGACACGGACTTGCGTTGGCTCTACAACGCCATCGCGAGTCCGTCCAAGTGCAACCCCGTCATGTTGATGGTGGGGAGTTGGTTTAGCCAAAGGGCCAACCCTAAGGCGAAGCTAGCTTTTGGAGGCTACCTCCAAACAATCATCTTCAAGGTCACCGACGGCAACCTCATGATGAAGGACGATTGTTGGTGCTTTCTAGGTACCCATTTTATATGACAAATATGGTGTTTTTAATACCTTATTATGTCATTATTGCTAACAATTAACCCCCATTATTATATATATGCGTAGTTTCTGTGTATTCGGAAGGATTTGCAGGAAATAGGTGAAAATTGAGAGACTACGGATAAAGAGCTGCCGGAGGCCGAAGAACAGAGGAATTGGAGACCGTGCCGGTCGGCACGGCCTTGTGCCGACCGGCACCACGGAGGTTGAGCCCAAACATGAAGCCCACTCGGAGAGTATGAAGCCCAGAAGAAATTTCAGAGTCGGAGTCGGTGAAATCCGGCCCACAATGGAAAGGAACTATAAAAGAGAAGATCGGGGTCACGAAACGAGGAGACGAGAAACATACGGAGGTTTTGACCTAGGTTGAAGGTTGTGGCGGCGAAGACGGCGATCACCGATCATCACCACCAAAAGGGAAGATTGTGCCGACCGGCACACTGCCGTGCCGATCGGCACCTGTGGGACCACGCCAAAATTCCGCGTCCTATTGTAGCCATGTTCATGTGTTGCAGTATGATGCGTGAGTAGATCTCATATTCTCTCCGTGGTGAGGGAAATCTGGTTATGTAACTCTCACACTTACAATACTCTTTTGATATGTTCAGTCTATGTGATGCTTCTATTTCGTATCTGATCAATACGTCATTATCACATAGTGCAAGAAACCAGTGGGGAACTATTAACCCTTGTCGTGACAGGGCGAGAGGAGAACGAAACCACCATGTCTTGTAGAATACTAAAATTATCAATCGACCACTAATTAGAGTTGCATGCCAGTACCCCAAACCATAGGAGAGAATCCTTTCATAACCCTGTTACAACCGCAGACTCTTTCATCTCTAGTTGTTAATCACCCTTTCCACACACATCTTTTGCTATATTAATTTAGTAGTTTAAATAATAGTTTAAGTCCCGCTTGTTCTCTGTGGTTCGATATTAAACCTTGGAATACTCTAAGGGAAAAAGTGCTACAACTGTACACCGTCCTCTTGCGGTATATAAGTGGGTGCGTACAAACGACCAACAAGGGCACCCCAGTATGCTCCTGCAGGTCCTCCGGGGGTAAACTTTGCCCCTATGCATCAATACATCGACAACAACGTGCAATACGTTGAACGCATCGACAACTTGGCGGGCGAGATGCGAAGCAACACCGTCACGATGATTGATGAGTTCGCAAGATTGGAGGCGGCGTTCTACGGCTTCGACTACACGCAGCCGCCCCATTTGAGTAGTGTGTTGTGCACGGCACAACTTGTATCGGTTTCCCGGTTTGCGTTTTTCTTTCCCTTTCGCATTCCTTTTTATTGTTAGCAACCTCCATGGCTACCACTATAAAGCTCACACGAATTGATAGGTTTGGGTACAAATTGGGATACACGACCTCGGGGAAGAGGGAGGTCAGAACTCAGCAAGCATGGGAATTAAGAGGAAGTACAGAAGGGATTGAGATGAACCCTAGAGCTACAGAAGAGGAGCTTGGGGAAGAAGATGAACAGGACTCGAGCCGTAGCTTCTCTGAATAATCATTCGATGCCCTGTTCTTCTGATGCTATTCCCTCTTGTAGTCCAGACAACCTAGAAGGCTTTGCTTCGGCCCAAAGCCCACATGACGGCGGCCCATACGTGACATTCCCCACTCCTTGAAATGCGGCTTGCCCCCAAGCTGCTGTTATCTGTCCGCCAGGATCCCAAGCAATCAGTTCATGCTTGGCGCTTAGCAATAACTCGCCATCACTCCAGGATGCACTTCTCCAACTTCAGAAAGTAATATGACATTGATATAGCTACAGCCAGGTGAACTATTGAATTCCAACAGAGATATAGCGGTGTAAATATCACAGCTGCCACTTAGCAAAGTGCTCACTTCTAGTATATCCACTGATGTATTCCACTGCTGCAATAACTTTCGTTGTATCAAGGCGCTTTGAGAACACACTAAGCTTCCCACTGTTTGACGAGTGTCTGGGTCATAGACTACAAACCTGTCTACTCTGCTCAGATTAGCTTTCCTTTTGTGAATGATTTTTTCCTTTGTTGACAGCATACAGCCCCTGGGCAACCACCTCTTCCATTCAACTAAATAACTGAATACAAAACGTGGGAATTTGCACTTACTATAAAGCTGCCATTCTGAAACTTGTTGAGTATTTTGTCAGCTACCTCATTTGCAATTGTGCCGCTTAGACCAAGAGTAAGCCAACACAGTGGTGCTAGATGTAATTCACCGTATAAACAAAGCAGAACCCATTCTTGCATACAGTCCATGCAGTTGCCCCCAATTTGCAACACGAGAAAGCCACCATGAGGTTGAAGCTTGGCCATGAATGCACGAAAGCACTGCGAACATTTGAGTTCAGTTCTCAGAAGATAGCTAAGAACAAATGATGGCCATGGACTTAGCTCAACCAATTCTTCAGACTGAACCAACCTGACATTTTGAGGAGGCAAAGGTGACCATTGGTTCATGCAGATCAGGTCACCACACCACAACTCAACACTAGCAATTACATGACGGTCATAGTCCTCATCAATAATCTGTTGCTGACACACAAGTAAGAAGGGTCTACAATTACCACCACACTTCCGCTGTATTGGCTCTTCAATAAATTCACATCCTATCCATGCAAGTAACTCATGCACATTGACTGGAGCTCCAGTAAATATATCGGCAGGCACAGAAATTGCACCGGAGTAATCGACAATATAGCTGTCGAAAATCACTTCAGAGAACTCTGCAGTCAAGATAGTTCTAAGAATTTCACTGCACCCATTTTGTTGTTGCTCAGGCCCAATTTCCAAGAAACCAAGAAATCCCATTTTGTTGGGCACTGATAACACCATTATGCATCTCAGAAACTCATGCATTGCAGTAGGTAGTACACACCTGATGTTCTGACACTTGTGAAGTGGCCATGGTGGTTTCCAAACCCAACCGAAATCCCAGCTCATATAATAGCCATTGCTTGAGATGAAAGACGGCCATGGAATTGGACGAAGAGCAACACCATCCTTTATCATCTCCAATAGCATGGGTGGTGGCCATGGTTGCCACCCGACACACTTCAGAGGTAATACCGATATAATCACACCATCACCTGGAATACACTCTGGGTGAACAATATTCAGTGCAGAATCAAGAATGCACCTCGACACTTGGACCTGGATGCCGATGTCGAACATATGGTCAAGGCAAGCCATCGAACACTTGTCAAGCAGCGGTGCGTCAACCCCGACCCAAGCCAGTGCAACCTGGGCAGCGTCTGCGACGGGCTCCTCAGCGATGGCATACACCGCGGCGAGAACAAGGTCGGGAACGACCTGCTCACTGACGGTGGACGCCGCGGCGTCGACGACGAGGTTCAGGAATTTTGTCGAGCATGTGGAGGGCGCATCAATGTTGGCACTACTGGGCACCAAATTGGGGATGTGTTCCCTGTCAAAGACGGGCTCCTCGTCGAAGACAGGTTCCTTGTCGAAGACGGTCGGCTCCTCGTCGAAGATAGAGCCCTCGTCGAAGACAGGTTCCTTGTCGAGGTCGACGTTGTTGAAGGTGCCGATGGCTGATGTCGCTGCAACATCGAGGATCTGGTACTGCACATCCAGCTTCTGGCCCAGGCGTAGCTCCATCTGCCGCATCTCCTCCAAAAGCTTGAAACTCGAACCCATGGTGAAAGTGTTGGAGGTGGATGCAGTGAAGGGCGTGTCGATGCCCGAGCTGGTGGAGTCGCTGGTCACAGCAACGGCAAGGATAGGGTCCACACTGGGCTCCTCGACAGCGGTGTACACAGCAGCAGATGCCATGGACTTGCAGGTGTGGCTCGGACATTTCGTCGAGCACTTGGTGAACACGCCGATGTCGACGTCGCAGGGCTTGGCGTAGATGGCCGAGCTCGCAGCAGCGGCAAGGTCGCGGTTGGGGATGAGCTCCTTGGCGGTGGTGCATGCCAGAACGGACATGGAGACGTCGTTGACGTGACTCGGGAATTTCATCGAACAGTTGGAGGGCGTGCCGATGTTGATGTCGCTCGGCTCGGCGACGGTGGTCGAGGTCGCAGCAGCGGCGAGGTCGAGGTCGTGGGTGACCTCCTGAGCCACCGCAGCAGCGAGTATGCCCGAGCCCCCGCTTGTACGGGCCCCGGACTGCGCACACAGCACGTCCCGCTTGGTGTTGCGTGCGGCGATGCTTTCGTCTAGAGCTTCGAAGATCAGCTTCACTCGCAAGTCGAGGAAGGCCTTCAGCTCCTCGAGCGCGGCGCCCTCAAGGATCGGTGTCTCTGATACCATATTGTTAGCAACCTCCATGGCTACCACTATAAAGCTCACACGAATTGATAGGTTTGGGTACAAATTGGGATACACGACCTCTGGGAAGAGGGAGGTCAGAACTCAGCAAGCATGGGAATTAAGAGGAAGTACAGAAGGGATTGAGATGAACCCTAGAGCTACAGAAGAGGAGCTTGAGGAAGAAGATGAACAGGACTCGAGCCGTAGCTTCTCTGAATAATCATTCGATGCCCTGTTCTGCTGATGCTATTCCCTCTTGTAGTCTAGACAACCTAGAAGGCTTTGCTTCGGCCCAAAGCCCACATGACGGCGGCCCATACCTGACATTTATTTATTTACTTATGTGTGTGTGAGCGGGTTGGGAAACCATGTATCGAGTGTGTTTAGTTTGTTTGTGTGTTTTTATTTATGCAAGTGTGCTAGTAGTCTAGTTTTATCTCGTAGTGTGTTTAGTTCGATACATCATCACGTAGTCCGAGCTTTCAAATCCAATATGATGATGATCTTTATGCTTTATTTAAAAAAATGATACGAGTATGTATGTCTATCTTGAGAAGTGTTAATGATAATCAAGCGATGTTGAGCACAAATAAAATTTCGAACTTTCACTATAATGTATTCGGCAAGTATTTCATATGTGGCGTAGTTCGTTTCAAAATTCCAATGCAAGGTGTAGAATAAGATCAATTTGGATGACATGACTTAGTACCTATTTCTTTATAAAAATTCAAATGTTCCTATTGTGAGCTTTAGAATCACTCCGTATCATTCGATTACGCCTACCAATGCCAAATATATGCAACTCAATTTAAGTCTTTGATTGGTAGAGACTATGATTGATAATTGAGCTCGGTTAGGATTTAATTCTTCGGGTATGAGACTTGAAAAATTGGCCATGTCTTTTGCGTATCGTGTTGATTTTCTAGCCTTATTTCCACTTGAGCTATGCAAATTACCGCATTGGAATTATGCATAATTCGCCGAGTATCCGATACTTGAGAACCAAAATTCTTGATTCAAATACCAATCCTTACATCCTACTGTATTCTTGGCTACAATTCTGACATAACAGTTCAGATGAAAAATCCAGAGCAAGTTGGCAGGTACAGACATTGTGCCGATCCGCACACAGTTGTGCCGACCGGCACGGAGAAAAAAAAAGAGAAAAAAGAAAAAAAAAAGAAAAAAAAAGTCTATACCTTGCGCAGTTTTGCTCGGGACTAGAAAAAATTTAAGTGTGGGGGGAAAGTGAATTCCCTTGAATTCCTATCATTAAATAGCAGCCAAGAATTTCTTTTTTCAACCATGTACACAATTCAAGATCAATCTTTGCTTTGTATATGTCCACTATTCTAAAGGTGTGAGTTTCTTTCTCAAAATTCAATTCCTAATGCCCTTTTGACAAGTCTCAGTAAAACCAATTAGAGTTATTTCTTAGCTTTGCAATATGTTGTTGATAAATGTCTATTTTTTCTTGAATTTCCTCACCGAGCTACTCATAATGCCTTACACATAAATATCAATAAAGTAGATTTCAGGGGAGTGATTGAAGTTGAGTTGTTCATTTGATCGTTTGAGAATGATGGTTCTTTTACTCACAATACTTTTTGGTGATTTACACAAGTGGAAAAGTCATGATTATCAAGTTGAATATTTTCAAGATTTGCTTTGGGGAATACTCTTTCACGCTTAATACCCATATGTTGAACGTAGTTGCTGAATATTAAATTGATTTGATCTCACAATGACTAAATGCTCAGCTCGTGTAGATTTGAAATACTTTTATGATTGATGTGACTATATGCAAGTTGATTTTCATTCCTGACTTTCCTCGGGACGAGTAAAGGTTTAAGTGTGGGGAGCTATTGACGATTTCTAGTATACCATTTTATATGCCAACTGCGCCTTATTTAGAGCATAAATGTCATCATTATAGGCCATTAACCCTTGATAATAGCACCATGTATATATGTCGTTCTGGAGATTTATTGCAGAAACAGATGAAAAGGACGATATTCTGGACATTGTGGCTGATCTGGACCTGAAGAGAAGAAAAGCAGCAGAAAAGGCACACCGTGCCGACCGGCACAGCCTTGTGCCGATCGGCACAAGGGACTTCAGGGCAATCGAGGCTGGCCTACCATTCAGTTGATTCTAGAAGGAAGTCATCCGAACCAATCTTTGGAGATAATCGTCACGAAGAGATAAAGGATACCTGAAGATTTGAAAGAGCAATGCAAGACTTGATCTCGAAGAAAACTGATTTGGAAGGCTCACATGGAAGCTACCTAAGACTTTGGAACCGACTTAGAGAGGAGACCGAGTTGGACACGAGATGTGCCGATCGGCACGGTCTCTGTGCCGATCGGCACAATGACTCTCTTCCTGAGATCCTTTTCCTTTCTAAAGCACAACCCTACATAAACTTGTAGAAACTCTAGGGTTTCGGGATCCGCCGCCAGAGGGACAACACAGCTAGTAAGTTTAGAGCCACCGGGGCTTGCCCCGTTATTCATGTTCTCTAGTTGTTAGATCAAGAACCGCTAGTGCTAAGAGGTGATCCATCGAGGTAGGCTACTAGATGGTGATGTATCTTGTACTATGTATTATCGAAGTATGGTTGAATATGTGGATGAATGGTTTGATTATTGCTTGCCTGGATTTTATGGTCTTTACATGCACTTGTTCGTACGCTTAGTGACGACTAAGTATTAGATGTTATTTTAATTGTGGTGGCAATAAGAGGTGAGGGATTCAACCTCTCACTATCTCCATTGTGGTTAAGATAATATCGGGATCTTGTAATGCGCCATAATTGCATATTATCTCTGTACCTCAACGCGCTAGAATATGCGAGATCCTTGAGATAGTGTGTAGAGTGGGAAGCGGCTACCGATTACGAAGGTTGGTCATGACAGGGCTCGACGGAAAGGGGTTTTCTTCCTGCCGATCTTCGGTTACCAATAATCAAGTAAATCCGTTTATGATGCTATTTAATTAGACTTTTTGGTTACGATCTCAACTAGCAGACTTTGGCTAACTTACCCATTGATTTAATCAAGTTCCTTAGGCTGTTCAAGCAACACTCGGACAATTCAGCCTCCGTGCCGACCGGCACACCAGTGGTGCCGATCGGCACATCCCCCAACTCTCCTAAAACTCACGCTCACCCTCTCTAGAAAGCCTGGCTAACTCTTTTACTGATAATTCTGCTTAGTTCCCATTAGTCTCTGTGGTTCGATTAAACCTTGGAATACTCTTATGGGGGAAAAAGACTACAACTGTACACCGTGCTCTTGTGGTATATAAGTGGGTGCGTACATACGACCAACAGTAACCATACGAATTTCAGGATCACCGGTCTTGTCCTGTGATATATCAGCCTTCTCTATGGAGCAAACTGAACTTTGAGTATGAGCTGCATGTTGCTTCTTCTCATGGACAGCAATGAAAGATTGATCACGCTTGTGACAATCTTCAAAATATTGCTCATGTGTATATGCATTAAAATGTTGTTCTCCCTTATGCTGAAAAGAGAATTTAACACGAGAGGACAGAAAAACTCGCAGCCAAGCATGCTGATCAGTCCACGGTTTTCCAATAACAAGGGAGCATACTTTCATGTGCATAGGCATAACATCAAACATAGCGTAATCTGAACATCCGCCGATTAAAAATTTTACCTTAACTTGATGTGTCATCTGCACATATGAACCCAACCCACTTCACTCTATATGGCTGTGGATGCGGGGTTGATTGCAATCTGAATGCGTCAATAAGACTTTGACTTGCAAAATTATGAGGGCAGCAAGGATCCACTACGGTTGCACATGTCGTGTTACCAACGCTGCACCGAGTATAGCACATACACCAGCTTGGTTCCTTCAGCGGATCCTCCTCATAATGCTCAGTAGAATAATCCATTGCAATCTTCAAGAAAATTCAGAACAACACATATACGTACCACGATCAACCTTAGCAAACTGATACCAAATGATGAAGATGGAACCTCGATGAGATCGATCTGCAAAGGATGGCCTGATCTTTCGTGGTACAATCAATCAGCAGCAGCAAGGACAATAGCCGTTGATAACTATCTGACCCGTGCAATGAATCACATGAACCAGAAGTGAGACCAATTGAAGGTCAGCACGTGATCTTGATCCGAGAGAGAATCAAGCCCACACACTAATGAAGAACAGAACCGAATCAACAGAAAAGCCCTGCTCAACAAGCACGAATTTCTAGGATCGAAATTCTGGAACAAATCGACCAGGATAGGATCACCAAAACATGGTGACGTTTCTGAGTTTATTTCTCACGAAAACTAAACATAATGTTTGATATTCTGGTCCCCCTCTATGTGTACATGACCTCTGGACTATGTAGAGACTCTCTATGACTCAAAAGGAAAGTAAAATCACACTAAATATTACATGGACTCAAAACTGGAAACTAATCTGTAAAAACCGACGACTTGTTTTGCAAACTGCGACTGCCTCACGTAGAATCTTATTGTGGGACCCCATCCATATGAAAGTACGTCAAATTATCTTTCCATGGAGTACTCACACGCCTCAATTGGACTTCGTATGCATCCGCTATGGAATTTTTAATCCAGCCTGTCAGGGTGGCTTGAAATCGAAACCGAAACGAATAAAACCTTTCCTTTCTTCTTTTCTCCTTCTATGATTTGTTTGGTTCGGTCTATAACTTGGAAATATACATGTGCCACGTCGTCCTTGAAATGTCCTTGAGCACCTGAACACGTTCCTTTGCCTTGCTAGATATGAAATATCCTTGTATGGAAATATACCACGTCGTTGGAGGCAGATTGTACGCTGCTCAACAAAATTGGCACAACTTTTGGTAGAAACCATCAAATCTGATGCTATTTGATTCTTGGAAGCTCCACTTCATTCTCTTTCAAAATATCATGTTTATAGGACTTGAAATTCGATGAACACATGGATCTAACATCTGAAACATGATTAACCTCAGGTTCACCCTTGTTGTCGCTGATAGGAATATCCGCATCACCTTGGTTCGCGTCTGCCTAGCGACCTTGTATTTCTCGATCTCTACCATGACGCGGACATGGCATGACCCGCGCAGTGGCATGCTTTGAAGCCTGGTGAAGAAGTCAAGCACATCCTTGTTGATGAGCCCTGTACCTCCATGCAGTAGATGCTTCATTCGAAGGTCTTGCACGTCCTGCTCCCTATGCACCAATATGGATAGGAGGAGAAGGTACAAGCAGAGTCTTCGTCCTTAGCAGCCATGAAAATCGAGGTCGTGCATAGGTTGACTTCTTACGCGTTAGCACACACAACAGCCAGCAATTTCGAGGTCGTCCTCGGTCCCCGACGAAGATCGTAAGTGGCGACAATAGTTTCGATGGCTTGTAGGTTTTCCATGAAAGCCCTCACAAATATTAGATTCTCACGACCCAGTCCAACTTTAGTCTTCTTACGCGTTAGCCCTCAAGTTTCCATATGAAATTGTGTTTATTCCCTCAGTTTTCAACAGTTAAGTCCCTATAAGTTTCAAAAATTTGTCAGCAAGCCCCTTAACATTGTTTGGGATGTATCTTTAGTGTTTTAACTCTGTTTTGAGTGATTTTTTCGATCATAAGTTCATAAAAACATGTAGAATATAGTTTTATACTGTCTTTATGTCCTGTTAGCATTGTTTGTTGTATTGTTTTTGACTTTTTGTATTGTTTTCTTTGCATGTGCTTGTGTGTTGCTTTGAAAGCGTGGCATTAGTGGAGTTCGTTGATGATCAAGCTTTCGAAGAATCTGACCAGCAGTAGGGATTTGAGGAAGGCAAGTGTCTTTGGTCATTCCCGTTATACCTATGACATGCAGTTTAATCATATTTATTTATTTATTTATTTATTTATTTATTTATTTCTTCCATTAATATGATGGGTTCCAATTGAGGATGATGCCTAGTTTCTTTTGATCATACCTTACAACCGGTTGTTTACTTATTTTTTATGGTAGATGATACTTAGTTTGCTCGACTAGGTTGATTAATGAACAACATGATTATGTTTTACTCTATGTTTCGGTAAGTTTTATTTAATCACAAGACCAACTCTTATAATCAGAACATGGAGAACAACCCAAGAAAATTGTACAACTATAAGTGTCATATGGCTCTGACATTAGCTAGTATCTTGTAAACTTGGTACATTATGAGTCTTACCCGAAACGGGCAAAGGGGGGAGGGGGGGGGTTGCATTGATGAGGTATAGTCTGGTCCTCTTGGATGGTATTCTTGGCTAAGGTACTACACTCATTAGGGATGTTTATGCTATGCGGTGACTTGAAACCTTAGCGGATAAATTTTGTACTAGGGGAGCTTTTGAAAACCTCATAGTGTCCCTATGCAGTCACACCTTGGTAGTGTGATAGGTGCAAGTGTGGTGCAGCATGGTTGGGTCTAAATTTCTTGGAAATTTTACGCGGCGTATGGTGAAAGTGTGCATCCTCTGCAAAGTGTAAACTTATATATCAGTCGTGCTCGCGGTTATGAGGGGCATGGACCCTCGCATGACTAACTACTTGATTATTAATTAAATCGCTGTTATTTATGTTCATGTTGTTGATATATTGATGCTAAGTATTATTTGTGGGTTGGTATAATCTTATATTTGCTAGTAATTAGCTTCTTGATAAAATTTGACCAACTAAAAGTGCTAATTGAGTTAACCAGTGAAAGGGGTCTTGGCCTAGTGGTTAAGGCATCCGAGTAACACCTCTCAGGTCCTGGGTTCGACTCCCCGTAGGAGCGAATTTTCAAGGATTTAACGGCATTTGTGCTTTCAGTGGTAGGCGACGCTCCCGTCGACAGCGAGGCGCCAGTGGTGACTTCGTATCTCTAGATTTGCCGGCTCAGTCTTCAAAGATGCTCATAGGGGTAGGGTTTGCGTACGTGTATTCATAGGGGTGAGTGTGCGTGCGTTGTGAGTGTCTGAGTTGTACTGTGTAATCTCAAAAAAAAAAATTTGAGTTAACCATGTCAGCCTTCCACTTTTAAAGACTTGAATGTCATTTTTATTTCTCTCTTGCCGAGCACGGCATGTGCTCATGCCTGTCTTTTATTCCTGGCAACGACATACCCGGATTGCTGCTCAGACTTGGAGAACTTTGATGATTACCCTGGTGACTGGCAAGTTCTAGGCTATTTTCCCATTCAGCTGCCTGTGGAGCATGGAGCTCTTGTTTATATTTCTTGGTTAAATGCTCGTTTATTTCTTCCGCTGAGACATTTGTGTCACTCTGAGTTGTATTAAATAATTTAATACTCTCTTTACGTTATGACATGGTTGTGTTATTCACTTGTGATGTCTATTATATGTGTGAAACTTGATCCTGACACACATATATGATATATCTGATAAACCGGTTCTGATAAGAATATTGGCAACCAAACTGTGGCAGATGCCGGCATCATCCATCATAATGTAGCCCAGTAGTAGATTATGACATCCTTAACGTAAACTTTTGTCTTGATGCACGCATGTAGGTGATACCATGTACATCATGGTTCCACCAACCATGTTACTATAAAAATGAAATTCAAATAATAAAGGTAACTATAGTTACTAAGGCCTCCTTTAGAATCCAGGAATTTCACAGGAATCGCACAGGAATTTCACAGGAAACAGTTCAATTTCACAGGAAAAACGCAGGAAAGGAAAAAAATTCCTTCAATCTAAACGAGCCCTAAGGAAATTATTTCTTCATGAAAGTGTAACTTTCAGATTTGCACAACAATTGGAGATACATACTGCCGATAAGCTCACAATCATCTAAATATTGTGTCTACCAGCATTAATTCTTATGAAAACTTATTGCGACGACACAAATCGACAGCACCACCAGAAGAGCAGTAGTAACAGTAGCTAAAGCTTAGAGTGGGCTTTGAGAGACACCAGTGTCCCAAAGATACTGACAGTGAGGATGGTTCTCTTGTTCTTGTAAAGGAACGCGTGCACCTGGTCCGCGTGTGCCTAGCGACCTTGTATTTCTCAATCTCTACCATGACGCGGACATAGCACTGTCCGCGCAGTGGCAGGCTCTGAAGCCTGGTGAAGAAGTCAAGCGCTTCCCTGTTGATCAACCCTGCACCACCACCTTGCAGGAGATGCTTCGTCCGCAGCTCCTGCACGTCCTCCTCCCTGTGCACCAACATGGAGAGGAGGAGAAGGTACGAGCAGAACGCAAAGTCTTCGCCCTCAGCAGCCAGGAAATTAGAGGTCGTGCATAGCTCCAAGGCCGCCATGTTGAGGAGGAAGCTCGAGCGCTCATCGTCGAGAGACAGCGGCGCAAGGGAGAGCTCGGCGGAGAGGATTCCTCTCTTGTTGACACCCATGTGGATCAACTCCGTGGTGTCTTTGGCTGCACTGAGCGTGATGCCAATCTCGGCAAGCTCGATGGCACTTAGAGAAACCGAGATGGACTCGAGTTTTCCTCGTGTTTGCAATTTGGTGTTGCTTCTCCCTACCATGTAGTACCGGCGGAGGCCGAGGAGATGCGGCGGCTCGTAGCTATAATCCAACACAACGGGCTTTCCTTGGAGAACAATACGGTCTTGTAGATAGTGTCTCCAATCAGAGATGAAGTCTGCCAGGTCCACTGGCCTGAACCTTATGATGGCCTGGACCACCCGCCAGGGGAGCTGGTTCTCAAGCAGCATGGTGGAAGTCGAAGAAGCCGCACAATGACGCATCAATCTCGATGATGCCATGCGTACACCAAACCATGTACTGCACCAAGAAGCAGGTGTCATAGAACATCATGGTTAGGAAGTCGTTGTCGTTGATTCGCGCCGTCTCTCAATTGAAAGTGAGATGAGTCATCATTTATTGTCTTATCTAACAATGTATTTGATTTAATTTTAGAAGTGAGGTCGGTTCAAACATGGCATGCTAAACAACTAACATATACTACCTCCGTCCCATAATAGTTGTCACTTTTGACTTTTGATCACTATGTTTGACCGTCCCTCTTATTCAAAAAATTTATGCGAATAGTAAAACAGATATGTTATGATGAAACTATCTTAACTCATAAATCATGTTATGAAAAAATAAATAAAATTTAAATTAAAAATTTGAATAAGACGAGCGATCAAACATGATGTCAGAAAGTCAACAGCGACAACTATTTTGAGATGGAGGGAGTATCATGGTTGCTATAAATAAATCTTTCAAAGGAAATATGCCATGCTAAAATAAGATAATATGCAATGCTAGCTAGAGTGTCACAATGTATTTTTAGAATGGTATATTTAGAAATCGGGATGAAGTGTTTATTGGATATTTATACTAAAATTTAGCTATTTTGTGCTCATAATGGTATGTTTGGTAAATTAAAATAAGAGTTAGGGATATTTTTAGCTATTTTGAATAACCCGAATTTAGGTTTTTTGGGCTTATAATGGCATGGAGGGTAATTTAGAAATAGGTATGAAGGGTATTTTTAGTTATTTTTTATTATTCCGAATTTAGCTTTTTTTACTCATAATGGCATAGTGGGTAATTTAGAAATAGGTGCGATGGAGTATTTTTTGCTATTTTTTATTATTCTGAATTTAGCTATTTTATAAATATTTTTAGGGGTTCTCTGACTAATTGTTTCATAATGGCAGTGGCGGGTAATTTTCTCTTCTTATTTTCTCGGATTAACGTTAAAATTTCTAGCATTTTAGACGTGGTGGCTCCTTTTTGTCATCAAATATATATATATATACATATATATATATATATACAAACACACCACAGTGCTATTCTGCACCTAGCATGCAGAATAGTTATTCTACCCCATAAGCCAACCAAACCCACCTCCGGTCGAGCCAACCAACCAAACCAACCAGCTTCCACCTCCTGCGCCCCGCACCCGAAACCCACTAAGCCCCCCACCTACCGCCGTCCCCGTGCAGCCTCATCCCCAACGATCCCGGCCTTCATTCGGTCGCCGCGGGAGCGGCGACGAGCTCCGCAGCGGCGCGTCCCCGTCGATCCCGGCCTTCATCGCCGCGGGAGCGGCGTCCTCCACGCGCAGTATCGGAAGGAACCCGGCTTTCATCCTTGGCGGCGGGAGCAGCGACGATCTCCGCAGCGGCGCATCCCCGTCAATCCCGGTCTTCATCCCACGCGCACAACCCACCGCGGGAGTGACGAGGAGCCAGCGGCGACCCAGGCTTCTTCCTCCTTGCCGCCGTGGAAGATCCGACTACCTCACCTCGCATGCCTCCGCTGCTCGATCTGCAACGCCCGCGGCGACGACCCCTGCAGCGACTACCGCACCTCGAATGGCGACGAGCTCGGCGCCTCCCACAAGGGATCCTGAGCTTCCTAATCCTCGCGGCGACCTGAGGAGCCCCAGCACGCCGCCGCGCCCCCGAGGAGCCCCGTCGCACAACCTCCCTTCGGCGTGCTCCACCACGATGCGCGTCCTCCCCGCAACAATCTCCTCCTGTACCGGCGTGAATCCCACCCGTGGAGAGATCCCCAGCTGCCTCGCCCCATCAAGCCTCTGTGCCTCGTTGCCGCTGCCTGCGCTAGATCCTTCGACACTCGGCAAGCATTTGTTTCCATGCTGTTGCTCCATGCCCAGGTCGAGCTCCGTGAAAGCATTGGGGATTGTTGGATTCCTCATGTTGAGCACTTCGCCACCTCCCTGCTTTCTTGCCAATCGGAGCACCCTGCAGTGGGATTGCTCAGCCTCTTGAATTTTTGAAGCATGCACATCTCGATGTGCCCAAGCAATCTTCATATTCGATGGGATTCTATCTCTGCCTGCTAGCTGCTGGAGTGCAGATAACTGTGCTTTTTCTGATAAATGGGTGTGGTCGATCGATGAATAAGTGATAGGAAAAATGGAGACGAGGAAAGGGGAAAAAACATGAGTTGAGGTGATTCGGAAGATGACTGACTGTATATTTTGGCTATGCTGGAGGCTCTCCGAGCAAGAGAGATTGGAAATTCTTGTTTAGAAAATACAGAAATTATTATGAGATGAAAGCATTGCTGTGATTATATAACCGGGTGTCTGGCAGCCCCTGAAACTTCACCGCAATTGCTAACTGACTCTGTTTTCCACATACCAAGTTATAAGCAAGTGCGCTGCTGGTGCTGGTGATGAGCGAGATAGAGGACAATATCTCAAGGCTCTAAAATTACTGATGACACAAAATATTGTGGTGACTCTGAAGTGAGCTTGTTGAGTGCTTGGAATTACTGAATGAGTAAAAATTAAATTTGCTACATGTTAGTGATGGAATGATTAGAGAATAGGCACCGATAAGCTCATCGATGGCCAATAATTACTGAACTGATTTCGTACACATCAGAGTTTGAGTACTCTGGAGTAGATGTTTCAGATGGCTACTTGAAGTACACTAGCGTGTCTCGTCCAGTTCGCTGTATTTGTATGATGGTTCCATCTTGCAGCTTCATAAAAATATTTATTCCAAAGGAAGAATGGAAGACTACTGATGTGTTGATCAATCACTAGCACCCTACACAACCAGAACAGGAAGCTTCCAAGCTGATACCAAATATTATCATAGGCATAACCTGAATACCTTTTCGGACAATGCCAGAAAAATAAAAACAAATATGTGGTGACAGTTCAACACAACTAACACAACCGAGTTTATCATAGGCCTTCAAGACATGCATACTGTATGTCATACACACAAGCATCTTATGAGACACAACTTGTCTGAGAGAAATATATATGTATTACATAAAAGGAAAACAAAAGGCGTTCGTTCCATGCCCTTGATCTTAGGGATCGCTGTAGGAAATATCACATAATATAATACTCCACATCTCCTCTGCATTAAATGTATAATGACACATTACAACATTGCCAAACGTGGTCGGCACTGTGCATACAAGCACATTACAACAATGCATATCTTCCAAGCATAGTTCAGATGCAGGGTGATGATATTATCAGGGACATAACTTATAACTTGAATATTATATGGTACAGAACTAGAAAAACTAAAAGAAAAAGGAAATACAACACAGCCTAATTTAACATAGGCCTCCAAGATATACACTGCACATCATCACACATGAGCATCATACATTAATGTCCAGAGACACATATATACTACATGAAAGAAACAAATGGCCTTCATCCCATGCACATCTATCTGGTCTCCAACTTTTCTGGACAGAGCTTCATCCTTTAGTCAAAATTTTTTCTCCAAACTGATTGTCTGCATTTTGGAACAACAAATATTGTGGTCAATTGATATATGAAACATTAAATTACTGACCGACAATGCTACCTGGAACAACAAATGTTGTGTTCTATTGATATGTTGAACAATAATTACTGACAGATGATATAGTAAATTTCTGCCTTATAATTACTGACATATGATAGCTTTGATGCTATGTTGATACAATGTAAGTGGCAACGATTCTGATGTGTAATGTAAAGACATGGAAATTTGGAACTCTATAAATCAGTCCAAAGAACATTCAGTAAAGTGTGGTAGAAAATAAATTACTGGGGCAAAGGAAAATAAATTATTGTATGCCAAATTATGCGGTAAAATCTTAGTCAAACTACTGAAGATTTTCAAAATAAAATTACTAAAGTGGGCCAAAGTGAAATTACTGAGGTGAATAAGTGATGATAATAAAAAGAAACTCGAACTAATCTTGTAATTACTAAAGATTTTCAAAATGAAATTACTAAAGTGGGCCAAAGTGAAATTACTGGGTGTTTTGTTGAGTTATTTACTGAAGGCTACCGGTCTCAATACTACCAAAGCATTTTCAAAGTAGCGAAATTACTGAAGTAGATGTCTTGTTATTTACTGAATGAAATTGACTAAATGGTCCCCGCAAACGAACTTACTGAAGCAGATGCCTTGTTATTTACTGAAGGTTACCGATGGGAAACTACCAAAACATTTTTCAAAGTGAAATTACTGAAGGAATGGGATGTGTGAACTTACTGAAGATATGGGATGTGTGAACTTACTGAAGCGGATGCCTTGTTATTTACTGATCGAAAATAACTGTCAGTATAAAAATGTCAAAAAAGCATTTCCAAAGTGAAATTACTGAGTAGATGACTTGTTATTTACTGAACGGAATGATATTACAGAGTGACTGCAAAAATATCAATGCAATGGCATACAGTCACAATTAAAATCACCAATCGTGTCGTAGCATCCATAGTTAGTGAACACAACAGGGGATGGACCCATCTCTTGCAATATGCTAGCATTACTAACTTTAGATGAGCATATTAAGCAGCGGTGGACTAAAAAACACACACCATTAGGGACAGAGAACCACGTCGTCAGCCTTCCTATCTAATTAACTAGCTTGGAAGTGCAAAATCCATCATAAAACGGTCATACAATACATGTCTCACCGCTGCTTAATAGGCTTCAAATTTAGATTATCTTGTAACTGTAGTACAAAGAAAATTCTTATGCCGGCATTCAAACAAGGCCAGCAGATGCAAAACTGCAGATGAGGAAAATCACCAATCCCATAGGGAGGAAGCATTACCTGCGAGCCACTTCAATCGGACTCGCCCACACGCCACGGGTGTTGCTTTGAGGCAGTCAGCAGGCCCTCAACTGCATGTCTCAGGCCTGATTCAAACAAATGAACAAATCAAACACACATAGTAAATCATGCATTCAGTAAATAAATCAATATACAAATTGCTTTCCATATGATGTGCGTGTATCAGCCTCATTCAGTGAACCAACACACCTGAAAATAACATGGTCAAAGAGCGGATGGAATAGATGGTCATATCAAATTTGGGGAATACATTAACCAAACTGTCTCTAGGCACCGAAGATAAAGTTGCCAAAGATCTTGAATCATGCTTAAAATGCAGGAACCTCTACTAGCTGATCACGAAAAGCTAAGAAGGCACGGTTAAATTGGGGATAAATTAGAAACATGAACTGAAAACAAAAGATTAGGAAGTCTGATGGCTCATATGTTTTCATGTTCGGAGATTTGGAGTACGGATATGCAGACCTGCTCCAAAAACACCGTTGTCCTCCATTCCTACACAGCATGGCACAGGGAGTATATACTCTGCTCGTGTATTATCCATCGATTCATAGAAACGGTTGTAAAAAATCAACCATATGTGACAAACCTGAAAGTCTAATTCTAATAGAAGCTGAGCATTCCTACAACTAGGCCTGCTCTTCAATTCCCACCTGGACCTGAAATCACAATTGTCTAACAACCGCATGCTGCTTCCATCTAAAGCTCACACATCCCATTCCTGCACTAATGCAGGTGCAAACACAGGATGTCATACAGGGTATCTAGTTTTCACATAACAGACGGCTCCTGCCAAACCCAATTACAGTTGGCGTCAGGCTCCAAACAGAGAGGAGTAAATAGAATCCCAAAATCAACATCGAATTGAGCCCCAAATCCCAAATTCTGCTCAAATCGACCACTAAATCCCTAAATCCGCTCAGATCGAGTCCGAAAATTCACTACAGAACATGCTTCTACGCACCAAATTCGAGAATCCCAAAAGAGAAAGCAAAATCCAAGTCATGGGATGGGGAGAAAATGGAAATAGGAGGGGAAATGTGTGCGCACCTAGGGGGCTGCCTTCCTCAGGATCCTCCAAGCCTCCGTGGATGCAATCGCCGTGCTCGCAGGAACGCAATCGGTCGCCATCGTCACCCAGGTCGCCGGACCACCTAGGTTGTAGCTGAGGTCGCGCCCCCGTCGCGGGGGTCGTCGAGGTGGAGGGCCCGTCGATGAAGTCGCAGCCACGAAATAGGCCCGCCGCACCGCCCGCCTCACCGCAGAGCCCCGATGCGCCGCCAGCCTCGCCTCTGCTCTGCAGCGCAGGAAGCTAGGATTTCGCGAAACCAAGCCCCGACGCGTGACCTCGCACCCTAGGACCCCGAGGATGGTCGGGGACGCGCTCCGCGGCCCTCGACGACTCCACGCGCCGCCCGCCTCGCCTCACCGGCCGCGGAGGAGGCTAGGGTTTGGTGAAGCCGAGCCCCGCCGCACGCCTCCGCCTCCAATCCACGCGCCGCACACCCACGTCGCCGTGGACGACGCGCTCCGCTCGCCGGAGCCGCGGAAGCCGTCGTCGCCGCGCCGCCGCCTTGCTGCTGCAGTAACCGCCGCCTATCTATGAAGTGAACTTACAATTCTAATGTTCTTTAACCTTGAATTATTTCTTGTGGTGGTAAATGGTGTTGGTTGTACAGTCCCTGCTGAGGTGATGGGTCGGCGTCGAGCGCTTGCTCCTCCTGGATCTCCGCTTGGACTGTCGAATGATTCTGGTGGTGGTGGTTCTAGAGTACTTCGCCGGTCTGGTCACGAAGCTGCTATTACCAGGGCCCGTGCTGTTGATGTTGGTTTAGGGTGCGTTTGGACGAAAGAAACGTTTCAGATTCTATGGTGAATCAGTAGAAACGGTTCCAAACGAAGAAAACCCGAAACGTTTCTATGGCGAATCGCCTTGGAACGATTCGATAATTTCGCCTACCCTCGCGAAACGGCCAAATCGGTGTTCCAACCGATTCGATTCTTCCTGGTGCTGGATATCCCTTCTGAGTTTGCGAGTATTTACACCAATCTGCCATCAGTACCTCTCTTCGCTAGCCATGGTCGTACGCACGCAGAAACGGTGGACTTCTAGCTTGCTAGTCGGCATGGTTCGCCGCCGCCGATCCCTGCTATCGCGCGAGCGCGCCGTCCAGGTCGCCGCCGCCGCCGCTGCTGCGACGCGAGGTCGCTCCGTCTGCTCGCTTGAATCAGGCTCAAACTCATCCCGTGCTCGATCTGCTCTGTATGGAGAGACATGAGGAGAGAGAGGAATTGAGGAGAGAGGTCGCTCAGAGGAAAACGATGGAAGGGTAGCCCAAGATGATAAGGTAACGGTGCTTGTTACTGATGTGGATGGACATGGTTCACCGTTCATAGACCAGCCCCATATTTATGTTTCTATTTACTGCTGTTTTTGCTTGTTTCACTCCATGCACCATTTCAAGTGTTGCTAAAAAAAAATCATTTGGCACATTTTTTCAACGTATTGTTCAAAAACAAAATTGATAACACTATTGAATAATGTGAGTTGTCTAGTGTTATAAAGTGATTATAAATTAATGTGAAAATAAAAGATGTTTGGAGTGGTGTTTCACATCCGTTTTCATCTGTACCAACCAAGGGTAAATAGGTCTTTTTAATCATCATCCTCTCTATACTGAAACTGAAACCAGACAACTAGCCAAACGGTTTCTGAAGTGATTCTGTTTCAAGTTGAGAAACGTTTCTGGGTTGAAACTGAAACGTTTCTGATTCTCGATGAATCTGGAGCTGTACCAAACGCACCCTTACTTTGTCTTGCACCTTTATTTTGTTATGCCTGCAGCAAAATAGTTCAGCTGTTTTGGTTGAAAAGTGAATAATCTGAATGCTTGTCTAACTAACTAATGTTTGTGAGAGTACCACCATTTTATTTTGTTTGTTCCGACATTGTTCTGTTCATAGACCAAGTGTTTCTTCTTTATATGCGAACAAAAGTTAGACCAATGCTCATGGTCACGAGTCATATTCTCATGCAAATGAAACTGTTGTTCCTGATGCATCTACTTGTCATCGATCTTCTGAAGCTAATGCTGATGTAGTTATTGGAGATTTGGGATTGTTGCATCGTAATGGTACTAATATTTCATATGGAAATCCTATTTCTATATATTGATGTGCAGGGTAAGTTTTATTACTCTGTTACTTACAGTAATTTTAGTTGTTACAATTTTTTTCATTAAAACCTTGCCATCTATATTGTTATATCTAGGATCGCACATTGGATAAAGTTTCTGGTGGCATTCAATCTCTTGTCTTTTCTCGTCCGAAGAATGAGATATGTGATGAATTAGCTGAGAGTTCTGAAGATGGCCTTTCCCTCTTCTCTGCGTTCCGCGAAGATGCTAATGATGAAACATCTGCTAGTATTAATGTGGCAATCAACTCTGGTACTCAAAGTCAAAAAGTTGATACTGATTTGTTCTTTACTTCAAAGTTAATATATTTTTATTTCCACAATAAATACTTTGTATATTTATTATGTTTTTTATTTTTATTTTACAGTTCCTCCAGGAGATTTTACATTGCCTAGCCTTGGTCCTAGTACTATTGATTTGAAAAATCGTAAGAAGAGAGCTGCTGCTGAAATCGAGGAATTGCCTCCTTTTGTTGCTGAAGTTGACGCGAATGTTGAATCTTTCTATATTGAAAATGTTCGTAGGAAGTTTACTAAATGCGAATCTAAGACGACGTGAGTAACCCTTCATTTTGATTTGTCTTTGTAATTCTATCTGTTTAGATGTGGACATTGTGTATTTATGGTGCAATATTGTTGTATAGGCCTCCCTTTATCAGCATACGGGGATTTGATTTGAAGTACAGCGAGTTTCGGGAGTCGTTAAGGCCTAGGGACTGTCTTTCAGACAACGTTTCAATGGTGTGCCAGAGAAGAATGTGGTTGAAAAGTCAGCCCGCAAGAAGATTTGTTTCTCCCATTTCTTTACGGTACAAATGCCTTATATGCATACCTTAAATTTTTAGTACTTACTTGCTGTGTGATGCTTATGGACATACTGTTTTTCGTTTTAGTATAAGCTGCTCTCGAAACCAACGTCTTTTGATCCACGTTCTTGTTGTTGGTGAGCTTCTGAAAGCACATGATAAGATAAACTCAGCTGATTTGGTAATGTGCTCCTTCACTTTCTATTATACTGTCCATCCATTCTTGGTTTTCTATCCACCATTGAATGCCATTAATCCATCATTTTTGCCTGCCAGATTTTTTTTTCCCTGTCATAATCCAGGGTCATTGGGTTTTATTGTGTTTGAATGTGCTGCATAAGCAAATTAACTTCTTTGACTCTCTTGATTTCTTCAGTAAGGATGACAGTGATAGGATGATACAAAATCTGGTATTGTACTCTCTTGATTTATTCATATGGTGTTGCTTGGTTGGTAGACCATATGGAGCTGAGCTTTGTAAATAATATTCTCTTTGCTAGGACTTGGAGTTAGGATATGTTGATATACCTTTCTTCTGAGAACTGGTTGAAGTTGCTGGTGCAGGGGATACATGAACAGAGTCGCAGTTGCTATTAACGTGCAAGTTTCAGAAATGTGCTCCAACATTTCGATTATTTTGGTTATCGACGTCTTTTTTTCAGAAGTGATGATCTGAATGCTTGTCTAACTAATGTTTTTGAGAGTGCCAACATTTATTTTGTTTGCTTCAACATTGTTCAGTTCGTAAATCAACTGTTTTCCATTTATATGCGAACAAAAGCTAGTGCTACTTGAATTTAGTGAAACTAGTGTACCTTTTTTGTTGGAGTGTTAGAAAATAATTGTTCATTGCGTAATCATACTCCGATATAAGAACTTGTGTGCAGGTGAAGGAAACATAATTTTCCAATGGATCAACAATGTTTTTTAACGATCCTCCCAACAATTAGATTGGTGGTGTATATAAACAAACAAGGCTAACAGAAATTTACAATGCAAAAAAAAAACGTATTTTTGCTGTGAATTCGTATTTTCCTGCTGATGTCCACATTATTCTTTTTGTAGTATATGTCCGCATGATTTTAGTATCACGCTCACACTGCTATGTCAACATTTTTATTTCCTTAGGTCAACAAGGTATTTATTTAGTGTAAACAAATGTTGATTCTGACTACCTACTATGTTGATATATATATATGTGTTTCATTAATTGTTGAAATGTCATTAATGAAATGTTCATACACAATATGTTTCAAAGTTGCACGCCACTGCGAAATATCTAAATCCCAGATATGCTATGTAGTCAAAAGGATGGTATATGAGGAAGGTACTATCTAGTTTATGACGTAACACCTTAAATGTGATTATGCAGAAGCCGAGGTGCCAAATTCCTAAGACTACAGGTATTTCAACATTTCTTTCTTTTAGAACCAACATTTAGTTTCTCAACTTTCAACAAATGTTGATTATGATTTTCCAACATGTTGGTTCCTGTCAAAATCACTGTTGATACAACACAAGAAAAAAAAAAGTAGATCTCCCATTTACATGTGCAGGTCCATAGTATTCACTTAATTGCTGTCAAATAAGCACCGATTCTTCATCTATGTATAACTGTAGCATTCAAACTCCATTTCTTACATTGTGAGTTCACTTTTCGAGTTGTAAGTTGCTCCCCACCAGTTATATCCCCCTAATAACCACTTGCCCCGTTAAAAATTTTTGCTTAGAGAAAAATTACTAAAACTGCATTGTCTAGGTCTCAGAAAAATCTGCATGGGAAAATCTGTGACAAAGCCACTTTACATTCCACGCGCTCGACGGAAAAAGTCAGCCTCCACGCACGCTCGATGGAAAACCAGCCGCGTCCCACGCGCTCCACGGAAAAATGAAACGGCCCGCGCCCCGTGCGCGCCGAGCCAGCCATGTCCACGCGCTCGAAAGAAAAATGAAGCGTCCCGCGTTCGCGCGCGCCTCCATGCCGCGCTTCGTCGAAGAAGCTACGCGTAGCGCGTGGCTCAGATAGGAGGTCCCTGGCCGGTGATCCATAGGGTGGTCGGCTTGTAGGCCTCTGTTTTCCAATTTTCTCCTCAAAACTCATGCATTCAAGAACTCACAAAAACTCGTGCAACTTAATTTATTACTTTATTAGTAAAATGTATAAAACATTAGCAAAAGTAGCTTTTATGTTTTGATAAGTTGGAGGTCGATTTATGGACCACCAACATGCTCAAAAAAGAGGGAAAACCCCATCCAACAGAGTAATGAAGTGGTATACAACTATCAAATGCGTTCTCAAAGTCAAGTTTATAATTAAAATTTCTTAATGGTGGCAAATGCGAAGAAATCAAACAGCCCAGGAGACACTTGAATAGTTCTTCCCATAGTATTACAACATGTAATCTGGTAAGCTTTGTCCATTACTTTGGGTGAACTGTTAACTATAGAAATACTAATGTAGTCATTAACAGTTCCGGGTTTATTCTTTTAGAGGATGAAAGTCACGAATGGTCCATGAATGCTCCTTGATTATGTGCCAACACTTTTTCATGAAAAAACCATCAAAGCAATCAAAGGCCTAGATCATGATCAACAGGCTTTGAGAGTTGCTTTAATTTCTTGCATTTTAAAAGGAACATCAATTATTAATAGCGGTGCAAGATTGTCTAGATGAAAATATATTGGCAAAATTGTCTGAGAAGTGTTGCCGCAGCACACTAACAAAGTCAAATTTGTCTACAACACACTACGATTTTGAGAAATCTTATCTGTGACACACTATGACTTTTTAACAATTATTTTCAAATTTTTTATCTTAATTTATAAAATAGATTATAATTGGAAGCTGGGCACCGATATAAATTGTTGCACTGTCTATTATTAAAAAATAAAACATGTTTTTTGATTGTTTGCATGATTTGCTCGACAAAATAAATATCAAAACAATGAGCAAACGATGCAAACAATAACAAAAATGAAGCTCCATTTTTTAATGATAATGCAACAATGCACATTGGTGCCAAGTTTCAAATTCTAACGTATTTTACGAATTGAGATAAAAAGTTGAAAATAATTGTTAAATAATCATAGTGTGTCACAGACGAGAGAAGTGTGTTGCAGACAAATTAGATTTTGTTGGTGTGTTGTGGGCTTGTGGCCGAAGACACGGTTTCTCAGTGTGCTCAACAATTTTGCCAAATATATTTCCATGAATTATGAAATCTGAAGTCTTTTCCTTTCAAGAGTTCCATATATCAAAGCTCTAGCTTTTAGATCATGTACTTGCGGATAGATGTTATCTGCAATATGTAAGTGAGCAATATGATTTTCCGTTATATATGTGACAATAGCCTTGAAGATTATTTCATCCCTAAATTTGAGAAATTTGATTGTTGATCTTTGCTACCAATAGTTGCAATTGGCTTCCACAAATCTAATTATTATAGAGAGGGTGGTAGTCCAGTGTACCTTAACCATATTTTGAAAATCTTCCACATCTGCTCAAAAAAATGCAAAAAAAGAAAAGAAAAAGAAGAAGAAGATGGATCATTTAAGTACTATGATCATGCAGGGAATGTGATCCAAAAGAGGACTGGATAGTGTCATGCTATCTTTTGATCTTTTCCTCGATGCTCTTGATGACTTGCTCCATTTACCATTTCCTAAAAATGTTCTCCTCCCTGCGTAAGGACTTCCCACTTTCTGAGCTTTCACAATCATTAGCTCCATTCCCGCAATACCCTGAAAACAATAGTCTGTTTTGAGGCTGCAATACAGGACTAGTAGCATTCCTCATTTGCCATAGATACCACGAGATAGCAGCAGTCACGTTCAGAATGCTCTCCTTTTCACGAATTCGATCCGCAATCAGTGCCTTTTCTTTTAAGAAAAACTTCACTTGTTTTTTTTTCCCAAAAAAACTTCACTTGTACCATTCGATGATTCCAAATCAAACTAGCAAAGAACGAATGGGTAATAACGACTGTATACATAACTTTGAACACCTATTTTGCCATTTTTCTGTCGACCTGCCTCTGGTGGGACTATGGGAGCACCTGAGCCGTCCCTATTGCCCCTTTCCTCCCACGCGACCCCTTGCACAGAAACACCACCACCGCTCACGGCTTAATTGCAGAAAAGGTAAAAAAAAGAGTCAAAATAAAATCATAAAACAAAAGAAAAAAAGGCAACAAAATCGAAAAGCAAATTTTCCATTTCGTCGTCCCCACCTCGCGTGTCGCGGCCAGCGAAGCAGCTAGCCCGCGCTCGTGCTCCCCGGAGCGGATCCGCGGCCCGGGCCTCCTCTCCGGCGGATTTCCACCCCCTCCCCCGGCGCGCCGAACGGAGCCGGCGGCGGAGGGGCCAGGGGCGGCTCCGCCCGCGCGCGATGGCGACCCACGAGCGGAAGACGATCGATCTGGAGCAGGGGTGGGAGTTCATGCAGAAGGGCATCACCAAGCTCAAGAACATCCTCGAGGGCAAGCCCGAGCCGCAGTTCAGCTCCGAGGACTACATGATGCTCTACACGTGCGCGCCGCCCTCAATTTCCCCTCCTTGATCTCGGCCTCAATTCACTTCTTCTCGCTTTCGTCGCCTGTCTGGTTTTGCGCGTCGCTGATCTCATTCTCTGGTTTGGTTTTGTGCGGCAGGACGATTTACAACATGTGCACGCAGAAGCCGCCGCACGACTACTCGCAGCAGCTCTACGAGAAGTACCGCGAGTCATTTGAGGAGTACATCACATCCATGGTGAGCGATTCTTAATTCCTCGCTGTATTAGCATAGTTTCTGCCGTATGCTGCCTTTAGGGCTAGTTTGGTTGCTGCCCTCACCATTTTGCCTGAGCAAAATCGGTGCCTGGTCAGGCACGGTGCTCTTGCCTGGTCAGGCACGGTGAAGACGGTGGTGTTTGGTTGCTGGTTGTGCCTGAGGAGAAAGCGAACAACTGAAAATCCGTTTCATCAAGAAGAACACGTAAACTATTGTTCCCGTATCACTCTGTTTTCAGCTCCTCACAATCGAACAATGTTCCGCCTCCAGAGATCCATCCACAACATCCCGTCGGAACAAATTGAAATCGTTCCCGCAGTATAGGAATCATGGCACGGTTAAGCGGTGGATAGGCATTGATTATTGATTGATTTATGTAGACTTGAGCTGCGTATGCAGAGAATTCGTCCCTGGAACGGAAAATCGTTAGCTGCTGCTCATAGCTATATTACCCTGGTACCGACACGCAAGTTCAGTCCACCAATTTCTGAAATATGCCAATATGGCTGTATATTTTATAGTAATTATGCAGAGGGATTCGTTGCTGGAGTCAAATGGGAAGGCGATGAACTCACTCTGTGTTATTAGTTTAATTAGGGATTGTGGTTGAGTTGGGAATTGTGCGCGTTGCTAATTTTCCCAGGAAAACTTGCCCTCCCTGTCAGATCATAAGTGTTGGAAACAGTTTAATTAATCCACTCCAGTATAAGATGGAAAAAAAAGGATAGACTACAAACATTCGAATTTACAGTTAAAAAGGCTCATTTCTTTACCGCATGATCTTAATCACATCCCCTTTTTTCTAACTTTCTATCACCCTCTTCCTATAGTCGATTATTTCTTACTTAGTTCTCATCCATGCAGGTCTTACCTTCTCTAAGAGAGAAGCATGATGAGTTTATGTTGAGAGAGCTAGTAAAACGGTGGTCAAACCACAAAGTGATGGTTCGGTGGCTGTCACGTTTCTTCCACTACCTTGATCGGTATTTCATATCACGAAGATCACTCCCTCCGCTTAGGGAAGTTGGGCTTAGTTGTTTCCGGGACTTGGTAACTCACCTACTGTATTTGAGTTTTTTTATTGTTCAGTCCTATTTTATTGGACCCATGTAATGGGTTTGTAGTCACTGTATTGATTCTTGATTTAAACCCTTTTCTTCTGGTAATAGGTATATCAAGAGATCAAAGGGAAAGTAAAAAGTGCAGTCATATCTTTGGTGAGATGTTGCATCTTGTCATTTGAACTTGTTTGGTTGTATATGTCTGGTTACGGGAATTTCTTTCTTCAATAGATAGATCGAGAACGAGAGGGTGAACAAATTGATAGGGCCCTGTTGAAGAATGTTTTGGATATATTTGTTGAAATTGGCTTGGGTAGTATGGAATGCTATGAAAATGATTTTGAGGATTTCTTGCTCAAAGATACTGCCGACTACTACTCTATCAAGGCCCAAACCTGGATCCTTGAAGATTCGTGTCCAGACTATATGTTAAAGGTATATTCGACTCTAGGAAGGCTTCTGTGAACAATTTCTTATGGATATTCGTTACCAAATCTGGTAAGCACTTTCTGATGGATGTTTCTTTCATCAGGCTGAGGAATGTTTGAAAAAGGAAAAGGAGCGAGTTGCTCATTATTTGCATTCTAGCAGCGAACAAAAGTTATTAGAGGTTAGTGGAAAGCCATATGTAACTGCTGTACATTTGATGTGCTGTAGGGTTTCTAATAAAGGACTAGTCACAATTTCTTTTTCCTGGTGTGCCATAATTTACCATGTTACCTTTCTTGATTTTTGCAGAAAGTGCAGCATGAACTCTTAACTCAGTATGCTAGCCAGCTCTTGGAAAAGGAGCATTCTGGATGTCATGCACTACTTCACGATGATAAGGTTTCATAGGAGAGCTCTTTCATTATTTATAACATATTGGCCTAGTACAGTTTCCAAAAAAATTGCCTTAGAACCTGTTTCTAAACATGAAGTATATCTTAGACATATGTGCGATCTTGCTGCAGGTTGAGGATCTATCTAGAATGTATAGACTGTTTTCCAGAATAACTCGTGGCCTCGAACCTGTTTCTCAGATATTTAAGCAGGTATTGTTTTCTTCAAAGTCAGATCTGTTTATTCATAAATACATTTGATGTTCTAATTGAATATGACTTCTCTGCAGCATGTTACTAATGAGGGCACCGCCTTAGTCAAGCAAGCAGAAGATGCTGCTAGTAATAAGAAGGTGCAGTACTTTTGTGTATTCAGCACTTGATCGTTATGCTTCCTTTGGTTTCTTGTCTTTTTTGGTGCTATTCAGTAGCATGTTGCATAACTAATCTATGAGTTTGTAGTTGATTCATGCTGGAATGTGTATAATATAACTATACCTCTTGTGTGTACACTATCCTGTTGTATTCGTTCTTACACTTGTATATAAATAGTTGAGGTAATATAATATATCTTGTCCATTTATTTATTATTTTTCTTTCAAATGTTTCTTTTGTTAGCTTTGCTTGTTAAGAATTAGATATATCAGTGCAGAATCAACAAATTTTATAATCCTAAGTTAGTTGTGTGTGATGTTTTTGTATGCTATAACCAGGAATATTTGCAGCATCTGTTTTCTTTTACAATCTTATCCTGTGGTGATGGCTTTTACATAAGATGAGCATAGTCATGCTTGCCTGCTGGCTCTAGATGTTCTTGTCTTTTCGGAGAAATCCAATTGTGTGAGACTTCGGCCAGGCAAAATGGTTACATTTTTAACTGATTCCTGGCATGTTAGATTTTTTGAAGTTTGCCGACTTTCACCATGTATTATTAATAACTGACTCATTTAGTTGTATCAAATTTCCACTGTGATTGTTTTGTTTCATACCTATTATTTGTTTCCTTTTGCATTGTTTTGTAGGATGCCTATTTACCTTCTTTTGATTTTTCCCTTTGAGTGTTATCTAAGTATAGTTTGTCGTGTTACAGCCAGAGAAGAAGGACATGGTTGGTCTGCAGGAACAGGTTCATGTCTTGATTTAATATTCCTGCAATTTTTCAATTTTGTTATGTCATCTGTTTAGCCCGCTAAGTTTTTCATTTTAGATATTTGTCCGGAAAATCATTGAACTGCATGACAAGTATCTAGCATATGTCACGGAGTGTTTCCAGGGCCACACACTTTTTCACAAGGTTTGTCGCTCAGTATACTTATTTGTGACTTTTTAGTTCACACCATTGTATAACGATAATATCGAAATGATTGCCCTGTTTCATGTTTTGTTCATATGCAGGCTCTTAAAGAGGCTTTTGAAGTTTTCTGCAACAAAGGTGTTTCTGGTAGTTCAAGTGCTGAATTGCTAGCTACCTTTTGCGACAATATTTTGAAGAAAGGCGGCAGTGAAAAGCTTAGCGATGAAGCAATTGAAGATACCCTTGAGAAGGTACATCCATCAGTTTGCTCTGTCTGTACTTCTAATGTCATTTAATTTTCAGTAATAGGAAACTAATGTTGCAAATGTACAATTACCAGGTGGTAAGACTACTTGCCTATATCAGCGATAAGGACTTGTTTGCTGAATTTTACAGGTAAATTTGTATTTTGTTGAATACTGGTTCGCTCGAACAGTCTTCAACCTACAGGAAAACTGGAATTTGCAGTCATTTATATCTGGTGCTAATTGCAGGAAGAAGCTTGCAAGGAGATTACTTTTTGACAAGAGTGCTAATGATGAGCATGAAAGAAGCATACTTACCAAACTAAAACAACAGTGTGGTGGGCAATTCACTTCAAAAATGGAGGGCATGGTTACTGATCTTACTGTTGCAAGAGATCATCAGACGAAATTTGAAGAGTTCATAAGCAGCCATTCGGAGTTGAATCCTGGGATAGACTTAGCTGTTACTGTTCTGACAACAGGATTTTGGCCAAGTTACAAATCTTTTGATCTAAACCTGCCTTCTGAAATGGTAAATTTGATTCGTCATGCCATCTGGAGAGCTATCATAGAGCTTGCTTAACAATGATCAATACTTTGATTTTTCTTTGTTTTCTGGAGTCTCACGAAATACTTATTGGCTTTTTATTTTATTTTCAGGTGAAATGCGTAGAGGTTTTCAAGGAGTTTTACGGGACAAGAACAAAGCATAGGAAGCTTACCTGGATATATTCTCTAGGGACCTGTAATATCAATGCTAAGTTCGAGGTGAAAAACATGGAGCTCATTGTTACAACTTATCAGGTAGTTCTAAGGTACATTTGAATGAGCATTTGCTTCGTGTGTCGATGTCATCTAATTGGCTTTCTTCTTACAATGGTAGGCTGCCTTGCTGCTGCTATTTAACGGAGCCGACAAGCTTAGTTATTCTGAGATTGTGACACAGCTAAATCTCTCGGATGAAGATGTTATTCGTCTGCTCCATTCTCTCTCTTGTGCAAAATACAATATTCTTAACAAAGAACCAAATAACAAATCTATTTCACCGAATGATGTTTTCGAGTTTAATTCAAAATTTACTGACAAGATGAGAAGGATAAAGGTAATTTTCCTCTTTCATGTTTTCTAGATACTACGAAATTATGTTTCTGAGTTATAGTTTTTATGTATAATATTGGATTTTTCGTACTATTTATAGATTCCTCTCCCTCCTGTTGATGAAAAAAAGAAAGTAGTTGAAGATGTTGACAAGGATCGTCGATATGCAATTGATGCATCCATTGTGCGCATTATGAAGAGCCGTAAAGTTTTGAATCATCAACAGCTTGTTATGGAATGTGTAGAGCAGCTTGGTCGCATGTTCAAGGTATGAAAACTATATATTCAGGGAGTAGTTGTAGATGATGTCACCGAAAAAATACTTTGTCCTCTTTGAGTGCTCAATTTAACCAATCAGCTGTCCGTTTATTAGATATTCGTAGTTTTACAAAGGCTTGTTGCAAGTCAACTTCTCTGATATTTGATAATAACTTCCATTTATTGGGGCTTTCTTCCACTACACTATACATAGCATGGGTCCTTTGTCTAGCACCCCCTGCCAAGCTCCATCATCTTTTAGCCTTTTTGTTTTCTGTAATAAGGTTCTGAGATGAGTTCAAATGATAAAAAGTGACATGTTTTTTATCTGTAGCCTGACTTCAAGGCCATAAAGAAGCGGATTGAGGATCTTATCACAAGGGATTACTTGGAGAGGGATAAAGATAACCCGAATGTGTATAGATACTTGGCTTGAACTGTTTGTCTTTGGATCAGAACTTCCAGAGGTTGCCTTCCGCCCCCTGCGGTGTTGCATGATTTATCGGTGGTTTTGCTTTCCTTCTCTTCTGTGCGGCTGTGGATTTTCTTGAACTGCCAGCAATTGACAATTTCCGGCATTGGCATATTGTTGCTGTACACAGAGATTGCCCAGTGACTGGCCTGTCAATAGAGCTTCCGTAAAAGGATTCACAGGTGAGAATGTGTGCTAAACATGCAAACACAGCATAGATGTCAGATTCATCATTTAGATCCTGTACCATTTGTTGTATTCTGCCCGCTATCTGTATGTAGCAGTGTTGTATTTCAGTTAATTGTCTAGATAAATGGAGAGAATCATGAATTAGGGCCCCCATCATACTGTTCTCGGTGCAGTAAAATAGCAATCCATGTTGTATTTATTGTGAAATATATCTCATAATTGTTTGAGATGTTGGTGATGATCAAAGTGTGGGATGTATCAAATATCATTTGATTGTACAAGTCCAGCATAAGCAGAGTACTGACCGTGCATGTAATTTTTCTGATTACAGTTCTCAGGCATTTTGTTTATATCACTTATATTTTTGAAAGAAATGAGTAAGCATAGTGTTGAAACCTCAAGGGCTTTAATGGTGGAATTGAAAAGCGGTGGGGGAAGAGATTAACAATTTTAATTTGCAAGAAAAGAATCATAATGGGTTATTATATTGATATACTTGGTTCTGTAATCACCATAGTAGTTTCGCACTTATTGTATGACTGACCACTTGTAACTCGGTCTCTTATTAGGCTGGTCAGCACAAAACTTCAAATAAATGACTTCCCATCGCTTGTTTCAACTAGTGCATCGGTCTCCTAATAAATTAATGTGATTTATCTATGTTCAGTGGGCGGTCTTATATTTAGCTGAAGCATGTTACATTTGAATTTTATTAGCTTCTCCGAATTATTCTTTCCCAGGATTGCAATCACGCGGTGCATGTATGCAAATTAATTTGTCCGTCAGGTGCTCAGATAGTGAGTAGCTATCACATACAGCAGCATCTGTGGTTACTGTGTTGTATTGTGTTGTGCTGTGAAATCTAGTTAATATGCGGATATTAGCTATTTCTAGTATGATTTTTGCTATCATAGATCCTCAAAAGATGCACTCAACTAACAATCAAAGAACAGCCATATATGGAGTTCAGCTTATAGCCTTAGATGAGTATCATACTGTTATAGACAATGTCAAATTGCATGTTATCAAGCATAATGATACATCATAGGCATCATATTAATTTTTTGTACCATGTGCTTACATTGCTTTGCATTTAAAATTCAAATTTACAAATTAATATGAAAAACACACCTTGCTAAGCAACTTAAAAATTGAATAAAACATACGCTGCAAAACAATTCTATACATTTTTTGTAATGATTTTTCCCCTGATTTTTTGGAGTAATTTCGATGCCTCCAAAATTCGAACAAAGTTAACCACTTATGCATCTTTGAAGAACTGTAATTAAATACCCGCTTCATATTTTTGAGTAGTTCTTCTTCAAATGGATCCTCTGTTACTTATTCTTGATCCATCAAGTTCTCTTGATTTTTTTCTCAAAAAAAAGGTTCTCTTGACTTTTGGAGCTTCGTAAGGTCACCTTTTGGATTTTTGTAAAGGGGAAAGAAGAATGAACTTTCACAGCACAGTCTGAGTTGCTGTACAACCCAGACAAAATCAGCGTTGGCTCTCTGGATATACCCCAGAAAAGTCTGCAATGTGGGACCAGCTTGTCAGCGTCTCCTCCCGTTCTATCCCTTAGAAGGATGCAGCCGCGCCGTCTCCGCGGCCTCCGAGCATGCCCACGTTAGCCTCATTTGCTTTGCTCCATGCGATATCATTTGAATGGTTATGATGAAACCTTTGCTCTAGGATTAATGGTATCTTGACTTGCTTTGGCCAGTGTTGGATCATGTCACATTAATTTCAGGCTGCTACTTTTTCTTTTTGAAGGCTAAACGCCCCGAAGGGCTAGATATTCTCGATTACTCCAGAGGATACACCACCATATTACAGAAAAGACCTTGCCAAACATAGTAAGTAACAACAGCCCTATTTGGCGGGCCAAAAGGACTCAAATGAGAAAGGAAAATTACAATCCGGTCCTCCAAAAAGAGATCTCGCCGGCGGCGACAACAACCTGACGCCGCTCTCCGAGAACCCAGATCACAGAGCAGCTACACTGGGGCACTATCCTCCTTGCAGCAGCCATGGACACCTCCATCCGCAACGGGACCTCGCGGCGTGACGAGAAGATCTCAGTCCATACGCCTCGTCATGGATGGGAAGGGGCCTCTTTGCGCTGGATGATTGACAAGCCAGCGGTCCACCTGACCGTCTCCTCAAATCCAGCGACAAACAACGAGGAAGGAGGGGTTGCAGCTGTAGATCTTGAGGGAGCTTCGCTGGGCTCAACCACAGGGGAATTCCACATCTCAATCTGCGGATCAACCCAAACTGGGAACCTAGCATCCATGGATTTGCTTAGAGAACAGAACAGAGCAGGTAGCAGCTCACTGTGTGCCTCTGCCAGAGTAACCAGGAAGAAGGGGAAGGGAAACACCTACCGGGGAGGAATCTGGACAAAAGGCATCACGCCTACAACCATTACGGAACATAAAAGAGAGCTACTCACTGTCACCGAGGAACAAATCACCTTCATGAAGAAGATGATGGGCGAAGACCAGCGAAGAAGCTCGATCTACACATAACTGAACTAAAACCTACTAGAGCTATACATAAATGGGTCTCTCACCCTGGAACACGCTGCCGGCAAGCCGGAGACGGCAGGGGAGGGGCCGGATTAGGCCCTCTGAGAAGGTGAGTTCACGAGTACTGTTGGGGAGAGAGAGAGCTTTCTGGAAAGCTCCGCCTACTATCCCGGCTGGTACTTTGTTTGTTGTGTTTTTGCTGGAGGGGCATGCCCTGCATGATGCTTCTATCTATATAAGCATGGCGCGGCATTGATTCCATTGCATCCCACCACCATTGCATGTTATCCATGTTTGACAGAGTGCGTACTCAAAGGTAATCTCGATAGAGTTTGGAGGCTCCAATGTTCCAGCATCTTAGTTCATCTGAATCGGGCTATATGTAAAATCATTTCCATGTTAGGATGATAGTTACTAAAAATGATTTAAGATTCCATCTGTCCAACAATACTCATGCTGCGGCTTGGTAAAGCATTGCATATAATGATTAGATGGTAAAGTGCATGTGAGGAGACATGTTTAGTTGTGTTCTGCACAAAAATGATGATATGGAGCACACGTTAGCTCACTATGATTTGATTACATATCTTATGCTATTTCCTGGTTGTATTTTGAGCCTTATGAGATGAGCGAGTGTTATAGGGTGCACCTTTCCACCAGCGGGCCCTAGGAAGATGCAACGCAACAAAGGATCAACTGCCAAGCCGGGTGCTTTGTTGCATCCGTGTTTTTTATTTGCACTATATAATATTTTCTCAGGTGAAAACCCATTAGCTATTGAGACGGGTGCAGTACGTCTATTATCGAGTAGGTTGGTTTTCAATTGCAGTGATGCTGAAGAAGCTGAAGTGTTAGCCTGTCGTGAAGGTCTACACCTCGCGGTGAAGTGGCTGGATCTACCGGTGACGTTGGAAACTGATTGCCTGTTAGTGTGTACCGCGCTTAATTCATTGAAGGAGAACAGGTCCCATTCGGCGTTGTTGCTTCGTGAGGCAAAAATGCTCGTTTCTGAGCTCCAGGAGGTCGAGATTAAACATTGCTATAGAGATTGTAATAGGGTTGCACATGCTCTTGCCCAAAGAGCAGTTAGGGAAATGTCCTCTGCTGTATGGTTAGGACATGTCCCAGTTTTTGTTGCACATATACTTGCAGATGATTGTAACCCTATTATGATTTAATAAAAAGCTCGATTTTCTCACCAAAAAAAAAAAAAAGAAAACCCATTAGCTATTCTGCACAACTGTATGATCAAAAAAAGAGAGAAAGATCGATAAAATCTACATATACATAGGATAATTTATTTTCTTAGTTCTTTGTTTGTCCCTGATTTATTCTCATAGCATTGGTTTCTCTCCAAATGAGTTGCGTTCTGCAGCCTTTTTTTTCCTTCCATCAATGCATATGGCACTGAATTTGAATTTTTGAATAGCAAAGGTAGGTAGCAAATGTGGGTTAATATAGCTCTTGATCAAAATGCCATGTGCTAGGATGTTAAGCCTCTGAGAATATATAGCTTGCTATTAGGCACAGTCGCTCTTCGTTATAAGTAATTCCCTATTGAATTTGCAAGTGGACTCACATTCTGTTGGGCGAACAGTACGTGAGAGGCAGCAATGTCGCAGATACAAGCAAAGAACGGAAGTGAGTTGCTGGTGCAAGTCTCACGCGCACACATATGAATTTGATAACAAAAAATTATGTTGTTTTATTATTGTGGGCGTAGTTCTAGTCCACCGTAAGGTCAAGGTAACAACGAACTTTATCTGTTTCATCTTTATGGTCCTTACTAGAAACCAGGATATAGTGATCTATGAGTATTTGACGTTTCTATGGTCTGAATTTCCTGGGTAGCAAATCTTTCTGAGAGCCTCTGAACATGAGTGTCAGTATTGCATTGCCCAATTTTGGTATGTTTTATTCATTTTCGTCTTGTTGCAGAGGCGGTAAGGTCAGTTTGCCTTTTCTAAAGAATCCGTCTCCATTCCTTGATGGGTTGCTGAATCCTAATTGTGACATTTTATCTAGATAAGTCAATAAGATCTTATAGCTCTATGTTTGCCTTCACATCGGGTGCTAATCGACACGGTGTAAACAAGGCCATATGTTTTAAACACTAATGAACAAAAGTTTATCATCAAATTGAATCATTGCTACCAGACGAGGGTGCAGCTCTAGTTTTGTAACGTCCCGGGTAATTAAATCAACCAAAACTCCGTGTTTTCAGTACTTGCCCCAGGATCAATGACAAGTACACACGGTATTCACAGTGGAACCATAGCCATATCAAAATTTAACTATCAAGTTTATTTGAAATTTACAAAATATTGGCTCAATGGCCGACGAAATACCTTAAGAAATAAACACAGCGGTAACAAGAAGGAATTCAAATCTCCAGCGTGTGCCCCGTGATCATCCCACAGGCAATTGACTGGAAGTTGAACTCCTAGAAAGAACGGGGTCGTTCCTCACCACGATCGATGCCATATCTGAAACCAAGTTAGTGGAGGCAAGCAATGCAGGTAAATAATAGCAAAATCATAATTATATGCAAAGCCAAAAGAAGGAAGGTAATATGGGTAAGTTTGCATAAATGAGCAAATGGCAATCTAAACTTGATTAATTAAATAATTACTAAATTGAATTGCTTGAACGTAAATTGCATAAATGTAAGCACAAGTAAAATATCATAAGAATAAAGTGTCATACTTGACCTCCAAGTCAAGTCCCTACAACAATCATCAACTATGCCATTCATATATTAATAACCATAATAATCATGATCAATTTTAATCCCAACCATTCTTTAAACAAAGACCTATCAATAAGGAGCTTGAGACCCCAAGCACGAGTGCACGACCATTCGAATGGATTAATTGCTCTGCAGATTTTCATTAGCCGTTTGTTAACCTTGCCTTCTCTAAATTGTAAAAATCCCTCCAAACCTACCAGCTAACATCCCAGAGGTACAATTTTCCCCTCCCTCAAACATGGATAGTTAGGCAGGAGTTAAAAGGGTATAATTCATTGTATTGGTAAACCTTGAGCCCAAAACCGTAGTAATGGAGGTCCCTCTGAATAAAGTACATTATCCATACATTCTCTACTTCTAGAAGGCAAGGCAACATTCAACTAATTACTTAGCCATGGCCGTCCCATACCAGCATCCATGGTCGCACGAAGTTTCCTTAAATCAAGATACAAATATACCGGTCCTTATGCGATGCGACGGGTCTCCAAAATCATTCATTAATCCAGTTTAACATTATCACATCAAAACCCGTCAACATCTAAATATCATCATATATCAACAACAATAATTTCCCATCAACATAATCCGTAAATTTAATGATTATACATGTACTTACATTTATACAAAATATCACCATTCATTTTAGCAAGCTTAATTAGCAATTAATTATATTATGAAGCTTAGAGCATATAACCATTATGATAACCCAACCTATGATTACAAGGGGATATGATATAGTTCAACAAAGGGGATAAAATCAAATAGGTAGTATCTACCATTTCCCAAATGAGCATTTTTAGTGATATAAATTATGCACAAATTAATCCTACATATTAAGCACTTAAATGCATTTGCAAACATAGGATCAAAATGATCAAGGGGTGTGCTTGCCTCGCACCTTTATATACATAGCTCGTACAATGATCTTCAATTGTTGATTCTCCCGCGATGTAGTCCTTCGACGATTCACTCACGTGCGCATCAATCCGCGATCGACAAACACCGAGAAATCCAAATAAAGCCATCCAAGAAGATCCAATAAAATCTACAATAATAAATACAAATATTTTGAATGAAAACCAAAGAGCATGATTATGGAATGCATTTCATGAAAATAAATATATACTCGGAGTTCGTACGAATGGAGCACGCGTTATCGAATTCTATCGATAAATAAATAGAAGAAGCGATACTAGGGTTCTCGCGACCCCATTTATTCTACGGTGATAATTTGCTGAGAGATATATCCATGGCCTTTTATAGGCCATATTCACCTAGACAAATTATTTATACCTTATTTCTTTTTAAAGAGAGCAAGGTGTAAGATTATGCATGAACCTTTATTTGCAAAACCACTATAGTGAAAATGATGAGATGCACATGTTTTATTGATGGTGATTGCGTGCATATCTATTAAGTAAATTATAAATTATATCTACTAATGAACATGGAGTTGTTCAAAGAAACATGAGTTAATAAACTAAATTCATCGCAATTAATCCTAAAATGATTTACATGTAAACTGAAGTTACATACTTCTAATGCATATGGAAACATTCCTATGTATTAATATCTTATCTTTTATAAGTATTTATATGCCTTTATGCATACATATGACATAATTAAAGATATATTTCGTTTAAACTTAATTATTTACATATGGCATGTTCTAAGAATTTATTTTACATGATTTAGATATTATGAATATGGTGCCATATGCATATGTGACCCTAGTACTTAAATAAAACAAGAATGCGTGGAAATGCGTGTATAAACTATATGCATGGAAAACTTATATGTTGTACATGCATATTTTCAACTAGATATAATTACTATTGTTTCATCATTCTTTATTGAATTACTTATGTAAGGCTACATGTATGACTATGATGTGCAACATATATCCATGAACATGGGAGGTAAATAAACCTATATGCACATGCATAAATAATATGTTCATTTACTTGAGTTAATTAGTTTAACATTTAAAGTAAGTCTTGGACAACAACTAGCATGTTAGTAACTATGTATGAGAAGTATGGTGAGACTTACATGTACATTTTACTTATAGCAATTGCATGCTTCACTATTATGTACATATCCAAATTATTTCTTGCAAGAGAAAAATATGCAATGTTCATGAAAAGCGTGTATGCATCAAGTCAGATATGTATCTAGTAATAAATAAAACAGTGAGAAATGCCCTTAAATATGTTAAGAAACAATCTAGTAGTTTTATATATATATTTGCATGGGACTTTATTTATATAATAAGTGCAATTCAAGGTTCTATGATATATGAGCTATATTTATTTTATACTTCAAATGTATAGGAAAAGGCCTTAGATATATTCATGCACATGTCTGGTATTTTGCAGGGAGATATAAAGTTTTATCTATGCAGGAAAGTGCAAGTGAATCTTTTAACAAATAAAAGGGAAAGGTGTACCTAGTAAATTAAATAGCATGGGCAAAACTAACTATTTATTTCCTAGCACATTTTTCCTATAATTAGTTTCTAATGAGCAGTGCCAAAAGATCCTAAAAACATTAAAGAATTTTTCTAGCATTTTTACTAAAATTTTCCCTATTATTTTCCTATTGATTTCGAGTTAAAACGTTTAAACCAAACTGGCCAATCAGACGCGTGCACGTGGTGGCTTAAGATTAAATCGATTCAGTTAGCGCGAGCACAGTAGCCGGCGGCGGGGAAATGGCTCGCCGGTGGCGAACTACGGCCAGGCAACGTCGACGTCATGCACCAATCGACACGCGGGGTCAAGAGCTACCTTCCGGTAGTCGCCTCGTCGGCGATGGCGGCTTGTAGCGGCGGAGCGGCGACGACCTAATCGGCCGGGTGGCAGGGCGATATCGCAGCGCAAGATAGATAGCGTGACCTCGAGTGTATGTGTGTGAAGTAGTTCCTACGAGTCGCATAGGAGCTCACCGAGCTGTTTCCTGAGGCGGTGATGGTCGGAGATGGCCGGGCGACGAGCGACGGCGGCGGAACAGAGGATCTCTTTAGCTGGACAAGGCTGCGACCTATTTCTGCAGAAGAGAAGGAATCAAACGGATTTAGTGGGTGATAGAGGTGCTATACGAGCGAAGGGACAAAGCAGTTTCACCGGAAGAGCTTCAATTCCATCAATGGCGGCGGCGGCCGGAGTTGGGGAGAATTGGAAATTCTCAGGCTCTAAGCCATGGCTGTGGATATGGTTAGTCCCCAGAGGATTGTAGAAGCAGCAGGAGGAGTTAGAGGTGTTGAACGGCAGCTTTTATAGAGGGGTGAGGCGGTTTGCTCATTGGGCCATGGTGGTCAGTGAGAGCGAGAGAGAAGAGAAAAGAGAAGAAGGCATGAGGGCTTGGTTAACTCGTGCGCGAAGCCTGGAGAAGCCTAGATGCACGCGTGGCGTTCGCTAGGGCTCTTCTACCGCGGGCAAGCGTGGCGCGTCGGTGATGACTGGGCGGCGGCGGCGATGTTGACCCAGGCGCCCAAGGAAGACGACGATGAGGACGGTTCGCGCGTGTGGGCTGCGACGGGCCGGCTTCGTCACTGGGCTGGGCCGTAAGCAGGTAAGGTCTTTTCTTTTCTATTTCTTTTATTTTCTAAATGGGCCGAGCCCAGGTTAACAAGTTACTATTCTTTGTATTTTTCAAACTGGCTGGTACTTCCACGAATTTTTAGGTGAAACAAACGAATTCTACAAATTATGAAAAATTCATAGAAATTAAATCTCTGTGAAACCTACCTATGGTAGATTTTGCGAGATTTTAGACCAAGTAAATTTTCCACGAAAATTCAAGGAAGTTCCTGCTCACATGGTATGCAATGTAGGCATGAGTTTGAAATTTTTAGAGAAATTCAAATATGAAATTCAAACATAAAAACCAACTCCAAATATTTCAACCTCGAATAAGAACATCTCAAATTGAAACCATAACAAAATATTTATTAACACCAAATGGATCGAGTTATTATTTTATTTAATGAATTTGCCGTCTACGTCATTTTAAATTTTTGTAACTTATGTTAATGAACGATTAGTTTTCTTAAAAACGACGGCCTAAGGGTCGGGATGTTACAAGTTTGTGTAAAGCTCTATATATTTTTGACACAGGAAACCGTATAGGGAACCGAATGTCTATTTTGATAGAGATAGGGACTGCAATAATGATAATGGAGTTGTCAAATGATAAAATATGTTTCCCAACTCATATCATCATTATTTTTGGTACATACGTACAGAAAAAGACCCAAACCCTTTTTGCGATTGTAGTAGGAACCAACTTTTACTAATTGGAGCAAAAGGGCCTGTAGCCTAGTGCCTACAAGAGTCTCAGTAGGTTCGACTCCCTTGGGAACGAATTTTTCAGGATTTAAAGGCATTGTGCTTTCAGTGCTAGGCGACGCTCCCGTCAACAGCGAGTTGAGAGTGGTGACTTCGTCAATCTCGAGAATTTGCCGGCTCAGTCTTCGAAAATGCTCATAAGGGTAGGGTTTATGTACGTGTGTTCATTGGGGTGAGTATGCGCGCGTGACGAGTGTCTGAGTTGTACTGTGTAATCGAAAAAAAATTTACTAATTAAACACCTGTTGTGATGTAAACAATAAAAGGTAGTAATCTTTTAATTTTAAAGTACTTACTGCAGCGTTTATTTTGATTATAATTAATTTAGTTTCGGTGCTCTTTCTCTTAAGGTGATAGAAACAATCAACTTCACCATGGTCTCCTGAAATGAAATAAAATAATTCATTTTCCACCCTATTTATTCAGCTCTCTTTTTCAACTGGTGATCATCCGCAGCGAAGCGCGGGCATGGTGGCTAGTTTATCTTCTTTCTCGCTGTCGATCTCTCACAGGCGCATGGCGCCGTGCGGGCGTGCGGCCGAGGGACTCTGCCATGCTTCCGACGCCTTCACCATCAAGAACGGCAATCAAAATCCGGCAGCCTGCACTCTGTTTTCTCCCCTGTCAATCGAGTTGAGCTCGCCTCTCTGCCCTCCATGCTTCTGCATCGAGCTTCAACTTCAACCGTGTCGACAAATTCATCCATATCAGTGAGCATCCTACGATTCCCTCAGGGAGCGGCCTCTTGAATTGTTTGTGCAGCCATCCGTAGCACCAACTCTTCTTTTTGTCTACGCTACAGTAGCCGCCGAGATCTTCGTCTCCCTCTCGCCTGACAACTCACGCTCCACAATGCCAGCCAGGACGGGAGGCTCGATGACTGACAAAACCAACGCCGGGGTGAGCTCTCTTGCCCTCTGGTGAGACTTGCCGTCCTCTTTTTTTTTTTGTTAGATTTAATAAGCATTTGTGTGCCTTTTTAATTTACAATTAAATCAAATAAATCTAAGGCCCATGAAATTGCTAGAGGTTAAGAGCCTTTAGTCCCATGCAAAAGTAATGGAGGAATAAACCAACTTAATTAAGGTGTACATCACCTGCCGTGGAGTTGGAATAGAAAATTTTTGGAGCGCTGGTGTCATAGTTGATTGAGAGTTAATCCTTAGATTAATAATCAAATACAATGGCCTAAATAATGACCTTAATGGTCTGGACGTTACTATAGCACAAGTAACTGATGCGTTCATGCATTGCTCCTTTAATTCTCTTGTTAAATTCTATAAGTACTTGTGGGCTGAAGGAGAAACACATACGTGAAAACACCTCAATTTCTCTGTTGCTATCGCTGCACTCTTGCATCTCCATCCTCTTGCATCTCCATCCTGGTACTTGCCTCCGGAACCACGCCTCGCTGCGACATCTGCTGGGATAGGCGGGCGATCAGGTTTTTGGGGTGCGCAAGGCGCGACTGCTCACTAATCGATTACTTCTTGTTGTCGTGACTCGATCGACTACTTTGTCATCTTCCCGGTGCTACGATCGACTACTTCCTGGTGTCTGTTCGAAAGACTGCACTGCGAACATCATCCTGCACCGACTTAGATCAAATACTTCGAGCAGCCCAATATGTCGCTTGTTGGGAACAGCATCGCTGGTGCCTCTGGTACATCCTGAACAAACTCTGGCTTTCTATCTTCTTCTTACTATTTTGCGAAGTAAGCATGAACACGCACTTATTTAATATTGTCACAAGATCATTCATGCTACACACAATCTTGTTTTACCTTGATTATTTTTGAATTAAAATATACTGTAATTTACCTAATTTTCCAATTCCCCCGTCTCCAGTGCCGCCGTCATGGCAAGACTTGATGGCACGTTGTGTCCGTCAAAGGGTACTAACTCTCAATCTCCAGCAGGGCAGCAGGCGGCCCACGACGCACGCTGCGTGCTGCCACCGTTGCGCCCCGCCGCGACCAGCTGCGCTGCTGCCTCTGCTGCTTAGAAACCGTGTTCCAACCAGCAAGATTGTTCCAAAGATGGAGACCAATTGTTCCAGCCACTGAACATGATTGTTCCATAAATACAAATTAGATGTTCCCGGCTCTTGAATGCATTGTTCTGGGCATGGAATCCAAATGTTCCAAAGGAGGCGCGGAGGCGGAGCTCGACGCTGATTCACGGCGTGGGAGGAGCGGAAAGGGAGTAGCGGCGGCGAGGGCAGGCCAGCGGGGTAGGAGCAACCAGTGGGGTAGGAGAGTCGCAGGCGTACACGTCGGCGGCGCGAGGAGTTTGCAGCGTGAGAGACGGCGAGAGGAGGGAGTCCATATCAGGCTGAAATCAATGTAAAAAGAGGCCCAAACCTCGCTCGCGGTATATAAAGTTTCGCGTAGTCTTTATTTGAAAATTCACCAGAAATTGATGTCAGCGCTGAAAATTCTGAAACTTGATATTTATGATCATTTCTTTTATGCTGCATCTTTTTAAAATTCTAATTAAATTTCTTTGTCCAAAACTTGTGAAACTTATTCATAAACGCTTAATAAGTTCATAGAAAAATGCTTCTAGTCATGAAAAGATTTGTTCAGAATGTTTTGGGAGCCACATTTAACATTAAGAAACTTTCAAGAAAATACAACCCTCCTTAAGAAGTTTTAAGTAAATTTCATTTCATTCCTTATGCATTGCACTTTATCTCCATTGAATTTCATTTCATTATGAGCATTTCTCATGTCATGCTCATTTCAATGCATATATCATCTCTAGCTTTTAGAGAACATCAGTGCGACGAGTTATGTGGGTCATTTAGCGGTTGGTCTTGAGGTGGAGAACGTGAATGAAGAATCTGAAACCCAAATGCAACATCTATGTATATCTCAACTATTTTTGGGTGAGTCTTGTGAATGAATGTGATATGGACCCTATAGACCAATATGATATAATTGCAATAGGTGGGCATTAGATGTTTTTCCTCATATCCTAATTGTTGCATTGATCTTCCTTGTATTTGTTATATGCTTTTCCATGTTCATGTGATGCGGTAGAAGTCGAATGGTGATGTCGGTTAAACATCGTGGTAGAACTTGACTTGATGCTGCAACATTTGTCATGGTATTATGGATAGGGATTGGTGTTGAGATATTGGCTATGTTGTTGTTCCTTGTATCTATGTGTTGACAATGACTAACAGCTTTATGCAAAATGTCATCCTACTTTTCAACATCCTTGTCCAAAGCTAAATGCATTTTCTAATATTGTACAAGAGCGATATGACTCATTTGTTAGTTTTCATGAGCAATTTTGTACGGTTTGCAAGTGAGAAGTATGTATACAGCTATTTCTACCCCATCGAGAGAGGCGCTGTAATTGGAAAATATTAGGGCTTTGATTGAATGGAACTGTTTTTTGTAATATAATTCTCAAAAGAGAAAAATCTATTTTACTCTCCCGAACAATTCACTTTGTCTATCTTACTCCCTGAACAAAATCATTGCTCAATTTGCTCACTCAAACAATTCAGGTAGGTGCAATATACCCCCTACTGCGATTTGTATTTATTGTTTCTCGACGTACAAGTTGAATTTGAAGCTAAAATTTTGCAAGATGGTAGCTCACACAATAAACTATGTAAAAAATTATAGAATATTTTTTGACATCATTTTTATGTATTTATTGTTAATATTAAATAATGTAAATAGTATCCAAAAATAATGTTATAATTATTTTAACATAAAGTGTTGTGTTAATTGTCATGAAACGAAATTTGAGCTTCAAATTCAATTTGTACACCGAGAAACAAAAAAAAGACAAATCATGATAGGGGGTATATTTGCACCAACCTGAATTGTTTGAGAGAGTAATTTAAGCCATGATTTTATCCAGGAGTTAAATCAGACAAAGCGAATTCGGGGGAGTAAAATGGACTTTTCCCTTCTCAAAACTAACTGGCCAGCCTTTTAAATTTCACTCACCGCTTATTGGCGAGAGTAAAATATTAATAAACCCTAGCTACGCTCAGGGCAAATAATAATCGATCACGTTGCGTCTCCGTCCAATTTGTATAACCGGAAAGTAATCTAGTCGAACTAGTCTACCACTAGTTCTCGATCGAGACTCTGTTATATTACGCCTACAATAAAAAAAATGTAAATGAAAAAAATATAATGACTCTATTAACGGCCCTGATTTCACCGCGAGAGCAAGGGTTCCGGCATCAGTGGAGACGTCATGAGAACCGACGTACACGTACTACACCATTAGACTCCATCGCTGGCACGACGGACCCGAGGCAGCCTCCCCTCCCAACCTAACCTATTTATATTTCGTTCTCCGCCGCAGACGCCAAACCCATCCAAAACCTTCGCCGCACGACTCATCTCCTCTCTTCTCCTCCGCAACTTGCACGCCGCTGCTTCGCCTACCCGTACGTCGTCCTCGCGGCGCACGGCAATGGCGAGGAAGCAGCAATCCGCCTCGGCCGCCCGCTCCCCCGCGTCCAACGCCGACGCCGACGGGCAGCAGCATGGGCGCAAGTTGATCGAGCTCGAGGAGGGGTGGGTGGTGATGGCTGAAGGGTTCAGCAAGCTGGAGCGCATCCTCGCCGCCGAGGTGGGCGTCGCCTTTTCCTCCGCCGAGTACATGCACCTCTACACGTACGTCCTCCAACTCGATCCCCTCTCGTCGTAGCTAGCCTTCTCATGATGGGTTCATCTGTTTTTTTTTTTTTGGTCGATCGATGTGGCTGGTGGGGTTTCATCTGATCCGATCTGATCTGGTTCGACCTAATTTGTGCTTCTCTCCGATCGGCAGAACGATCTACAACATGTGCACGCAGAAGCCGCCGAACGATTACTCGCAAAATCTCTACGAAAAGTACCAGGAATTACTGGAGGAATACATCTCGAAAACTGTACGTGCTCTATTCTGTTTTCGTTTCAATGCACCATTTAATTAGATCACCCGATGTATTCTTGTAGTAGATATTTAGTGGGGCAAGTTCAGATTGGTTTTAGTAATTATTGGATCTTTACTGGGATGGTTACAGATGTTTTGACGGTGCAAGTGTAGATTCGTCCTTTACTTTCGTCTGTTATGAAAATTGATGTTGGCTCTCGTGCCTCTAATTGGCTTTGCCCTCGTGTGATTATGTTTTCTCCTGGGCGCGCAGGTACTGCCCGCCATTAACGAGAAGCATGGCGAGTTTCTTATTAGGGAGTTGGAGCAGAGGTGGAAGGACCACAAGATCATGGTCAGGTGGCTCAGCAGGTTCTTCCACTACCTTGACCGCTACTTCATACCACGGAAGTCGCTCAAATCGCTCAAACAAAAGGGCTGGGAATGCTTCCGGGATCTGGTAGGGCCTTTGTTTCATTGATACTCGATTTTACAAGATCATTAAGTTCCATGTAAGTTTAAACAGTTGCATGCGTGAGATTCTAAGTTGTGTTTTCGTTGTTTTTGTAACAGGTTTTCCATGTGCACAAATCTACAGTGACAACAATTGTGACTGGCATGGTGAGTCTTGCTTTTTGTTGCATGGCACACTTCACAGAGTTGACAGCATTTACTTATGCTGATTTCCTTGATTTGGCAGATCGACGAGGAGAGGGAGGGCCAGATTATAGATCGCGCTCTTCTGAAGAATGTTCTTGAGATCTTTGTTGAGCTAGGGAACGATATGAAACTCTACGAAGAGGATTTTGAGGTAGCTTTTCTGAAAGGCACGGCAGATTACTATTCCCAGAAGGCCCAAACCTGGATCCTCGAGGACACTTGCCCTGAATACATGATCAAGGTAATTGACAAGATATTCAAATCTCTTGAGAGTGTTAGGACACAACCTTCTGACTAGTTCTTTGTAGGCCGAGGAATACTTGCAAAAAGAGAAGGAGCGGGTTAACCATTATTTGCATTCTTCTACTGATACAAAGCTAATGGAGGTTTGTGTCTCATTTTGAATGATGAATTTCTGTAAAACCACAGCAAGTCGAATATTCTTTGATTTTGACACTAAAAGATAATGTTTACAGGTTGCAGAACAAGAACTGTTATCCAAGCACATCGACCAAATCCTGAACAAGGAGAATTCTGGGTGCAAAGTGTTGCTTCGTGATGATAAGGTTTGATAGAAAGAAACATATGCTTGTCCATACCACATATATTATTGAAATTAAAATCTATTTATCTGTAGGTTGAGGATCTATCAAGGATGTTTAGGCTCTTCAATAGGATAGCTGGCTTAGTTCCAATATCTAAAGTTTTCAAGGAGGTATTGCATGCCGTGTGACCTGATTCTATTGCACTATTTAAAGTGTAGCATGTTCTAAATAAGTTTATTACTGCTTTTGCAGCATGTTACTGAACAAGGCATGTCCTTGGTGCAACAAGCCATTGATGCTGCTATCAGCAAAAAGGTGATTCAGCCTATGTTTTGCTTGTTTATTTTGTTAACCATATGCATCTCTCAGTTAACTTTGTTAGAATTCATATGCACAACCTTTTGCCAAGTTTGATCAAGCAATTCATAAGAACATCAGTTATGGATCGTAATCTGTCTTGAACTTCTCATAATACAAAATTTTGGAAGCAGTTTATAACCATTGGTTATAACATCACTTAAGCACATACATAATTTTTTTTTTGATATTTGATCTAATATGGATGATTTCAGCTTGATTACTCTCGGTTGATTGTTGTTCAACTTCTTTAATCGAACCATTTCTTTTTTGCTTTTGCGAATCTGCAGAATGAAAAGAAAGATGTAGTCAGCGCGCTGGAGCTGGTATGATTTTACATACATTCTCTTTTTTATAAAATTGATTTTTTTTCTTTCTTTTCTTACAGCTACACTGTTTTTTAGGACTTTGTGAGGAAAATATTGGATCTTTATGACAAATATACGGCATATGTAACTGGTTGTTTCCAGAATGAAACAATCTTTAACAAGGTTTGCTGGTTCTAAATTTTATGATCATACTATATCCTAGCATCTCTTTGCTAGAAAAATCGGAGCTAATGTAATCTGGTTCTATCTGTTCTTTGTTTTTATCAGGCATTTAAAGCGGCCTTTGAAGTTGTTTGCAGCAAAGATGTTGCCGGTTGCACTAGTGCTGAATTGTTTGCATCGTATTGTGACAGTATCTTAAGAAAAGGTGGAGTTGAAAAACTAAGTGATGAAGCAATTGAGGAAAACCTTGAGAAGGTATGGTTTATTGCAGCACTCTTTGCACACTTAGTCGCATGCTAATTTTTCTCAGCTTTGAAACTACTGCTGCAGGTTGTCAAGCTTCTGGCATACATAAGTGATAAAGATCTCTTCGTTGAGTTCCATAGGTTCGTGTTTTTTTATTTGTTTGGAATCTTATTACAAATGTCCTAATTTGATCTTAAAAAAATCTTCCCCCGGAAAATGTAGGAAGAAGCTAGGAAGGAGATTGCTCTTTGAAAAAGCTGGCAATGAAGAACATGAGAGAAGCATGCTTTCCAAGCTAAAGCAAAACTTTGGAGGGCAATTTACTTCGAAAATGGAGGGCATGCTCACTGATATTACAAGGACGAGGGATGAACAATGCAAATACGAAGAATATATTGGAAGAAACCCAGGCTCAAATCCTTTTGTAGATCTGAATGTGACTGTCCTGACGACAGGACACTGGCCAACTTACAAAACTAGTGAGATCAATCTTCCTACTGAGATGGTATGCGCTCCTCCTTGTCATATTTTTACTGGTTGGAATAAAAGTTTGCTGGTGATGCTAGATTGCCCATTGTCTAATTCCCATATTTTCAGGTTCATTGTGTAGAGGCTTACAAGGACTTTTATAATGATCAATGGAAAAACAGAAAGCTTAACTGGATTTATTCCTTGGGGAATTGCAACATCATTGGGAATTTCGAACCGAAACCAATTGAGCTTATAGTTACAACTTATCAGGTATGTTTTGCTGACCGTGCCATAATATTTAACGTTCTTACCATTCCATAATATTAACGTTCTTACCAGTATATATTTTCTGTTGCCAGGCTGCTCTATTGCTGCTATTCAATGACTCTGAGAGACTAAGTTTCTCTGAGATCGTGACACAGTTGAAATTGACTGATGATGATACTGTGCGCGTGCTGCATTCACTCTCGTGTGCAAAGTACAAGATTCTCAACAAGGAGCCAAGTAACAGAATAATCTCTCCAAAAGATGTGTTTGAATTCAACTCCAAATTTACTGATAGGATGCGCAGGATAAAGGTGAATTGCTGCACTTTCCTTGTTTTGATTTCATCTATCGCTTGTCTAGAAAAGCAAAATCAAATAGTGATGTGTTTCTTCACAGGTGCAACTTCCCCCATCCGAGGAGAAGAAAAAGGTTATTGACGATGTGAACAAGGACAGGAGGTTTGCGATTGATGCATGCCTCGTGCGTATCATGAAGAGCCGCAAAATATCGACCCATCAGAATCTCGTTGCGGAATGCGTGGAACAGCTTAGCCGCATGTTCAAGGTATACCACTTTGCCTGTCCTTTTACACTGTTTTTTCTTTGCGTGCTTCTAGTACTCGGCTATTATTCTCTTCTCTGAATCAATGTTTTGATTTGCTGCAGCCTGACATCAAAATGATCAAGAGAAGGATTGAGGACCTTATCACCCGGGAGTACCTGGAGCGCGACAAAGACGCTGTCAACTCGTACAGATACTTGGCTTGATGGGTCGAGGCGACCAGCCGGGCATTTTCCTTTGTGATGAAGGACGTTCGGTGGTCTTTTTCATGCCTGGCAATGGTGTCCCCCTGTACATTAGTCCCACAGTAGAGAAGTAGCCTAGGTTGGGTGATACACTGCAACATGCATGTTTCAGTTAATACTTTATGCTTTGAAGGTTCTTTTTTTCCTCCTCGTTTGTACTTATTTCCCCTTTTTTTTTTGGTGCTGCTCCTTTCTTTTCTGTTTTTTTACTACTTTTTTTTATTCAAATTTGTTGTTTTACACCCTGAAATCATGTCTTTGTTCACTATGTCCATGGATCTGGAGTATATCAAACTATGCACGCTGTTCTCATGACTCATGCACTGTAAGCTCACGATGAACGTCGAGCTTCTTGCAGTGGTGAGAAAGCGACTTCACCCCGTGACTCACAGAGTTCTCCGACCGGTACTCCGCTGAGGGCCTCCGACGACCAGCGGCCGGTTGGGGCAGGATCTGAGGAGGCTTTGGATTGATGAATTAAGTCAATAAAAGACGAAGAAGCCTTTCTGCGCCAAGACTGCCTGTGTGAAATTACCGGCTGATCCGGCCCCATGCGCGTGATTACCGCTGGCGCTAGCTGCTCACCATCTCCGTTAAATCAGGCTGTACGGTTTGCATGCCAGGCCCTTGTACGAGACCTCCCTCGTCGGTGCATGCAGATCATGGATGGAGCCTAAGAGCAATCAATGTACTCAAAAAATAGTCAATAAGGAATATAAAAGTCTAGGTATATTTGTGAACATTGTGGAGGTAGTCCATAGCAAAAGTGATCCATAAGCTCTATTAAGATTGTCCTGGTTTGTGCTTCAGCGTATTGTCCGTTTTTGTTTCAACAAAATGTGGGAGTAAGTACTTTCTACGTTCGTTTTGTTCTCCTTCGTTTGTACTTCAGTTTATTGACCACAAATACGCTCGCACCAGCAGAAGCGCGAGACGGACACCGAGCGCGTTGTAGGTTTGGAATGATCTGTAGATACGGTTTTCAACCCTCACTAGAGAACAGTGGTAGAGGCAGACACTAAAGGCAGGGGGGCAACTAAGCAAGACTAAGAAAAGCTAATACTACCTCCGTTCGTTAATTGTTGATGTTCCCGACCAAGCAAATGAACTAAAAGTGAACTGCCAAGCCGTGTCGGAACGACTTCATTAAAAAAACGGAGGGAGTAACAAGTGCACAAGGACTGTGTACGGGAATATGATGCTTGTATTGCGGACTATGATGATTCTTTTGTGGATTATTGTAGCGTTCTCTTGGCTACTTCCTGAGATCACTTTCTCCTCATAACATAGCTTTATTATAACAGTAATCTGTACTACTCCCTCTATTTAAAATTACTACCAAGTGCATAGCATCTTCTATGCGTAGGTATATTGTGAATTTGAGCACCCAGAAACATAGCTAGAAATATAAAATAATTTGAAAATGAGAGAGACTAAAAAGGAAGGAACTGAAGAATGAAAAAAGGTCTTCAAATTGAATGAACGTCGCATGAAAGACTATTGGATTGAACATTCTCTGCCTAGCTTGTGTTATTGCGGTCGACCCTGAAGCTCGGATGCCGGTAATTGCAGAGAACATCCTGCCAATCATCACGACCTCGCAACCTGGTTCAAGTCACAGCATAAAGATGTTGAGAATCACAACATGTTGAGGGTAGGTGATTTTTGAGAAGCTCTACTGGTTTTTTTTTTTTTTCGGGTTTGCAAGTGCTGATTGGCAAAGTCGACGGCGAAGAATTTGCATACCTGTCATCATCGTCGCCATCGTCGTGCCCTTCCAAGTCCTCCATCAGCCACCGCAGCTTGCGCTCGCGCTCCTCGGCAGGGAGGTCGCGCAGCTGCGGGTAGCACGCCATCAGCCGCCTCGCCTCCGCCTTGTCCAGCTGGGCGTTCAGGAACGAGCACAGCGCGGCGTACGCGGACGACAGCACGGACCCCATGGCAAGCGAGCGAACGAACGAGAAAGCAGGGCTGGACACGAGACGAGATTGCTCTGTGCCCTGCTGCTCTTGGGAGGGCTGGGATCCGTGGGTCCTAATCGTAGCACAAAAACTACAAATAATTCCGATTCGATCTGATTTGGAGTCGGAACACACCCTTCCTGTCCCTGGCAGCCGAATCGGAAGCCTGATGGCGGCGGCGGCGGCTGCTGGCTTTGAGGACGACGCCAATGCCGCCGTTCGATCTGACTCCACACCTACGCCGTTGGATATGTTCACAGCACCGTTGGCAGAAAAATGATGGATCCTTCAATTTTGAGAATTTTATATATTTCTTTTGAGAATTTTAAGTTTTCTTTGGCAAAAAAACACCGTTGGATGTATGGCAAAAATGCATTCCGTGTTCGGCTATCACAGCACCGTTGGCAGAAAAAAATGATGGATCCTTCGATTTTATATATTTCTTTTGAGAATTTTAGTTTTTCTTTGGCAAAATACACCGTTGGATGTTTGGCAAAAATGCGTTCCGTGTTCAGCTATCAAGCAACTCACGTCATGTGGGACTCCTTTTCAAATTTTCAAACTAAATTTTTTATGTATTTTTTAAAATCCAAATATCATATGATTAGAAGAAGCTTATGATGATTACACGTTTAATACAAAATCAATAGTACATGTTCTCACTCTGGCACCTTAATCATTTAACTTTTCATATATGCAAATCTTAAGACTACCCGAATCTTACGTCGACTCCGACACAAGAATATAAAACAAGGTACGAGATGCATAAATAATTATACTCTGATTCTGAGGAAAAAAGTTGTACGATGAGCTATATCCGTCAATATCCGGTCTGATTTCATCCGTATGCAGAATACTCTCTTCATTTTCCATCACCTATACTAGTTCGCATCAAACTTAATGGAAAAAAAATGTTAATGGCTTGAAACTAAAATGTTCACGATTCCATGCATCGTTGCACACTGAACTAAAATTTTATTGATCATGTACCTAACATACTACTGCCCGGAAGGAAATAAGAGACTAAAAATAAGGGACGCTATGTTAAAAAATTTAATGAATGGAAGAAAAGAACCAAAGTACGTAAAAGGTTAGACGTAGTAGATCATGCCGACTTCGATGAGGCTGATGTGCGGTATGTTGAGCGCCACGGCGGGCCCCCTGCAGTTCTTCCGAAGGAAGGAGTAGGCGACGTCGATGGCGAACTTCTTGAAGACGGACGAGTTCTTCCTGGCCTTGATGTACGAGTGTCCCATGATGTATGCGACGCCTGCGTGCTTGGCCTCGACGAGCGCGCTGAGCTCCTTTCACGGCGGGGTCCATGGGCCCGTCCGCCTCCTCGTAGATCTCGAACTGCACGCGCCGCCGGTTGGCGAACCCCGGCGACTCGGCCTCGTACATGGTCTGCAGCGACTGCAGCGTCTCCGACTTGCCGGCGCCGGCGCTGTCGGCTGCGGTGGCCGCCGTGGCGGCGCGCATGGCGAGGCTCTCCTGGAGTTGGCGCGTCATGGGCAGGCGCATGTGCAGCCCCGCGTCGCAGGGGTCGATGGGCCGGTTGACGACGGCCATGCGCCCCTCCACCGACGACGACGACGACCCGTCGCTGCGGCGCGGCGGCGCCGCAGCTCCTCCAGCACCGGCGTTGTTAGAGGCGGCGGCCTTGGCTTCGGCGGCCTCCATGTGGACGAACTCGGCGAGGCGCAGCACGAGGTCGTTCTCGAAGTCGGTGTCGTCGGCGAGCACGTCCTTGTACCCGTGCCTGACGACGCAGCGGTACATGCGGAACTCGCGGGGGCCGACGCGGCCGATGAGGTGTCGCTCGCGCTTGCGCACGTGCGGGATGGGCACGGCCTTGACGCAGATGAAGACGAGCACCTCGTGGAACGCCGGGAGGTTGGTGACGAAGTGGGAGAAGATGGCGGGCACGCCCGTGGCGAGCTCGGAGTAGATGAGCCCGATCCCGGGCACGCGGACGATGCCCAGGCTGGGGCCCAGCGCGTGGAGCCAGCGGAGCGACACCTTGTTCTGCACGTCGAACATGTGGCGGCGCCGCGTGCCGTAGTGCCACACGTACATGACGGCCACCACCAGCAGCGACAGCGCCAGCGGCAGCCACCCGCCCTGCGGCACCTTCATGAGCGACGCGGACAGGTAGGCGAGCTCCACGGACCCGAAGGCGAGGAGGAAGAGGGACGCCACCACCACCCCTTGCTGCCACACGAACACCATCACCAGCGCCATGAGCAGCGTGGTGACCACCATGACGCCCGCGCACGCCATCCCGTACGCGTTGCCGATCAGGTTGGTGTCGCGGAAGCCGACGGTGACGCCCAGGCACGCCAGCATAAGGAGCCAGTTGATCTCGGGGCTGTAGATCTGCCCGTGGATGCGGCGGGAGGTGTGCACAATCTTCACGCGCGGGAAGCAGCCCAGCGCCGTGCACTGGCGCACGATGGAGAAGGTGGCGGAGATGACCGCCTGGCTGCCCACAATGGCGGCCAGCGACGCGATCACCAGCACCGGCCAGAAGAGGCGGCGCGGGATGGACTCGAAGAAGACGAAGTGAATGTTGCAGTCCGGGGACTTGGACAGGAACGCCGCCTGGCCCATGTACTGCAGCACCAGGCACGGGTAGATCAGGCCCACGAACGCGACCCTGATGGAGTCCGCCGTGAAGTGGCCGAGATCCGCGTACATGGCCTCCGTGCCTGTCATGGAGAGGAGCACTCCTCCCAGCGAGATCCACCCGTCCTTGCCGGTGCGCTGGAAGAACCTGACGAGGTAGACCGGGGAGAGCGCGCGCAGCACCCGGGGGTTCCACACGGCGATGTTGTAGATGCCCAGCGCCGCGAGGCACAGCAGCCAGACGATGACCACGGGCGCGAACAAAAAGGCGACGCGGTGCGTGCCCCAGTGCTGCAGCGTGAACAGGCACACCAGCACGATGCACGACAGCAGCACAACCTCGCCGTCTGTGAGCGCGCTGGAATGCACTTGCAGACCGGAGAAGGACGACAGCACTGGGCAGACATCAGAGGGAAACGCAGCTAAGATCAGGGCAATTAATATTGGCAGCAACAAGCAAACTCAAACGAGCAGAATATATAACACGCGCGCACCGGACATGGCCGGCGTGAGGACGCCGTCGCCGATGACGAGCGACGCGCCGAAGAGGACCATGAGGAGCAGGAAGGTGCGCGACTTCTTGTGCTTCTCGAGGAAGTTCTTGAGCGCCGTGAGGATGGGCGTGTCCTGCGCCGTGTACCCGGGCCGGTAGTACGACGACAGCTCCTCGTCGGCGGCCTGCTGGTTGGGCATCAGGCTGAACTTGGCGTGACGCACCAGCAGCGAGTAGAGCGCGAACGTGCCGCCCTCGCCGTTGTCGTCGGCGCCGAGCACGATGAAGACGTACTTGAGGAGCGGGATGAGCGTGAGCGTCCAGAAGACGATGGAGAAGACGCCGAAGACGGTCTCCTCGTCCTGGTACTGCCGCAGCGACCCGGAGAAGGTGCTCTTGTACACGTACAGCGGCGACGTGCTCAGGTCGCCGTACACCACGCCGCAGCTCTGGTACGCAAGCACGATCAGGTTCACGTACCTCGTGATCCAGTCCTCCTTCTGCACCACACACAATTGATCAAAATAGAATGATGCATGACATTACGCGTAATCAATACTCTGCTCCAGACATAGGAGGAGAAGCTGATCGATGACTCACCACCACTAGGCGCTCATCGCCGGGGAAGATGCCGAGGACGTTCTTCGGCGATGGGGCCCACTCAATGTCGTCCTTCCACATTTTTATTGTGAAATGACCACCAAGACGATGATGGCGACGGCGCTGATCAGAAGGGAGGAAGCTGCTTTCCACGGATCACGGCGACATTTTTTTTCATCTCGATGAGCAACCGGCGTTTCTCTGCTCTGCCGATGCGTGTTTGTGTTCTTAGAGACAAATGTGGGGGCGAAGAGAGGGAGAGAGCAGAGTGGGGAGAGAAGGAGCGCCGGTTTCTCAGGAGGGTATATTGACAGTTGTTTTACTGGCGACGCGTCAAGAACTAGAAGAGAAGAGCGGTGGGTGTGGCTTCTACACAGTGGACAATTGTGTGACTGGGAGTTATCTCTCAAATTTCTCCATGCGGTTGGAGCTTGCACTTGCACAGCACAAATGACGCTGACTCCCCGATACCGAAGTAAGGATTTTTGCCAAAGCTTACAAGTAGTGCCTTTTTCTGATTAACACATGCATGTGTTCTGCTTCCCTGGATTTTCAAAAATATTCACAACCATTCGCTACAACACAATAATCCGTAACCATCGGAGCTGACAAAGTCACTCCGCTAGAAAATGCGGACCGCACAAAAGATTTGCTACTCCAAACTCAATAGACTCCACCTTGATCTATTTTTAGCGCCAAATTACAGCTTCAACGCCAACCAAGCACGGCCATTGCCTTATTGGAGCCTTTTTAACTCGCGCCATGAGCGTCATTCCCCGAGTCGAGGGAAACCCACGTACTACAAACTTTTCTCCCTCCTCCACTACCACCTCGATCCTTCTCCTCCAACGGCAACTTAACCATCTCCGCTCCGCGGCGGCGCCGGCAGCATTGTGCAATGGCGTCGTACCGCGTGCTGGAGCTGAACCTGATCTCGGCGAACGACCTGAAGAAGGTGACCCTCTTCTCCCGGATGCGCGTGTACGCGGTGGCCTCCATCTCCGGCGGCGACCCGCGCATGCCGACGCACTGCACGGCGGCGGACCGGTACGGCGGGTGCAGCCCCGCCTGGAACGCCACGTTCCACTTTCCCATCCCGCCCGGCGCCGACACCCGCGGCCTCGCCCTCCACGTGCTCCTCCGCGCCGAGCGCCGCGTCCCGCTCGGCAGCCGCGACGTCGGCGAGGTCTTCGTGCCCATCGACGACCTGCTCGCGGCCGCGGCGGCGGCCGACGGAGACGGCAAGGCCGGCGGCCGGGACGCGGCGAGGCAGGCCACGTACCAGGTGCGCCGGCCGCGGTCGGGGCGCGTCCACGGCGTGCTCTACTTCTGCTACAAGTTCATCGACGTCCCCGCGGCCGGCGCGGCGAGCAAGGAAGGGCAGTACGTGAGGTACGTGCAGGACTCGGAAAAGGCGGCGGCGGCGACAGACAAGGTCGCCTCGCCTCCGCCGGTCACCGCGTACCCGCCGCCGCAGCAGGCGTACCAACCGCCGCCGTACAACGCGGGGTACGCGTCGCAGCCGTACCCGTACGCTGCGCCGCCGGCGGCGTACGGGTACAACGCTGCTCCGCCACCGGCGATGTACGGGTACGCGGCGCCGCCGGCGAGGCAACACGGCGGCGGAGGCATGGGAATGGGGCTCGGCCTTGGGCTACTCGGCGGCGCGGTCGGTGGGATGATGATCGGGGACATGATCGGTGACGCCGAGGCGGACGCCGCATACGACGCCGGGTTCAACGATGGGTTCGAATTCTAGACCTTGTCGTGGAGAGTCGAATTAATCTCCTTGTAAATTTGTAATGCACGGGGACATAAATTTAAGGTTTGCTGTTGCTCTTCAATCCAACATAAACTCGACTCGTCGATCTCTTATTTCGGTTGATGAAAATGCATGACGTCGCCGGAACGACACGCCACGTACAAACACATTTTTTTTTTACGGTATGTTGCCGCTCGCGTACCCGAAGTCCGGCGGCATTCCGGCCATGACCTTCTTCACGGACGGCCTCGCCTACGCGCGCTCACCCGAGTGGCCAGAGCCTCCTGGCTCCGGAGCGTTCGCTCCGTCGGCCCGGGTTCGAGTGCTGCGGGCGCCGCGGCACTGTGGTGAACAGTGCCTGAAATATGGTACTGTTCACTGCAGTGCAAAAAAATCCTCTCGCTTCTCCGTTGGACCAAAGCACAGGTTAAGTACTCGCGCCGATTCTCACCGGCCTGCTGAGTCCCTGTGTATGGTGCGGAAGAGGGTTCGGGGGTTTTCTCGATCTGTGTGAGACGATCGTTCTCTTTAACAAAATGCCCGGGGGCCATCATACCCCCCGCAGGTCGAGTTTTTTTTTTCACGGACGGCCTCGCCAGCAGCGCGTCCCACCACGCCTTGAGGTGCGGGTACGCGTCCACGACGCCTGCGTACTCGGTGGCCATGAAGTAGCGCATGAAGCCGAAGTTGCAGAGGTCGGCGGCCGTGACGTCGTCGCCGGCGAGGTACTTGTTGACGGAAAGCCTCGCCTCGTACACCTCCAGCACCGTCTTCAGCTTGGCGAGGCTCTCGTCGACGACGGCCTGGTCGCGGGGGCGCCCGACGTACGGGCCGGTGATGTAGTTCCGGATTATTTGCCACAGCGTGGGCTCCACGTGGTGAGCCGCCACCTCCATCCATTGGTCCACCAGTGCGGATCCTTCGAGGTCGCCGTCGCGGAGAAGCTCCGGCTTGTACTTGCGGAGGACGTACCTTGCGATGGCGCGTGATTCTGAAAACGTAAAACAGAATGGCACATTATTTAGTTCTTGTCCCCTGAAACTTTGACCAGTATATTACAGCAACCGATAAAAGGGAGCCACAGGAGTCAAGACGACTTACGGTAGAGCGTCAGATCACCGTCCTCCAGCACTGGAATTTCACCGAACGGCTACAGAATGACAAACAATTATGAATGTAGCTAGAAGTAGACTGGCTTGATGGAGCTTCCTGTCTTCAAGTATTAACAACTTGTTCGCTCCCTCTCAAAAAGCAAAAAAAAGGTCTGAACAGGGTGCACAGTTCCTGCTCCCCAATGGAGATCACAGAACCATGGCAGAAATACTTACGTTTCTGGCGAGGTGCTCTGGCCGGCGGTGATCGCCGCCGCTCCTGCTCATCGGGACGATCTCGTACTCGGCGCCAGCCTCCCCTAGGCACACCAGCGCCCTCGCAATCCACGGCGACACGGCCCACCCATACACCTTCATCGGCGCCATTGATGTCCTCAACTACAGGCTCTAAGGTTTGCTGTGATCTGTTTCTGCCCACAAGCATAAGGTGGATTTATACAACTCCTTGATGTGTCTCACTTTGCTCTGGTACTTGTAAAATATTGTCATGGTGGGTTAGGAGACAGAGGCGGCTATCGGTCGTTAGTTTTGTTTTGGAGTGGTCGGAGGTGACAACTGATAAAGCAAGTACGTACAGCCTTCATCTGCCTTGTCGTCATTGCTTGCGCGCGCGGCAGAGGTCAGGAAGCGAGGGCTTGGACCGCCATGTCAACTTTGACTTTGAAGTTGTCTTAACGTGTGTAATTCCTGACTGCTACAGTGAGGCAGAGACGACGTTGCCGCCGTGGAATAAGGTTCTCCGGCCCTTGCCCCGTTTTATCGTGGTTCGGTCTGGCCACGTTGAAGGGCTAGTGAGAGTGGATCTTCCTTTCTTCCTACTGATGGAGATGTGGCCGATTCTTGTTAATTAGATCTGTCTAAACATTGAGTGGATTCAACAAAATTTGAAGAGGTAATGGCTTCGATTTGGAGAGATAATGGCTTCGATTTGGCTACTGTTCTTCCGTGGCATCAATCGAAGAAGTGATGTTGAAGATGAGTAAAATACTTACATATTTTCTTTGTGTATTAGTCGTCCTTTAGAGTTTTAATGTAAGAGGTATGTACTTCTTCAGATTTTAATCCAATACCTTTTCATTCGCAAAAAATAAATATTTCTTTTCATTGAAGTAAACACAAGATTATCAATAAAAAATATGAAATATTAAGACTGTGCGGACATTTCCAGTATTTTCGTTGATGTTCCATAAGTAAAGGTACCCGAGCAAAAGTTCTAAAGTAGTAAAGCTTATGGCTAGAGCTGGTGTTGATGCCGAGGATGAAGCAAGTCTTTTAAATCATTTAATAAACGATAGGACGTTTTGCTCTTTTGTGAAGATTTTTTGAATTTTACTGTGATTAATTAACGTGGAGGCTCCAAACAAAGCCTCCGATTAGTAAATATATAATGCTTTATGACTGGATACGTACGTACTCATGACTTTGAACATTGCAAAACTACAGTGGTTGGATACGTACATACTCGGGACTCTGAACATTGCAAGGCTGCCGTGGTGTGAGAGATTAATTATGATCTAATGGTTGCATTTTGTTAATCATTGAATAGACGGTCGGATGTTTTCTTTTTATGATAATTTCTTTGATTTTACATCATCAACGCGGAGGCTCAAACAAAGCCTCCAATTATAGTAAATATAATGCTCTATAATTGAATACGTACGTACTCAGGACTTTGAACGTTGTAACGCTACGGTGGTTGGATATGTACATACTTTGGGACTCTGAACATTGCAAGGCTGCTGTGGTGTGTGACATATTATGAAGATATAATGGTTACGTTTTGTTATTCATTTAATAGACGGTCAGATGTTTTATTTTTTGTAAGATTGTTTTTTAAAATTTACTGCGATTAACGTGGAGGTATTAAAAAGAAGCCTCCAATTAGGAAATACTAGGTGAATTCCCCGCGCGTTGCTGCGGGAATTAAGGATGGTTTTTAAGTTAATAGTAGGTTGACTACATACATTTAATGTTAAAAATGAGTACATGAGAGATAAATAGCATGAATGTTATAGGCAAACAAAAGATTGACAGCTTTGCTATATATTTGCTTTTTAGAGTTCTATGCTATATATTTGCTTGTCATTGGAAAGGACAATTCAAATAAATGAAACAACCTTCTTGCCCCAGTATGACATGCTGCAAGAAGCCAAGAACGAACCTGTTAAAAACAGAAGCAATTCTGACACATAGTAAAAACAATAGAAATAATTATTGATGATATCATTGTTTCAATATAAATCATACTCAGTATAAATTTGTATCCCTCCATTACTCAATGTGGACTTTGGAAGTTCTTAAAATTCAGGAAAAAAAAATCTGAATATTCTGATGACAACCTTGCTGCACGATCCAAGCACGAACCACCTGAGATGGAAGCATTTTGCGATTCAATACAAAGCAGGACCATCCTTTTTGTCCGAAAAAAAGAATTAAGCAGAAGTACGGACCAAGGGTAAAATTGTTTGCAAAAGAAAAAAATGAATCCTCCATGTAATTAGATGAAGCAAAACAATAAAAGGAATTGTGATGACATTATTGCTTCAGTATAAATCATATGAAACTTGTATCCGTCCATCGCTCACTTGTGGAACTGCTTAAAATTCAGGAAAAGAAATCTGAATGTGCATGATGACAACCTTCACATGTAAGATCGAAGCATTTTGCAATTCAATACAAAGCAGGACCATCCCTTTTGTCATAAAAAAATAATGAAGCACAAGCACAGATCAGGGGAAAAATTGTTTGCAAAGGAACAGAAATGAATCCTCGTGCAATTAGATGAAAATGAAAGACAACATACCCGTTGATCTCAAGGGAAAAGGAATGTATCAACAATGCTCTGTAACCTTCGTCTTTAGAAACTTTTCTTGGATTCCAACTGAAACAACGAAACTACGAAACAAAGCGAGAGAAAAAGATTAGATGGAGGAAGCACCTCATACGTATATGACGTATATGTGCGGTATAAGGCTAGTTCAGGCCACCAACAGGGACAGCCTATGCTTCAAGCGCAAGGTGAACAGACTCATGGCAAAGGTGTTGGTGCGGTTCCTTGACATCACGTCGTTTCGTCAGTGCGGCAACACGGATGGGATTATAATGCGTACCTTAGTTACTCAGCAGACTGTTGATGCGACCTTTGCGTCGTCATTGGATGGTGATCTGGCTGGTCGGAGCAGATGAAGAGTTGTGGTGGATTGGTTTCCGCCATTCACATGTGCAAGAGGGCTGATGAGGAGGTATCAAAAAGACATCTCGCAAGGGGATGGGAAGCGAAACAGGCGGGGGAGATAGATAGATCCGGTGCTACAGTTTGCAGGTAGAGAGAAGGCCGATGGGTTCAGGTTCTCCCCGCGTGACCATTGATGAGTCCAGACTGCAGAGCTGGGGAGGAAGACGGCTGCACGTATGAAGATGGAAAAGATGGACGATCGAACGGCTAGATGTGACCTCTACACTCCAATTTGACGGCTGAAATTTGGTGGTGATGTGGACGCACGAGAGTTGAGTTTTATAGCAATAATGATACTTAGTGGGTTGTGTGTATATAGTATATATAGATAAGATAAGACGGGCTACCCAACAACCCTGGTTTTATTATGGACCTAGTTTTACAAGGTTTCCATAAAATGCTGACGTGTCACTGAATTTATAGATGTGTGAGTGAATTTTTAGCCAGTGTCTCTTTGAATTATGTCAATCCTAAATCATGCAACCAATTAACCATGTTTCACCATGTCAACATTGCATGGGAATGTTGTAAAACTTTTTGTAGATGTAGCGTTGCTCGGTTAAGAACATATCTTTCCTTTGGCGGTAGGGGCGGCGCACATCATACCAGCATACAAAAAAAATTTATGGCACCATACACCTTACACGTACGACACAAGAAGATATTTTAGAGCTTTACAATTATTTTCAAGATTATATAGTGCATACATCTACATGTTCTTCTCCACCATCCATCACATTAAACATAAAGAGTGATAGTTGTCAGTAGCAAAATTGAAGGAAAAGGAATACAAATTGCTGCATCATCCACATCAAGAAAAACACAATCAATATGACTTAGAAAAATTGATAAGCATAATGCAACATTTAGTATCAATGGCATGCATGACCACGAATTCACCATGTTCCCTGATTCCCTCGGTGGTTTATTAGTCATCAACATTAGAATTGTGAAGAGGCAGGTCAATGAGAATGTGAAATAACCAAGAAAATCCAAGTATTAGTGCGTGATGGAAAGCCAATACGAAAAACTTAAAGGACACCATAGAAAAATTTAATATAATACTAAATTTGGATCACCGGAACCTAAATTTCGGTCACAGACTCCTAAAGTTGGAGCACGGAATATAAATAGCTGCATCACTGAATGCTAAAAAGTTGTGGCCACCGAATACTAAGGTTGGCACACCGTATACAAAGTAGGGTCACCAAATCCTAAAGTTGGTGCACTAGGTCCTTAAGTTGGAATAAACAATAATATTGACCGAATAGAAAGATAATTGATTCAATAAGTATGAATGTTGATTAATAAATAGAAATGTTGAAGAGCGGGTCTATTCTCTCATGCAAACCACACTATGAACAGAAGCTCACGAATGAGAATGACCATTCTCTTCATCGAATAGAAACAGGGAGAGGACAAAATAAAAGGACAGTGTGTGGTGAAGTTGATATCATAGATAATGAAGCATGTAATGCGAACCATTGATTGACAACATATGCATGTTAAAAAAATTTAGACGAGTTTGTGATGGCAGCAATCTCATGAGTAGATTTTATCTTTTCATCTAACAAAAAAAATACTCTCACAAAAAAAATCTACCTGAAAAAAGTGGCCGATTAGTAGTAGTTTTTTTTTTGAGATTACACAGTACAACTCAGACACTCACAACGCACGAATACTCACCCCTATGAACACACGTACGCAAACCCTACCCCTATGAGCATCTTCGAAGACTGAGCCGGCAAATATAGAGATACGAAGTCACCACTGGCGCCTCGCTGTCGACGGGAGCATCGCCTATCACTAAAAGCAAAAATGCCGTTAAATCCTTGAAAATTCGCTCCCACAGGGAGTCGAACCCAGGACCTGAGATATGTTACTCGGATGTCTTAACCATTAGGCCAAGACCCTTTCACAAGCCGATTAGTAGTAGTTTTTTTTTTGTTGAGATTAAGCCGATTAGTAGTAGTTAATTAACACTAGGCTGACACGGGCCATCTCCAACAAACGTCGGCTTCGATAGTCCACACAGCCCAAAGAGATGACATCGAACTTGGTCCATTCGTTCATGGCGGCGTACGGGGGCGGCGCAACCAAACAACAAATCTCCGCTCCATACTAAGCGCTCTGCCAATATAATGCTCATTGCTCACACACTGTGCTCGTTGAGTCCAGCCTGGCCAAAGCGACTCCGATTCGGAGGCAAAGTGTCAAAAGGGAAAATATCTACGGTTCTGTATACCTGTAAGGAGCGATCCTTTCGGTTGACCGAAAACTAGACGATGGGTGCTGGAGTTTTCTATTTATTGAATCTTCGCAGTGAAGACTTTCTTTTGTTAGCGACTTTCCCTCCTTAGCAAGGTATTTTTGTATATTTCCTTTATTAAAAAATTGTTTTTGTAAACATTTTATATTTATCGACCCAGCTTTTTTCCAGATATTGAATTGGTGACTCGAGTTGTAGGATGGGCCACATTGTGCTGCAGCGATCGAAAATAAAGGCTGAGCTGTTGTCAAATCTAAACCTGAGGACATTGTGTTCAATTCAACTTTTGTACTCTGTGTCCCTAAATAGGTGTCGCTTTTGATTTTTCGACATCACGTTTAACCGCTCGTCTTATTCAAATTTTTTACGCAAATTTTATATATTTTTATAACTTGTTTTATCATTGAACGTATTTTAATCATGACATATTTATTTTAATATTTACATAAATTTTTTGAATAAGACAAATGGTCAATCATGATGTCTAAAGGTCAAAAACGACATCTATTTAGGGACGGGAGAGTAATTGTTTTCAGCAAATCGACTTTGTATTATTGAATGCGATTTCAAATTCCGAGGCGCCAACAAATAGCAGTAAACAACCAGAACGACAGGCACAACATAAAAGTTTACTTGAAAAAAAAATGTATAGTGATCTGAAAAAGGGACACACAATACGACAGGCACAACATAAAAGTTTATTTGAAAAAAAAAATGTATAGGGAGCTGAAGACGGGACACACAAGCAGAGCACGCCCTATGGTATCTTGGCGCTCCCGACGCCGAAGTCCGGCGGCATGTCGGCCATGACCTTCTTCACCGTCGGCCTAGCCACCAGCGCCTCCCACCACGCCTTGAAGCGCGGGAACGCGTTCACGACGCCGGCGTACTCTGTGGCCATGAAGTAGCGCATGAATCCGAAGTGGCAGAGGTCCGCGGCGGTGAGGTCGTCGCCGGCGAGGTACTTGCTGGCCGACAGCCTCGCCTCGTAAGCTTCCAGCACCGTCTTCAGCTTGGCGAGGTTCTCGTCGACGGCGGCCTGGTCGCGGTCGCGGCCGATTAACGGGTTGACGGCGACGTTGATCACGATGGGGAGCAGGACGGGCTCCAGCTGGTGGGCCTCCACGTCGACCCACACGTCCACCGCCGCGGATCCGGCGAGGTCGCCGTCGCGCAGGAGCTCCGGCTTGTACTTGCGCAGGACGTGCCTCACGATGGCGCGTGATTCTGTGGAGGGCGAAAATGGATGAAAATGATTCAGATGTATGTCATCCAAGAGAAAAATTAGATTGAAGAGGAGCTCAAAAGTGTGAAGTCTTGACTCACGGTACAGGGTCAGATCACCATCCTCCAACACTGGGATCTCACCGAACGGCTGCAAAATCAGGCGGAAGGCAGTTCAGTTTGAGTAGAGTCAAGGTGTTGCTCTGTTTCTTGTTCTAAGCTAGCACTAGTGTAACTTGCTCAAAGGGCTACCAATGTTAACAAAGTATGCAACAAATTAATCAAGCAAAAGGAGTACTATTGTACTACTCAAGACGAGCTTACGTTTCTGGCGAGGTGCTCCGGCCGGCGGTGGTCGCCGTCGGGCCTGCTCATCGGGACGATCTCGTACTCGGCGCCGGCCTCCTCCAGGCACACCCGCACCCGCCCCATCCATGGCGATACGACCCACCCGTACAACTTCAACGGCGCCATGGATATGCTGCTCCTACTTTGATCAGCGATCTCCTTTTATCTTGTTCGCTGTTGACTAGTATGGCGCCCACATGGTCACGTGACAGATTAGCTACGGCGGCTTCGATAGTGGGTTGCTGGGAGACGGCGCTGACGAGGGCTGCCCTGCCAGACCGTTGTCGTCGTCATTGCCTGCGTACACCATGCCATCTACCGGGAGTGCGCTCCAATGTGTTTTTTTTTTTTTTTTGCGGAGGAAAGAGATAAATTGATTATCCAAGGCACTTTACAGAAAAGACCCTGGAAGTCTTACAAATTACAGCTTTATCCCTAACCCTAACCAAACCTGGATGGATCTCAGATCCGTCGCCGCCGCCGTACGCCGGAGACCGCCGGACCCCTACCTTTTCATCCTCCATCTTCGCCGCAAGCAATCTTTGAAAGAGAAGCCAGAGGAGACAGCAGCTCAACCTCCCTTGAACCGCATGAGCAAGAGCTGAACGACCATGGGCCGCTGGCAGGCAAAGGGGAGAGGAGGGGCATGAACCCGACGAGAAGGCCATCGCCGACGTCCGCCACCGCCGACCGAAGAGAGACACCATCAAGAAGCTCCTGTACAGAAGGCCACAGATCCACCACCGACGCCGGAGCACCGCAACGATGAGGCGAGGACGCACCTGAGCCACAAAATCCATCACCGCCGTCGACGCCAACGCCTCGTCGACGACAGCAGGAAAGGAAGCCGTCCCCCTCGCTAGAGCACGAAGAGGAGGCATCCTCGAGCACGCCGCGCCGGAGAAGAAGGGGAAACCAACGGAGCCGAGGAAGAAGACCATGCCGAAGCAGATCGACCACGTCCCCGTCATCTTCATCCACCGGCAAGCGCTCGAGGAGGAATCCACCATCACCAGCGCCGCCGGTGAGAGGAAACAAAAGACGGCCGCCCTCACCACGAAGGACAACGGCGCCGCCAACCCTAACCCTAGCAAGGGGATCCTAAACTACTACCTATACTAGAGCTATAAGGTGACCGGACGGCAGCTCCACCGTTCTCCCGACCCTCCGAAGCCCCGCGGGCCGCCGGAGGGGAAGGAGAACGGGGGGAGCCACCGCCGGAGGGAGAGTCGCCTCGGAGTCGCCTCCTCTGTACTGTAGCGAGAGAGAAGACTCGAGAGAGGGAACCGCTCCAATGTGTATTTTGTTTCACCTACTTGCATGTTCTTATAATTTTCATTTCTTTAATGCCATGGTTGTCAGCCCAAGTAATCTGGCATTTATACTTACAAACTGCCCTTTCATTAATCGCCTTTGGATTTGGTCAGCAATTAACACCACAAAATTCGTAGCGTCGTCGCGTCGACTCCTTTTACGTGATCTATATATTATTATTATATTACTTTTTTCCACGTCAGAGACTCTCTTTTGCTCCTTCCATTTTATTTTCCCCTTGTTAGGCATTACGTGATCTTTTCTTCTTTAGCCTTCCTAAGAGCATCTTCAACAGATTAGCAATCCTCCTGTGGCTGGCTAAAAATAGAAAAAAGAGAGAAAAAACCCGATCCAACAGACTCGCGTTCCAGCTCGCTTTTCTTTCCCCCTCGCGGTATCCCGGCGTCTCCGCTCGGGAAATTTGCAACGCGCGCGGCGCTCGCCATCGTCGCTCTCCTGCGCGCCCCCCTTGCTTCCGCGCCATTTTGCTGCTCCCGCCCTCCCGCGCGCGCCCCCCCTCTGCTTTTCCCCTTCAAATCGGCGCCACCTCTCTATTCCCCCGACCAAATCGGCGCCGGCTGGTTCCAATCTCGACGCCACCGTAGTCGCCATGACGAGGCCACCGCGTCCCCGTGCGGCGCCGATGGGAGAAAAATGGATTCCGTGTCGGAGCTGCTGCGTGGTCGTCTCCTTTCCGGCAAGTCCCGCGTGGATTCGGTCATCACGAATCGGAGGCCGGACGCGGTGAGGGACATGATGTCGCCGACGATGTGAGCCCTGGTAGGAACCAGCTCAATTTCTGCTAGACGTGCGCCTGCCTTGATTTTCCCTGTGCTCAATTCAGTAGCAGTCAGCAATTTTGTGTGCCTGTGCTCAGTTCAATATGTAACACTCGATGCTATTTAAAACTTTCTGTTCAACACGTGGATCTTGATCCGAGGAACATATCAGAAGATTGATATCACTGAATTTGAGACATTGTGAAATTGAGACACTGTGAATTGAGGAGGAGAAACTTAGTGTCCGCACTATTTTTCTCTTTACGGTAAAGAGTCATCTGTGATTATATTGTGAATTTGAGACATCTGTGATGTTCATGATAAAGAGTCAATTAACCAAAATCTCAATACATGTTCTTGTCGGTTAAAGAATCCTCACTCGGCCTGGCGAACATCGTGGCCTCGCGATCGACAGGCGGCATCGTGATCCTCACGCGGCCTCGCGACTCATCCAGACGGCGGCAGGGTCGGCAACAGAAAAAGAATCAAAAATCAACGAGATAGCAGACGTGGAGATTGTTTTGAATATAGCCATCAAGTTTTGCCTAGTCTCTTGGATTACCCCATAGTTTTATGATGTTTTCTATTTTTACAAAGGGGGTCAAATCTCTATATTTAGCTAACATAAGGGCAAGTACAAAGGTGTTGTCTCATAGCCCATCTCATAGTTTTCAGACGGTTTCATCAGACAACTTGTACAAAAGGTGATTGTTTTAGTTGTCTAGTATTAATTGCATCTTTTCTTAATTTGTGGGTGAGAAAAGGAATATTTATGAGTTGCATAGCAACTATAACTCGTATAATGGTGTATAAGCCGTCTCATACTCCTAAATTTTAGCGCATGAGGTGGTTGCTTCGCGAAACAACCATCTCTTTCTCTCACCACCCTCTCTCTCTTCCACCTCATCAAAAATTCTATATAAGGTTGCATGAGACGGGCTATGAGACTGCTTACGTGTAGCATTGTACCTGCCCTAACATAATTGCTAATGTGTTGGAGATGCTCTAACAAACCAACTTTCCCACATTTATGTATTTGTATAATTGTATTCATGTCGGATTTCATATAGCATAATATACAAAATTTAGAAACATTTTATTATTTATTCTGAATTATGTTAGTCAACACCGGAATGAGATGTGTTTAAGAAATTGACTTTATTCTATAAGAAATATCACAACCGCTTACATGTTTCTGCTGCAAATATTCAGCACTATGTGAACAATGAAATCTTCTTGAAAGCACCTTTGAATAGCAGCTACATGGTCAGAACCACCTTTGAATAGATATACTGACTAATTTAGAATATAAACAATGAAATTTTCTTGAAAGCACCTATGAATAGCAGCTTAACCGTTGTCTCAAGTCATCAGAGTTCATCGCAAAAAAAAAAAAAGAAGAAGAAGAAGAAGTAGAAGTCATCAGTTGGATGACTCCCTTTTCAACAAAAAAAAAAGAGTTAGTTGGATGACTTGTATATGCATGGCGAGGCATGCATATCTGGCTGCTCAACAGAGGCATGATGCTGTGCTTTAGACATCCGTTTCTGTGCCAATTAAATCCAAAAACAAACACCATCTAAATTTTTTTCCTGCGTCATGCAGCCCAAAAGGAAAAAAACAATGGTCAATCGTCTGCGTAGTTTGTTGCACGTGTTTTTCTTGGTTGCTTACTTGTATGTGATTGATCAACATTGAAGCCTCCGAGGACCGGGTATGAACTGCAGCGCGTGAACCCGGTTATGCCTGTCAATATATTCATCGACAAAGGTCTGCGAGACTGCGACTCACCCAGCCTCACTGGATCGGTCTCTGCCCCCGTTGTATTTTGAGGCTGATATACTGTTGAACTGCATAGGCAGATTTTATACATAGCCCGCTTGATGAAATCCATATGGTAGGCCACTTTGAGATTTGTGCGGACGGGAATCAAACGATTGACTGAGCGACACATGTCGCAACCCTAACCCTAGGGCTTCGACCGGCGGCGGCAGGAGGGTTGGAACGGTGGCGGCAAGGGAAGGCGGGCTCTGCGTGCACGCGGCTGAAGGGTTTGGGCGGGCGGGGCGCGCTCGCGCGATGGAGGGCAGCAGCGCGCGCGGGTAGGAGGGCGCGAGCAGCGGGCTGGCGCATGAGCGGCGCAGGCGGGAGCAGCGGGCGGACGCGTGAGCATGCAGGAGTAGGGGGCAGGCGCGAAAGAAGAGATGGAGGAGGTTGAGGCGGCTGCTGTCGCTTGAGCATTGGTATTGCATCTTCCCCAATCTTTCAATGTGATTGAAGTAAATAGAAGACCGATTGATTCAACTTAGAGGATGAATTTGCTTTTGTGATTGCAAATGTTTTACCCTTGTAGGCCAATTGACAAAGATCTGAAACTCGCTGTTAGAGTTGGTTCATTTTGGAGCTTGCCGGAGTCCAAAGACATACTTGAGGGGTCAAAAATTACCACAAATGGATGACATTAAATTGGGAGGAGGAATACCACCTACAACAAAGGGAAGGGGAAGGGGGAGGGGGAGGGAAGAGGACAAAAAAAAAAGAAAAAAAAAAAAAAAAAGAAAAGAGGAGGACAGGAAGCAAGAGGAAGAGGACGTCAAGGAAGGGGAAGTGGGGGGCGACTTGCTGCATGGTTTGGTATTGAAAGTTGAATGTGCTCTTGTTGGACATGTATTGGTTTTTGTTGGACATGTGTTTGTTCTCGTATTAGACATGTATCGGTGTTTGAGACCATGTTATTCATGTCCTTTTGTCGAATATGATTACTGCTGTTTGGAAATGTGTGGAAAAACAACAAAAAAGCTGCCAAAATTGTGTCCAAATTTTTTGAATTTAAAAAATTCGAATTTCTGTCCAGAATTTAAATTTTGATGAAATTATATCAAAACTCTTTATTTCATATCAAATTCTGTCTACATTTTGAAATTACAATGTATTCAAATGTCTCATGTCAAAATTGTGGTTGATTCACACAATAAAGATCAAAATTGTGGTAAAAACGCAAAGGGGTAATTTTGTCTTTGTGCAAGCAAATTAACATCGTTAAAGCCTCTTAACGGACTGATGGTAAACCGTTGTTCAGATTCAAAAACGGATGGTGAAATCACAAAATCTGAAATGGATTTCAAACTTTAAATGCATTTCCTAAACCATAAGTCCGTTTAGAATTCGTTTGAATCTACGTGTTCGTTACAATTAATTCTACAAAAAATAAGATCAAATATAAATATTTTTTGATTTCATTAAAAATTTAAATTTTCGTAAACATTTTGAATGTACTGTGTCAACATTTTGTTTTTACCATGTCAACATTTTTTTTGTTACACACAATATTTTTTTCCCAAATGTTGATTTCATGATAAAAATGTTGAAACAGAACAACAAAAATGTTGAGTCTTCTATTTCGAAATATTGACGCTCTGATTTGAGTTGGGCTTAGTAGTTCATTGAGCCGATCTATAAGTTCATAACTGTAGGACGCCCTCTGTATAAACAATCCCATCTGCATGTAGATTTACTCTAACAGGCCCACACGAACCTATATGCTAAAATGAGCTTCATCCTGTGGTTCAACAAGTAGATGGGCCAGTGGATAACGGCCAGCTTGATGCCTTGATGTAGCCTTGTGACATGTGTTCCACTAGATATTTTCTCTGTTCCTAAAAAAAAAAGATATTTTCGCTAGAATGAATCGCTGCGCGCTTATTATTTGGTGAAAAGTTTTTCTACTCCTAAGTGAGAAACTACTCTTAATTTGAAAAATCATATCATAATGTTTCTGTACATTCCCATTATTATTTAAGATACTCTAAAGCGAAGCATATAGAAAAATTATATGGCAACCCCTATTTTTTAGCACATATTGATATACCATGTTACCTGCATATGAAAAGTGAGTATGTTCACATACATGGAGTATTTGTACATACTCAAACTGAGAACTCTAGATATATATATATAAACACATACTCCATATTGATCACTCTTAGAAAATCCACTATGCAGGGCAGGCGAGGAAATGATCACAACATATTGTTGGATCAAACATTTTGTAGCCGATAATATTTTGATAGATATTTGTGATGTTGTATAATGTACCAATTCAACGGATATCAAACTGTCATATTGTAGTAGTCATTGGGTTGACGCATACCAAGTCAAGTCTGTAGTGTTGACTCAATATTGACTATCGAATTGAGCAAATTATTGATCATTTTTTCTCGAATATGGTGTGCATTTGCTGATCCAACATTTTAAATTTCACAAAAAATTGGTGCATCATTTTAGTATGTTCTCAAATTTTAATTCATCTTCTTTAATTCAGAATTAAACCGAAGGCTCAGTCAGATTTAAATCTAAGAGCACCATTTCAACGTTGTATTATTGAACTAGAAACTGGGGCGCGCCCATGGCACGCCATTTCTTGAGGCTAATAAGTATGTTAGTATTTTATCTGCAATGTGGTTACCAAATCAATGTTATGACAAAATAATGCGATATGACAAAGGTGACACATAGTGGCAAAGATCACGGCAACATCAGGAAAACACAGGAAGCTCACTCCAAAATTACATATAGGCGTCTCTTCCTGAAATGCCACAAAATTCAAATTTTCTCTTGAACGTGAATATCAAATTTACAACGCAACTAATATAAAGATGAGCATAAATGACTAACCGATCCTCATCAAGTTTACGAAAAAAACACAAGGTGTTTAGCAGACAAAACATGGTACGTGTGGGCAGGAAGCTTTTTCATTTCAAACAACATATAAAGCTCTCAGCTACCGGTAGTTGGTTCTCTTGTCTCACACAACACTGCTCCAATTGTTCACAAAGGGCCAAGTTGAGGCAATGTACCAAGTGGCAGGAGATATCGGCGAAAGAAGTCACTCTTCAGCTTCAGCTTTGCCTTCAAAAATCTCCACTGCTAATACATATTCAAGTGCCTGATTTGACAAAAGGAGAAGCACTCCTGTCCCAAGTCTATCTGCCGCTTACTTTCCCCAGGGAACCACACTACTGGTTAGAGTGACAACTATCAGTGAAACAGAATGCCAAGTAAAAAACGTATTACTTGCTCATAGGTCTCTATGTGTCAGAACAATGAGCAAGAATATATCAAGCCTGAACGACCTTCCTGAATATACATGAAAGAACAATCATTTATATAAATAAAAAAACATAGAATATTGGTTTCTTGGTATGTCATAACTAAAACAGAAGGTCCATGATTTCACCATAGGCCTCCAAAGAAACATTATTGCATCTGCAGCCCTATATCGATCTGTTTTATTGGCTCCCTCCAGCCATTCTGATTTCTGAATCTGGCCATGCTGATACAATGAATTGCGGATGTTTCAGCTAGCTGGAACTGAGATTATGACACCCATTCAATCTCAAAAGGTCAAAATTAACTCTTCAAAAAGTAAAAAAGCGTGTGAACTACATCAAAAGGTTCAATTATAAGGCACAATCATCAAACACGTTCCATACAAAGTGTATGAACTACAATGTACTGAAGCAACCAAGGATTACACGCATCAACTTCCTGGTATAGCACCAATCTGAGATGCTCAACTGATGAAAGCTTGGCCTAAGAAAAAAATGCAGAAGTAGATGGGTGTTGATTCAACCTAAGAAATCTGTAGTTTGCAAAAAGGTGTAATAGGAATATTCAGACCAGTGATTCCCACCCCCCCCACCACCCCCCCCCCCCCCCCCCCCCCCCCCCCCCCCCCCGAATGCAGTGAAAACTGGCCACATTCTGAACCAGAATTGTGTAGTGAGGTGAATCACACTTTGCAACATGAGATAGTAAGTCACTTTGTATAAAAGAAGTTAATTCTAGGTTTTTTTTTTGCAGAGTCTCTTTCAATCCCAAATACTCATCCAGGTGGAAATTATATAACTCAAATTCACCTAAAGTGTAAAAGATCATGACACTGTTCCATTTTCATGAGGCTTTTGTAATTTATAATGGTTCATGAATCCTTTTTTTCTGATCAAGAAAAAATACAATATATTTGTAAACTGTACAGAGATGACAAAACAGAACAATTAACGTCGCTTGTCAAAGGCAAAGCTACGCGTCAATGAATTAATGTGCATCCTTCTATGTTATTTAGATATTGCATATTAGTGATAATGCTTTCCTGCATACAGTCAAAACTGTATCCACCAAAGCAGGGGGCTGGGCTACTATGCATATCTAAGTCAAATTAACAGGAGCTTGAGCTCCAATATTACAAACAAAATATTGTTTTATTGCAGGGCTGAACAAGTATTTCAAGGCCTCTCCTCATCAGAAAGAGGTGCTTCCAAGTTCAAATCCATGATGAACTTGTCGGCTGATTCCATCAGACCATCAACAAGTGCATCACGTTCACCCACACTACAAGTAAAGCCTTGCTCTACAACCTTCACATCCAATTCAGGATGACGGTTCTTCAAAACAGCCAAAGCAAAGGCATAGCCATTGACTAAACAATCAGCAACCTTGTCAGCAGGTTTGGCCTTCTCTGCGGACAGGATCTTGTTGGCATCCTTCAGCTTCTTCACCTCCGCCTGCAGAGTTTGGATCACTTGGGTCTTGGCTATGTTCTCAGTGCTCAGGGCTTCATTTTTGGAGCTCAAATCTACAACAGAAGATATTAGATTACTTCAGGGATATGCAGAAGGCAAAAAGTAAACAGCATATGACAGGAAGAATTACCCTCCGCTGTTTTCGATAAAGCCTCTCTTTCCACATGCAGATCCTTGAGGTACTCCTTATGTTCAGCTTTCAGATCTGTGATCTCTCTGGCGTGAGCTGCCTTTGCTTCGTCATGAGTTTTGTTCAAAGCAATAAGAGCCGCTTCGAGCTCTCGAATTTTATCATCTTTCCCAGATGAAGCATAGGCAGCCTCAGTGTCAGAAAGTTTCTTCCAAAGAGCAACAAGTTCTCCATCCTTCTGCTTGATTTTGTCAGTAAGGCGCTTGCAAGTTTGCAGATGCCACTTCCTGGCAGCAACGACCTCCTGGCTCAGCTTGTCGAACACGTTCTCCCCAACTGTCCCGGATGCAGAAGCAGAAACAGTTAGGGCTTGTTCGGTCACTGGTTGTACGTTCGAGGCCGGAGGGTTGACAGCAGGAGCAAGTTCAGCAGAAGAAGATAGAACACTACAGCATAGTCACACATCAGAAGATCGAATAAAAATATTTCAAGCAGCAAGGGAATTTGGTAAGAACACCCATGAAGTATACCTCTTCGTGCGGAAGCGTCTTCTCTTGGCAGCAGGGCTAGAAGCAGATGTCGCCTGGGAAGACAAGACTTGAGAGATTTTGGAAAACCCTTTAAAGACTGCCGAAAACTATTTCGATGGGTACCTGATTGCCGGTACGAGGATTGGCGACGCGAGTCGGAGGTAGTTCAGGGACGTCGGGAGCGACAATTGCTGGAGCTGATGGAGCTGCTGGAGCTGCTGGAGTTGCAGGAGTTGCCGCTCGGAAGCGCTTGCGAGTCGTTGTCTTTGTCTTCGCCCCAGCTGGGGGCTTCGAAGACTCGACGGCAGGTGGAGGAGGACTAGTGGCTTCGGCACCCACCGGAGTATTACCGGACGTGGGATCGGTAGTTGGTCTAGCCCTCTCGGTTTCTCCTGGTGCCTCAGATTGCTTAACAACAGCAACAGCAGCCACCTTTCGCTCAAGAGAGCTGGTGGCGTCATCGGCAACGGCAGTATCCTTCTCCCGATCACCGTTGTCTTCTTCATCACTGTCCCCGATGACTATATCAACATCAGGTTGGACATTGTCGGGGCCAGGTTCGTAAAGGTTCTACAGAACACAAGATTAGTATAGCGGAAAATATGTCTTCAAGAAAATCGAGGAGATCTACAATCAACATACCTCGGAAGGTGGATTTTCTGCACTATAAGGAAGAGGTACTGTCGAAGGCTTAACCTTTGGTCCAGTACCCATGATATCGTACACTCTCTTGAAGACATCGTCTTCGGAGAGTTCGACAGCTGCAAAGGAGAGAAAAAGATGACATGCTTATCAAACAGAAATCAGATATCAAGTACATACTGGTATGTTGATGAGTGATGGACATCTACCTCCAGCTGGTAACCAATTAGGTTCGCCAGGACTTGTATAATACATAGCCAGTGGATCACGCTTCTGAAGAGGGAAGATGCGTCTTCGGATGAATTCTTCCACAACATGTTCTCCTCTCAGGCCCAACTTGATCAACTCGTTGACCCTGGCTATCATCTTATTCAATCGAGGAACATAGGTCGGAAGACCCTTGTCCCATTTCTCATGGTTTGGCATTAAGCCGTCCAGCTTGATCACGGTGTTCTTTTTCCCCATGTCTAAGATCAGATATTTGGTGTCATATCCGCTCCAGGAAGACTTGTACTGATACGGGATGAACTCAGCTTTGTTCCTAAGTACGAAGCCTACTGAAAACACCATCATCTGACCCTCGTAGTACCGGGGCTGGTGATAATGGCGCCACAGATTCAAACAGGGGGCTACGCCCAACCAACATTCACACAAGATGGCAAACATGCTAAGCATCATCACAGCATTGGGTTTGAGTTGAACAAGCTCGATATGGTAAAATCTACAGATCTGCTCAAGAAATTTGGAGGGCGGAAGATTGAAACCACACATGAGATGAGCCTCAAATACCGGGAGTTCTGTGGTGTTGCAATGATGGTACTCCTCTTCGCCGGTGTTTCGTCGAGTCAGGAAAGCCGAGATCATCCCCCTTCTCTCCAGTTCATCCAAATATTCCAGGGAAACAGAGGATTTCTTCCAGTACTCCTGGAGATTCGGGATTTCTCCCTTCTTCATCTTCTGCTGCGCCTGGGTAAGAGAAATGTTGGAGTCGTGGGAGTCGGAGGATTGATTCTCGTTGGGATTGCCGGAGATTGTGGCGGACGAGGATGCGGCGGCCATGTGAAATGTTTAGGGTTTGAGGAAATGGAAAAGAGTGCAGACTAAAGGATGGAGGAAAACGAATACGGCGTGAAGGGCTTAAGTAAAACCCGGCGTGACGGTTCGCCTCCCCGTAAATGCGGGATTTCTCTTCCTTGGGTTACGTGCGGAATATACCGAGGTGATGCTCTTTTCTGTTATTAAAATAATGCGTTTGGATTTGCGCTCGGTTTTTGGAAGGATAACTACCTGGTTGTGAGGTAAGAAGTTGGAATATTTTTTGGGATCAATTGCCCCGAATAATTAACAATGTTCGATTAACGATCTGGATCGGAAAGAGCCTTCGGTGCGTGAAAAACGTGTTGAGTACTACTCCCGAAGAGTTCTCGACCAAGTGATCTGTTAGTTGTTACGAAGACTTATTTCATCAAGACACATCGGAGAAGCTAAGCTCAGATATCTCGAAGACTCATGTGAAACACATTGTCAAGAGAAAAAAGAAGAGCCAACATCATAGATGCAATATCATTCAGAAATTATAATCTTGGATTGAAGGCAGCTCTTGATGTGTCCAAGGACGCGTCCCAGGACGACCTCAAGAAGGCCTACCGGGAGGTAGTCAAAAGATATTACAAGCAAGACGTGCAGAAAATTATCTAGGTTCTACTCTCCGACCTGCTTGACAGAAGAATAAAACAGGAGAAGAAGAAAAAATAAGGAAACCTAGGCTACTATAAGGAGAGTGGTATGATAGCCATCCCCTTATCCCTAGTTCCGCCGATTATCGGCGTCCTCAGGGGCTGCAACAGCAGCATCAGCATCAACCTCGTCCTCCTCATATGTGATGAGGGGAGAGGAGGCTTCGGCAGCAGCAGCAGCAGAGCCTGCACCTACGCCGCCCTCACTCAGAGTGATAAGCGGGAGGGGCGACTCGGTGGTGGAGAGGGTAGAACCCTCGTTCAATGCCATGACCGGGTTGATGACCCCAGTAGGAAGAAGAGGATCTTCTGCGGCGACGGGAATGGAGCCACCCGCCTGACTGGATTTGGCTTGAGCGCTCGTCCAAGGAGCCCAGCCAGGATTGTACAGGACCATGGCTTTCTTCTTGCTCGGCTCGTCGTCGTTGTTGTTGTCGTCGTCGTCGTCGTCGTCGTCGTCGGAGTCGCTGAGGAGGATGGGTTTGGCGTTCGCCGGAATCCCGCGTGGCCCCTTGTTCAGGGTGATGTGGAGGCGGCGCACGAACTCTTCATCTCCCGCCGTGTCCGCCTCTAGGTCTAGGACCTGAGATGGATCTGGAGGAGGACTTGGAGGAGGAAGCCCGTAATCTTCCACGGAGAGCGGAGGAGGGACAGCAGTTACCGGCGGTGGAGCGCCAGCGGGATGCGCGGAGGAAGATCCCGACCCGCCGGTGAGCTCGTCGTCGAACCACTTCATGAATCGTGAGGTGGTGGGTCTTTTCTTGCTCATGATGAATGGTGGATGCGAAAGTTATACTTAGGGGCTCCGCCGTCCTAATCATTTATAGCCAAAAGGTGGCCCTTTGGAAACCGAAAGGTCAAGTGCAAAGTGGATTTTTTATGTTTCTTTCTGGGGAACCGTGTGGCGACGCGGTGAATCCAGAGGATACCCTGGTGGGCCTGGTTTGGAGAATAAGGACAAGAATTGAAGGGTCGTGTCAAAGTCTTTTCAACTCTGAAGCGGAGTCAATGCCATGGCTGGACCAAGAGAAAGAGATAAGGATGGGAATTGATTAATATTTCTTCTAGGCTCTCTGGATTGACGGTTCTCTTAAAGACCTGGTGTTGACAAGGCTACTTGGAGGAAGGTATTCCGATCGCTCGGCCTAGTTATTCCGAAGACCCGATTTGTTCAGTTATTCCGAAGACCTGGTTCAGACAGTTATTCCGAAGGCTCGGTTCAGCCAGTTGTTCCGAAGACCTGTGCGTACGGTTGTTCCGAAGACTAGGTTCGGTGAACTATTCCGATGACTCAAGGATTGAAGACAAGAATATCTGAAGTAGGTGTGCTCAGTGAAGAACATATCCCTTGTCAGAAGTTCGCATGAAGATGAAGATCTCTTCGTATCAAAGACGAATCAGCCAAGTGACATGTTCGGGGCTTATGTCGTAACCCATATTTTCAGATATTCTCGAAGACTTAGTTTGGTATTTTTCGAAGACTTGTATCGCACGAAAGGGAACTTGTAGATAGACTCCGAATCTGTTACTGCAGATCGGAAGTCTTGTAGAACAAGGCAAGGACTCCTAGAGGCGGTAACAAGGACTATAAATATACATGTAACCCTCCGATGAGAGGACATTGCATTGTAGATCATACACACCACCCTATTCAACACGACAAACACTGGACGTAGGGTTATTATCCTCCGGGAGGCCCGAACCAGTATAAAAAACTCTCTGTGTGCCCTTGATCGATTCCTCGATTGATCGTTGTTCCCCGAACCAAATATTTGCCGTTCTCTCGATTATTCGAGCGACGACAGTTTTTTTTAAAAAAAGGATTCAGCATTAGTTGCAAGGAAAACACAAAATCCTCAGAAATTGTAGAAAAAGTAATTATTTCTGGGAAGTCAGATTTATTTATTTTGATGTCTCTAGGAAGTCAGAACCATAATTAACTTATGCTTCAGCCATCTCTCTTTATGTCTGCATCTTGCACAATAAAACTTAATACTAATCCAAATATCATATAGTATGCAAATAATAAGAAATAGACATGAATTTGCACCTTCCCACATCCAATCTTTAGATTCTAATCTGAAGAATACAAAGCCATAACCTCCAAGATGGTAGTAATATCCAAGAGGGGAGAAGTACCATGTAGAAATTTGGATCTAGCTTTAAGTAATATACTTGTTTCCTAACCTGACAGCTATTATACCTTATTATTGAATTTGAGTTCCAACATAAGTTTCAGGAGTCTATCTCCCGGATTCTCAAATAGGTAGCTACATGTAAGAGATGCAAAGACACCATTTTTAGCTATTCTCTTTATCTAACATCCTCAGTGCCAAGATAGAATTTCACATGTAAATGAACACTGTAATATATATGAAATAAATATTATATGGACAGTAGAATGCAGGAGGAAAACCTCTAAACTGAATCCTTATACTGCATACAGCTCCACAAACATTTCAAAAAGGAAAGGGACATTACTGTAGCAGCTTTTGTGCTTCTAACTAATTAAGCCAAATTCCTGTGCAAAATAATGGAAACCAATTGTTTGAAGTAAGACATGCACAGTGCGCATATCAATCATTGGAGCAGGTTCACCTCCTTCACTATCAGCAAACACTAATTGGTCTATCTCACTGCGAGCAAATCCCCATCGACATGTCCCTCCCTCCAAACAAGATTAAGCAGCAGGATAAGGAGAAGCAACTACCTGTGGCGTCAAAGGCCAGGAGTGACATTTTCTTGTTGCATATTGGGCGAAGGAGATTGAGGCTAGAGTAGGGCCGCACATCAGTCTTCAAATATTTAAGAAGCCAAAAGGCATTACAGAACTCAACCAATCAACTGCTTCCAGGGAAACAAAGTGAATTTATTAGTCACAATCGATAAGAAAGAGGTACTCACCAAAAAATGGATAAGCAAGAGAAATTACGCGTTGATCATGGAACACATGTGTCACTGAATTTCTGTACAAGTGAACTAAATAACAAAAAATAGTATCTCTAGAACCATGTAGTACAACTATATGGAAGCATATTCCACATGTCTTGTGTAGTTCCATAATGGTTGAGCAAAGTTCCAACTCAATGTCTGAGTCGGGCCGACTTACTATGATAAGTCGGTCCAAGTCGTCCGACTAATCGAGTAAGTCGATAAGTCAGTGCTCTGGTGACTTAAATCGACCCACCGACCTAAAAACGTGGCAAGTCCTTGAAGCTGTTTAGCAACCAGTTATAGGAAATTAGTAGGTAAACATCACATGGAGGTTGTGAAAAAACAGAGCATGAAAGTATTCATTATGGAAACTAAAAAAAGATTGAAGAGCAATATAGCTATATAGTATAGACTGAAAATGCAAAGGGTATATTTTTAGGTAATATAAACGTGTAAAGGGAAATAATGCTATTATAATATTTTTAAGATATAGTATCTGCTGGAATAGAAGGTGGGTTTACCTGCTACTAAAACTAAGTGTATGCATCATTTTTTCTAGCTGTTTTGTATATTCATGTACCAAAAAAACAATTGCATTCTGGATTTATGGTCCTCCCAGGAGCAACCTTAAAGCTCCTGCTGAGAAATCATGCAATAGCCTTGTGCTACCAAGGATGTACGTGGTACAGCAGAGAGAATTGTTGCTAAAAGACAGATAGTACATTAACATGATGGACTCTTCTCAAACACTAAACTGTGCTGCACCATGAAATTCGACCAAATCCACCAATTTTACTGGACAAAATTCAAGGAGAGGAAGGAGTTTACCTTGGGGAACCGATTCCTCCAAAAGAAATTGGCTGAAACCATATGGATTTGGTCGCCTCTGGTACGAATGGAAGCACGGGCAGGAACTCACCTTGGTTCATGAGCACACCAGCGGCATCCCATCAATTGGACAAGAACAAATCAACATGAAGAGGAGCTCCCCCATCACATCCACCGCAATATTCCCACAAGCATGAAACACGAACGCGAACTGTCCAGCTTTTTGAAGCCGGTGACAACTCACAAGTGAACACCATATCGAAACAAACAACAGAAGGGACCGCGAAAATAGTTACCCTTAAGGAAGGCAGTAGGTTCAATTTATAGCAGGAGGGCAACCAAACCGCCTCAAAAGAGACCAGTCACATACTGCCACCACACCCACATATGTCAGCTAACAAAGCACACCTACAGCAGATAGACCATGCAAAGGACACATGAGACGTGTGCAGCAAGAATATTGAACGTGCAAAGCAAGAAAATTTAAGGCGGCAACTCCAGCAACAAGGTTGGACTCAGTGTAAAAAAAAAAATCAGTTCAACAACATCGAACAAACTAAATGGTTCACCAAAAAAAAAATTGCAGAAATTTTGAAAGTATCCGATGGCACCATATGTCTTTTAATCACCTCACAATACTTGCACCATAAAAATTCCACACAATGTAAAATTTTCAAGTCACTTTAATACATGACAAAGCCCTGAGATAAGCACGATAAGCTTAGAGAAATGTTCATTTGCTGAGATACTGGATGCTTAGCATACAAAGGAGGGCAAGAAGTTCACACGCACATTTTCAAAACAGTTATCAGTTATCACCAATTAGTGCCCCTCAAGAAACAGGATATTTACTTTTTACTTGAACCTAGGAGCATATAATTCTTACCCAGGAGTTATTTTCTAAAATCATATGCACATGTATTGGTGCTAAATAAAACCACAAGAATCATTCCTATGATTTTATTTGTCTGAAAATAGCTGCTAAAAACACAACAATTAAAATGAACAAGCACATTATAAGCTGCAGATTTTCAGTTTGACTTCATAGTTTCAAACTTCAGTTCATTTTTAGCTCCAGACTCAAAAGGTAGCTGTTTACACAATGCATTACAAAACTCAATTTCTTATCTTGAATAATATAATTGACCATGGGACATGTCACATGTGCTTCGAACTAAGCGAAATTCCTGTGCAAAATAATGGAAACCATTCGAACGGAATGGAAACCAATTCCTCAAAAATAAAATAAAATAATGGAAACCATTTGCTTGAATTAAGAGATGCACAATACGCATAATGATCAGTGGATCAGGTTCACCTCCATCACTATCAGCAAACACTAATAGGTATATCTCTCACTGCAAGCAAATACCCATTGACATGTCCCTCCCTCCAAACAAAATTAAGCAGCACGATGAGGAGAAGCAACTACCTGTGGCGTCAAAGGCTAACATGATACTTTGCAAAGTTGTTCAACAGCACAAAGAGGATTTTATTAGAAACTCTATGAAGACTTTATATCCAGTCAGACTTTGCACATAGTGGTAACAAAATTGCCAAGTTAACAAGTAGAAAAAAAAAAATCCTACCCAGCAATGAATCAAATATCAGTGAATGGGGTGAATATGCTACCGAAAATCTTTACCAAATCAAGGAAATGGAATTACTGATTCATCTAAGTTACACACATAGCACAGCTTGTGAAAATTTCCTATAATCTGCATTGTTCTGCATCTTCCCAAACAGACGCAGCCACTGTGTTGTGTTTCCCAGCCCCTAATGCAGCTATTGTGCTGTGTTTCTTAGGCCAACAAATCCGTAAACATGAGCCAACTTACAATATAGAGGCGTCTGCAATTGGGCAGGCAGCAGCACCGCACGACGGCAACCACTGAAACCTCGCCGCCGGAGTCGCCATCTCGCCGCCCAAGCCGGCCGCTGCTGACCAGTGGCTGCACACCTCCAAGCCCTGTTTTGCACGCCATATTGCTTGCCGTCCCTCCTCTAGCCGCACGCCGGCCACCACAGCAATGCGGACCCGCCGCTCCGACGGCTAGGATTAGGGCTTCGGGCTGGATTACAGCAGCCTCGGCACCGCGATGGGGACCTCCATGAGACATGCGGGGCAGAGGGAGGAAGCCGTGGATGGGAACAGAAGAGGGGAGGATAGATCGAGCCGTTGAGGAAGCGGCGGCGGCGCACGAGCGCCGATGGTGAGAAGGAGCGGGAGGGCTCGTGGCCGCGGCGTCGGCAGGGAACGGCGCGGCGGGGGGCTATCCGAAAAAATGCCACGCGGGCGTGTTTCTGCAAAAATGGCCCGAAATCGGAATTTCGTCTTCTTTGTTTTGATTCGAAGGAGACGCGAGGGGCTACGTGAAAGAAAAACGAACGCGTTTACTGTTCACCCAGGGGCGTCCTGGACCGCGAGTTGATTTCGATATAGTCCGAGGGCCGTTTTGCAAAAAAGGACGGCCGACGTTTTCGGCGTGACGCGGGCGCGGCTGGGGAGGGAAATGTGGCCACAGATATAGGAGCTCGATGGCGATTTCAAATTCCGAGTCGCTAAAGAGCAGTAAACAACCAGAACGACAGGCGCAACATAAAAGTTTATTTGAAAAAAAAATGTATTGATCGGAGCTGACGATCGGACACGCAACCAGAGCAGGCACTTCTCACGGTATCTTGCCGCTCCCGAAGCCGAAGTCCGGCGGCATGTCGGCCATGACCTTCTGCACCGTCGGCCTGGCCACCAGCGCCTCCCACCAGGCCTTCACGTGCGGGTACGCGTCCACGACGCCGGCGTACTCGGTGGCCATGAAGTAGCGCATGAAGCCGAAGTGGCAGAGGTCTGCCGCGGTGATGTCGTCGCCGGCGAGGTACCGGCTGGCCGACAGCCTCGCCTCGTACGCCTCCAGCACCTTCCTCAGCTTGGCGAGGTTCTCGTCGATGGCGGCCTGGTCGCGGTCGCGGCCGATGTACTGGTTGATGGTGACGTTGACCACGATGGGGAGAATGACGGGCTCCAGCTGGTGGGCCTCCACGTCGACCCACACGTCCACCGCCGCGGCTCCGGCGAGGTCGCCGTCGCGCAGGAGCTCCGGCTTGTACTTGCGCAGGACGTATCTGGCGATGGCGCGTGATTCTGTGGTGGGGGAAAAATGGATCTCGGTGAGAATTGTATAATGAAATTGATCCATCAGATGTATATATGTCATCCAAGAGAAAAATTGGATAGAAGAAGAAGTGCACCGAAGGAAGGTCTTGTCTTACGGTACAGGGTCAGATCACCATCCTCCAACACTGGGATCTCACCGAAAGGCTGCAAGATCAGGGGGAAAGGCAGTTCAGTTTGAGTACTCAAGGTTGCTCTGTACTCTGTTTCTTGTTCTATGCTAGAACTACTGTAAGGTTGCTCATAGGGCAACCAATGTTAACAAATTAAAGTAGGGGAATCAGGCAAAGGAGTAATACTGATGACGAGCTTACGTTTCTTGCCAGGTGCTCCGGGCGGCGGTGGTCGCCGCCGGACCTGCTCATCGGGACGATTTCGTAGTCGGCGCCGGCCTCCTCCAGGCACACCCGCACCCGCGCCATCCATGGCGATACGACCCACCCGTACAACTTCAACGGCGCCATGTGGATATGCTAGCTCCTACTTTGATCAGTGATGTCCTTTTATCTTGTTCGCTGTTGACTACCGTATGGCGCACACATGGTCACGTGACAGATTAGCTACGGCGGCTTCGATTGTGGGTTGGTTGGGAGACGGCGCTGACGAGGGCTCCCCTGCCAGACCGTTGTCGTCGTCATTGCTTGCGTACGCCATGGATGTACTTTGTTTTACCTGAACGGGCGGGCGCTCCGATGCTTCAACAGTTTAGTTCTTGGCACCGTTTGGTTGACTGGGGAACACAAAGGCCCACCTCTGGTATATAGGAGTAGAGTATTTCTGAATGTCCGGTGCCTTAGACTGTCCGCACTCGTCGTACTTTATTTTCATCCTCTAAAAAGAATATTTCAGCCTGGTCATCGAGATTCTCTCCTCTATATCTAGTTTTCCCGCACCCATCAACCTCTATATCTCATACTCTATATTAACCATCCTATATTTTATTCAACTATCTCTAACTACCATCTCCTCTCTCCTCACTATTTCTATTATTTTGTCTATTTTCTCACCAGTTTTGGACCCACGGCGTGCGGCTGCTACTTTTACCGGCCTGCTACGTACATGTACGCGCAGGCGCTATCTTTAGCGGATGGCACGGCGGTCCGGAGCTTTAGCGGCCTGCTCCCCGTACCGGTGCAGCCCTCCGTGCTGTAAAGTTGTACTGCAGGCCGATTTAACGGAGCCCGGTGCTGACAGCCTTAGTGGGTGTTCGTTTCTTTAGGCCTAAAGGTCACATCAAACTTATCTTGCTATTTAGGCGTCTTAAATAAGTCTAATTACAAAACCCTTTTACAGATGTGCGCTAATTTGCAAAACGAATCTAATGAGCCTAATTAATCTGTGTTTCGCTTCAGTAACCATCGTCTAATCACAGCTTAATTACCCTCATTAGATTCGTCTCGCGAATTAGTACAAGGTTCTGCAGTTAGTTTTTTAATTAGACTTAATTTAATACCCCTAAATGACAAGATTCTAGCAGGCCTAAAATTAGGCCTAGAGAAACGAACACCCCCTTAGGCGACCTCTATAAATAGGCTGATTTTTTAAGATAATGAAGAAATATGCTTGTTTTGTAGCGAAGAAACTATCACTACACTAATAGAAATAAAAAAAATTATATAAGATGTGCCTGCGGAAAGTTGTGGCTAGTTGCGCTTGTTTTTCTTTCACCCTAATAAACACTAATACAATTGAAGCCTGCAGTGACCTAAGATATTTCTAGCAATGGCAGGCACCGGTTTTTCCCGTCACTACAGTGAGTCGAAAACTATTGTAGCAGCACACTAGTGGCAGATAAGGATGACATCATCAGAGAACCCACTAGTAGTGGCGTGCATACTAATGTCATCTACAACTATCACTGAAAATTCTAATATCAATAGTGAGGCACGCTAATGTCATCTGCGACCATCATTAGAAATTCCTTTCCAGTGATGAGCTCCATCTTGATCCGATTTGGGGGATTTTCGATTTGGAGGATTTCCATTGATTTAGCCTAACTAGCCTGTCAACCCGCGCATTTGCACGGGCTAGAATTTAGAAGACATGTGATTAATAGTATAATTTTGTTTTAAAATGGTTATACTTGTATTCAGTAATGAGTGTCTAGAATACTAAATGTATTTAAACTATGAAACATAAATTTTATATTTCATGTTTTAACTTTTGTGTAGGTAATAATTACTATATATGTGCGGTCTATAGTTAAAATTACATGGGATCATAATCTCATATAATGTTCCAATATTTAAGTCTACTAACCACATCAGTTGGATCCATCGCACAAAAAAAGAACCACATCCGTTGGATACACATTGCATGCACTGCTCTTCTTGTTTGATCTCTCAACAAAAATATCATGCTTCTTCCTCTTATCAATCCTCTTTGTTTTGCCCGTTACTCCGATCCTCTACCCTGTTCTCCCTGTTCTCTTCCATCCTCTAACCCTGTAGTGCTGGAGAGTTGTGCTTCTCCCGCAGACTTGCGTTGTTGCCTTAGTGCACCTTTAATCTGTCATACGACGGCCATTTGCCATGACCTTCCTTTTGAGCTTGGTTGACAACATACACAAATTTCAACGCTTGTTTTCTCACTTTCTCGATGCCTGCTGCGATGATCGATATCAACTGAATTTTTACTTGTTATGTTATGGAAATTATGTTAGCAATTTCACTGAATTTCTGAGTCAAAACCATGATATAGGCCATGCAAACATCAAAACATCCACCTCATTTGTAGATAACTTGTTAGACAGTTCCTTTATTGATCCTCACTACACCACGGTCTGTTATTAGCAACTCATTGAAAGAACTGAGTGTGTATATGGACCTAAGATTAATTATCAAGGCATACACTTATTTTGCCTTTTCTTTTTTAATATACTCGATGTTTATATGGAAAAAATGGTACAATCTGCAGTTACATAGGGGTGGCTTTTTCACTGTATCATATTAAAAGTTTTTCTGGACACTTTTAACATTTTCATTGGAGGGACTTACTTTCTTGACCCATTTATTTGTTTATCTAATGTTGTTTTTTTTCTGATACAATTTGAAACTTGATTGCTTTAGACAGAGCACATGATGCACTCATCACAATCATATTCATGAATATAATAGCTGATTCTACCGCCCAAAGTTTGTGTCAGTATTACATGATGCACTCATCACAGTCATATTCATGAATATAATAGCTGATTCTACCGCCCAAAGTTTGTGTCAATATTATATGTTGTTTACCAATCTTGTATGCAAAATTTGGCAATTCAAACCATGCATGTACAGGCGTCCATATATATAGAATCAGATCTCTTTTGGTTTTGGCCGCTTGATCTGAACTTTATGCCTGTATGCATGGTATTCATTTCCCAATTTTTTTCATTCGGAATTGAGAATCCAGCAAAGGACCCCACGGCATGCATGCATGGCAGTGCATGATGGCACGATTTGTGGGACCTAAACACTCCAGTTAAAAAGTCTCCACATCATGCACGGCATATTTTTTTTTATTACAAAGAATCGACCAGCAATACAATTTGTTGGCTATTTTTATTAATTCCGAATTTAGCTATTATTATTATTCATAATGGCATAGTGGGTAATTTAGAAATATGTAGCAGGGGTATTTTTGACTAAATTTTTTATAATGGCAGAGGTGGGTAATTTAGATAATATTAAATCTAAAGGCTATCATTTATCTTATTTAATTTATACGGCCATATGTTTTGCTTTTTTGTGAGAATTTCTAAGACTTATCTTCTGATCAACGTGGAGGTCTCAAAAGGAGCCTCCAATTAGTAAATATATAAGACTCGCTTTTATCAGGTACGTCGGACTAATGCAAATCTTCTACTTCCCTTCTACTTCTTCGGCGACGACTCATGTGCGGCAGGGCCGGTTGCCCGGCGCTAGCAGGAGGCATCGGCATGGAAGTGGGCCTGTCTCGGGCCCATCAGTCTTTTTTTCAATTGTATAATGGCTTCCAAGGGCGGGCGAGAGCCTTTCTAGTGACGTCCGCCACTAGAGGCCTCATGCGCCTGTCTCTAAAAGCTTTCATTGTGCCAGCGAAAATTTATTTAGATAATGGTTCTCACTATTATTTAAAAATATATAAAAAAATTTCAAACATTGTTAACTATTATATCCTAATTTAACAAATATTTAAGCTTAACACAGTAATTTCTAAAATATAGTTCATTAGTTTTAAAACTAATTCAACAATTCTGAAAAAATTAAAAAACCTCGAATACGTAGGAAAAGTGCATATCTTTGTATTATGGAGAGGAAAAAAGGCCCATGTACAATACCAACTCATGCCAGGACCATGCATGAGTTAGTTAAAACACAAATACAAATAAATCACCTGTTACAATGAAAAAGGAGGACCACACACTCAACGGTACCCTCAACCTGGAGTTCTTACCCCATCAAGCCTGAGTGCTTGTAGCTTCCTTGCACCAGCCATACACCATAGCTTGTACTCATCTCTAAATTGGCGCAACATTTCAGGGATTGACGGCGAAGCACCAGGAAACACGCAGGCATTGCGACGCTTCCATAATAGCCATGATGTCAAGATGATTGGTGAATCGATTCCTTTCCTGTACTCTTTCTTGACCTTGCAAATTACTCTTGACCACCAATCAGCAAAGGATTTTTCACGTCTCTTTAGAACCACTCGTTCTAGTCCCAATGGAGAAAGAATGCAGAACCAAACCTGATGTGAAACCACACAATTGACGAGCAGATGTTGGACTGCTTCATCTTCTTGGTCGCACAAAGGACATTGGTCTGGATGCGACATCCCGCGACGAGCCAAGCGGTCGGCTGTCCAACATCATTTCCTAATAGCGAGCCAGAGAAAAAATTATATTTCCAGGGGGCCATGATTTCCACAACCGGCGCCAAGGTTCAAAGGTCACTGAACCATTGAAAAAGGCCCTGTATAAATTTCTTTTTGAACAAACCAAACTTTTGAAAGAATAATAGAAAGAAAAAGGTTTGCCGATAGAAGGCAGAGTAGCATGTTTTGATCATTATTGCTATTACATTGACGTTTTTCATAGGTATATGTATTTTGATGTATTAAAAACTTGGCAACTGAAATAATCCTATTAACAATAGTTTTGGGGATTATTGTGTTTCTACCCCTGATTTGCCCCTCAATTGCGATTTTACCCCTTTTTTTTCAACTTTGTGATTTTACCCCTGGTTTTTCAAACTGAAGCTTGGCTTTGCCCCTATCAGGGGGTAAACTTTGTCTTCGTTTTGAAATTCCAGAGGTAAAATCACAAACCCTAAAATTTAGGGGTAAAATCACAATTGAAAGACAAAGCAGGGGTAGAAATGCAATAGCCCCTTGATTTTGAGCCTAGGTAGTCTCAGCATAAATGATATCTCTTCAAATACTAAATACCTATAATCTTGTCCAACAGAAATGGACAGCAAACGTACCCTTGTGAGCCCTATCATGTACTAGTATTCAACAAGGAATCTTATACCATGAGAAGTTTCTGAAGAAAATTATACAATGGGAAGTACTACTGAAACAGACTAGGAAACAGTAACAGTGCTTCAGTATAGCACGACATTAATTTCTTCTTGTGCGGTACGTATGTAGCACTTGAAGCTATTGCATTTTCGGATTCAATAGAGGGAAGATGAGAACTTTGATTGTGTGTCTTAAAAAACCCAACAAATTTTTACTTAATTTCATAGCTAAGAAAATCTCTGTGATTAACTAATTAAGCAAGCACAATATATAGCATGCAGCTGGATGATTGGAACTTCCTAGCAAATATATGCGCTCAGATTGTTTCTATGATATTAGTCGTATAAGAAGATTAACATTGTAAACTATTTATTTTAACAGTAACTTGTGCATATATTATAAATATTTTCCAAAATTAATTTGACAAATCTAATTGAAATTCAATCAAGACGTCTAGTTCTAACCTAGAGTCAACAAAACAAACATTAAATTATTTTATGTTTGTAAATAATGTTGCTTGATATATATTAATGAAAACTCACGGTTTTCCAATTCGATGGCGATAACCTCATTTGGCCGGATTAATTTCACCAAAAATTAGTTGTCAATTAAATTCTTGCATACACTTGCATCTATGACTCAATTTTAAGTCTAATTATAACCCAAACAGTTGCCCCAAAAATTGGACCCCTTCATGCTACCGAGAGGTGGGCGGCATGCATTATCGCAAGTTTGAATATCGGACTTATCCAGCGATGTTCGGTTTAGCCTGAATGGGGAGGCTGCAATCATATTAGTTTTGTAAGACAAACAAGTATGCAAAACCCAAACATCTTATCTTTTACTCAAAAAGCTCGTTGCATACATCCAGGGAAAGAAGAAGAGTCATGTATATAAGCACAAAATATTATTATGATATCAGTCATGATATTTAAGCTAACCGACGAACAGATACAAGATCTCATGTCGTATGTTGTCACATTGCCCCTGTCCATTAGATCACCTGCTTATATATTTGCATATCCTTACAACTAATAATGTTTACATCTTCACCATGTTCAGTATTATTTTAACAGATCATCATGCGCGGGCAAATGATTCCATCATCTTAGTCTTACATGCAAACTCATGAAAATGGTATGGCTGAGAAATTGTTTTTCTTGGACTTGATATAGTCCAGCCACGCAGGCAGAATACATATATAATAATGAAGAATTGAAAAAGGTACACAACGCCACATTAAAAATGAGATACACGCATCATTCAGTCACATCTGATTCTTTTTGGGGAGGGAGCCACATCTAAATCGGTGGATCCATCGTCCCATTTGAAACCTTCCAATTCATCTTCCTCGCTACTACTAAGGGCGCGTTCGGATCCCCCCTCTAAAACCCCTCTAAAGTTTATAGCCCTCTAAAGTAAAAAGAATCTTACTATTTAGGGGTACTAAATAAAATTTAATTACAAAACCTTTCTGCAGATGAGCGTTATTTTTCGAGACGAATCTAATGAGCCTAATTAATCAATGTTTTGACACAGTGATGCTACAGTAACCATCGTCTAATCGCCGCTTAATTACCCTCATTACGTTCGTCTCGCGAAATAGATGGGGGTCCTGAACTTAGTTTTGTAATTTGATTTTGTTTAGTACACATAAATGCGGCCGGCATCTTTGATGTGACCCCTTTATACCCCTCTAAAGTGAACCGAACACCACCTAACAAATTCGTGTTCAAAAATTGGGATGAACCTGCAGTAATCTGCAAGAACCTCAACAAGAGTGGGAGGGCCGGCACGAAGTCCCAGACTAGACCAATCCGTGATGTCCTCTAGCCTTTGATCCTCCAGGCGATAGGAGGTGGCGATGATTCCATGCCTGTGGAAGCTATCCAGGGTTGGATCCACGAAATAGATGCAGCCAGCCTCTATGGATGCGAACGCGTTGATGAAGAAGGACCGGACTTGGCTGACAAAGATGGCACGGCTGCCGATGTTCGTCACCGGCTCAAGGATCTTCCTCGTAGTGTCCACCTTATGAACTTCTACAAAGAGATGATCTTCACCACGTCTTCGCCTGCTTACAAGAAGTAGCTCCCCTGCAGACTCCACGAGGTAGTGACAAGGATCGTGCTCTACCCACGAAGGTGGAGCCTGAATGGTGGGCGTCATCCTAATCATCTCGTTGCCATCTTCATATGCTGTGGAGACAATGGAGCCATACCGATCCGCGACATGGACGTCGCCAGCGATCTGCATCATGCTGGAAAAGTAGCTGTGGTGTGGCACCCTGTACTCTTGAAACCCTTGGCTGTCCGGATCTGCCCACCCTAGAAAGGTCCAAAGGTCGGAGACAAAGAGCCTCATGGTGGGCGATGTTGTCACGGCCACTGCCTTCACAGTTTCTGAAAATATGGGCACCGTGAAAGAGACCATGGAGCCTGTGAAGGGATTGAGCACCAAAGCTCGATGGTACTAGTGGAGTGCGGCGCGCCTTCGCGCGCCGGTTGCAGAATGAGACGCGGGATTTTAAAACGGTGGCACAAATAAGCTGCAGCAATAAAAAAAGATAGGGAATAGCCGATGTGGCAGACATAGCTCATCATTTTTGCATACGCGGCAGACAATCCGTTGCTGATACACACATACCTTGGTAATAAGAGCGGTACAATAAACGAAGCATCAGGATAGTTCTGTTTTCCTAACAGAAAACATACTGCTGGTATATATATTATTTCCTAACAGCAAGGATACAACGAACGAAGCATCAGGCCATTTTTTTCTCCATTTCGACGACGAAGGATTGACGGTGGTCAGTGGTAGTTAGTGGGCAATAGGTTCAACCGTCAAAGTTCCGCAGTGTTAATTGCTTGTTATTGCCGTGACACTCGCACATATCTTCTGCTCAGAAAATGAAGGAGAGTATTAGTGTTTAGTACGCGGATACAAAGCAATGTGGAAATCAGGGGTAACGTTTTTTCAATGAGAGGAAGGGGCGTTGTTGTAGGCTACACTATAACTGAACATTTTAGAGAGAAAACATACCTTTGGCTGTCGCCGATGTGTGTAACTGTCAGAGGGTAGAGATGGCAATCGTAGTTCGTTCAGTTTGGAGCAGATTGGTCGCGGTAATTGAGTCAAGATTAGATGTGTTTGCAGGGAGGACTCTGACGATAAGGCTGACTGGGAGAGTGAGTCTACGGTGGTACCACAGTGTGCACTCACAACTTTGGAGGAAGGCATTTTTATGTTCTGCTTCTTGTGATGGCATCAGCTCAGCGAGTCCATAAGGTGACAGAAGGTGCTGCACTATGTGTTTTGTAACGAAAAAACATGGCATGCGGTTCAGGGAGATCCTGGTGAAGCGCATGGGCACCTCCTTAACTGAGGCAAAAGCTGGTGACCATGGAGTCAGATGTATATAGCCTGGGCATTGATTCATAAAAGCTTCCTTAAGAAATAAGTACAGATTCGGTTCATGGTCAAGCGTTGTTCGGGGCGAAACGATTGCCATCTGATATCCAATAGGTGTAAAGGAACATGTTTGTTTTATCTTGCTGATGATATCTTCGTTGAATATAGCAGGTCCTTCAATGACAACAGATTTGCTGTACCTTGCGCGCCGTTTGCAGAAAAAATTGTCATTGAACAAACCAAGCCAGGAAACAGCGACACTGAGCTAAGGAGGAATTGGAATAGCTAAAAACTCTGTAAAAAAATGATGCAAATCACAATGATACTGATCGGCTGCTAAATACGTGTATGATCACATAAATAGTAATAATAGCAAATAATATATAATGCAATATAGGTTTTTAATTCATATAGCATTTCTACAATGCTTCAAACATTACACAGCGCGAAAACAACAATCCTCTGGCCATATTTGACAGGTTAACTTTAGCACAGAAACAACATGTAAATAAAAATTGTTTCAAAGCAGGAAATTCACATCATACAATCTTTTCTCTTTTTTCCCTCTTACCTAAAATAGTTGGAACAATCTGGCAGATTTAATGTACAAAGATGAAAACGCTATTAAGAAGTTTAGCTTAAACTTGAGATTCATGGAGGAAATTGAAACTACATACTCAAAAAAAAAAGAGAAGGAAATCTCTACATTTTTAATGCTCCACTGCTAATACCTGGAGGCTTATATATATATATCAAAATCAAGCTACCCATTTTCACTTCTAACACAAGGCACCTGTCAGTAATCAAGAACTTGATTTCCCACTTGCACAGAATACCAGAGGATCTCAAGCAAAATGTCTAATATCTGTCCTTTGTTGATTACTTCCTTCTTTTTTCGTTGTCGCACGTACCTAACTTTTCTTTTTGACCCGTGGGGAACTCCCCCATCTTTTTGTGTTAAAAAATCCTGAAGTAACCAAACACTGGATGAACAGCATGAAGCCTATGGTGTGAGTAAATATACAAATTTGTTGAGGATAATTCAGAGGTAAGCATGTATAATTTCACCCATTAAACTGAAAAGGTCACAGTACGGTTCAAGAAGGTTAACTGCAAGTTCTATTCAAGAAAAGAGAACGGCAGTTTGAGAAACAGACCATATCTAAGAATGTAAAAAAGCATCTTCGTAGATAAGAAAACACATCCAAATATGTTATTGTTTTCAATATAATTTAATATGTAATGTGATAATACAGGAGGCAAGATCTTTTCTTTGGTGGGAAAAAACATCGGATTTGTTATCATCAACCAAGCTTTTGCAAAGATATGAACCATCTGAGAATAGCAATGGCAGAATTTCATTTATTAGAGTAAAAAACTTTGAAATGTATTGCAGGTGAGCAAAGCAGTGGTTTGCCTTCTGTAACAAATGTTTAACTCATTTTCTTTTCTTTTTTTTCCTTTTTTCCTTTGCGATCAAACAGATGTTCAACCATTCCATGAGCATATATTGGCTCAAGCAGAGTAAAGACAGATTATTAAGAAGACCCAAGGTTGCAGTTAAAGCAATTAAGTTCCCATCCCACGTCGCTCACACACCTTTTCACAATAAAGTTTTAATCAGTGATAAGAGGGTACACTATAGGTATCAATAAAATCCATGGTACACAAATATCTTGCCAACTACAGATAGTATATAAAGTTCACCTAAATATAGGGGTGATTATGGTCTTTGTATCTAAGTGAAAATATATTTTGAAATGCAGAATGGTGCTCAAAATGAAAAATGACAATTCACATATGTAACGTCAAAAAAACGGTGAGGCAACTATGGCAAAAGTGAAGTAACACAGCTTACTTGCAAAATTTCAGATTCTATAACGTCTCGAGTCTCTTAGATTATCTTGCACTCACCTTTCCCCAAACATGCAATCTTAAACAATGTGATCGTACCAACAAGCCGCAACTAAACAAGGTGGGCATGTACATATATATTTTAGCAAATAAAAATGGACTACAACCAGTACATAATGTAAATGGCACTTATTCAAGAGTATCTTATTCAATCCACCTGTCTGTGTTGTATTCATTAAGTAGTGGTGATGTAACTTGCACGAAATGGTTTCACCCTTAAAACTAAGAACAGTGAAGCCAAACTTTCAAACCAAATGATGCACATGTGTGGTTTAAAACAAGATATAACAAATATAAGGTGATCGTTTTATTTTGCATTATTTAATTTGAGCTGAAAAATATGAGAAGCTTAAGAAAACGAAAATTGACCATGCAGAATGTAGAGCACTCACAGACATAGTACAGGAATGACCACAGCTAGCTATTTGCAAAGTGTAATAGTGGCTAATTTATATATAATGAGCCTCCACTAATTTCTAAGAATCAAAAAATAAAATCAGTAATAGTCATTATTGTGTCCTTGCTGTTGGAAGCAGAGTCATTGCTGTTTGTGGGCATATCAAATGTATTCTTCAATGTGTAGATTGAGAGGTATACACGCAGATAAACAACAAGCTCCTAGAACTTTTTTTTTTCTTAATGAACGTCCTCTAAGAACTAACCTCATAGTCTTTTTCCATGTCGAAATACCATGAAGCAATGTTGGCATCCAAGTTGTTGCAACCGTAACAAATAGTTGATCTCACTTCACCTGAAATTCGAACAGTTGTTGCACAGTTCAATTTCAAGAAAGAAACCATCAGTTTCAGTAAAGCATCAACTAAGCTATTGGCACAGGGTGAGCTATAGCACAATTTCAGGCCACGTTTTCGAGAATTTTCCAGTAAACGCGGGCCAAGAAAGAAACCATCAGTTCCAGTAGAAAATTATCCAGTAAACGTGGCCTAAGAAAGAAACCATCAGTTTGAGTAAAGCATCAACTGAGCTATTGGCTCATTTTGCTCGAAGCATGGAATCTTAGATGGAATTCACTTCAATTACGATGGCATATTTTGACATTATAAATGCAAAGGGCAAACAATTAACAGATCAATGGCGAAAGGGCCTCTATCCTACTGGTTAGAGCACCTGAGTAGCATCTAGCAGACTCCCTGTGGGAGCTAATAACCAGGCTAGAACTAAAAAAAAAACAGGTTGGGGTTTCCCCTACTGACTTTGGTCAATTAACAGATCAATGTCAGTTTGTTTTACTGCATGCATGAAAACAAATATGGCAACAGTAAGGATAAAACATACTATAAAATGGAGAAGGAAATAAACAGGTTATATTTATATGGACATTAATTTCCTTTTACCTGTACAACGATCAGCATGGGGGTTTTGATGTCATACTGAAATGAATGTTTGTCTAGCAAAAATGAATTGTGTTCAGTTTCAACACATAATGGGACTATGGGACTCCATAGCAAAATATTGTATGTTCATTTTCATCTTAGACGTTGCAAAAAGTTGCTGCAAAGAACAGAGAACTATACGTTTGTTCTATGCATGTACCTTCCTCTTGACCAGTATTATCTTTGTTACAAATTTCTATGGCACAAAAACCATGGAGATGCGAGAGGAAAGTAAAAAATATCTGGACAACATTTCCGAGTAAAAACAAAGGTAAGTCATCTGAGTAAAATAGAATCAATATATTCATATAAATAAAGAGGCATGCACCTTTAATTGCCAGACATTTCAGTACGGCCCGAGATTTGAAGAAACAATCTGCAAATGCCCCTTTGAAACCTGCAAGATTCTGTAGCCTTGATAAAAGTAGAACCAATATATTAATTTAAATAAATAAGACGTACACATCATTTTAAAGGGAAAAATACCAGCATATGCCTGTTTCCTTATCTTTTAGGGGAGACCTACAATTTGACTTAGGCACAAACGACGAATAGAAATCATAGAGAAACCAATTTGACTTAGGCACAAACATACCTTTCATTTTAAGCATTGCTACGTAACCAGAGACATGATCTAAAATAACCACCTCTTCACTAAAAATAAAAGGAGAAGATGATACATCACACTTTGTTTTGTAAGTCACATCAAACATCAACTTGAAAGTTTTTATATCCACGTTGTATGCAGGTAAACAATCTCTGAACGACCAAAATTGCAGTAACAATTGTACCCATAACCACAATAATAGATAATATCTCTGAACTTTTACCTATATGCTGGAAACAGACATTTGAAAGAGTTGAACTTTTTTCTTAAGATTAAGCATTACGTATATAAGAAAACAATATTACATTATTACTATCTATTGATTACTCATGTAGACGCAAAACTCCTTAACTTTCTGAAATAAGCACGAGAGCAGTGTTTTCCTAAACGGCCTGAACGGCCGTTTAAACAGCGTCTAAACGCTAGACGGGCGGCCACCGTCTATGCCGTTTAGGCCGTTTAAACCCGTTTAAACCCGTTTAAACCCGTTTACAGCCCGTTTAAACAGCCGTTTAAACCCCATTAAACCCTAAACGATGGTCGACCGACTGTCTACCGTTTACCGTCTAGGAAAACACTGCACGAGAGACAGATGTTTACTTTCTATCAAACCAAAGACCCTTTGTCCGGTACAATCTTTCTCCTCTATGACTCAAAAAATCTCAACTCCAGGACATGAACCAAATGTTTCCCTTATTAGGTCACACAGCTAGAAAGTAAAATCATAACTTTGCATATGCTAAAAAAGGATCACAGGTGGGGTATGAACAATTGATTCAGATCATCACATAAGTATAATATAAAGATAAGGGCTCTGTTCGGTTGTGCTATTTTGCACTGTTGGATCGGTGCTGCCACTGTAGCCACCTGAGAGGAAATCAGCAGCAGCCAGCAGCAGAAGCCCGCTGAATGAAGCAAGCGAACAGGGCCAAGAACGACAACTTCAGCTTAACCTGTTACAGGCCTAATGCTCATAGATGGGTAATTATTAATCTTACTCGTGGAGACAAAGCAAACAATATATTTGGCTTATCATGCATCCTAATGGTGCATTAGTACTCAAATAATAAACTACAAATAGAACTTAAAATTATGTCCCTCGTCATAAAAAACAATCTTAAAACCTTTTTATCAGATGCAATTACCATCAGCTGCATGAACATCATTTAGCATCCAGAATTTTGACACCAAAACAAACTGCAGTTCTTACTTTTTTCTAAAAGAAAAAGGAAAATATTTTGTATATATCAGACTTCTTATATCCTAGGTCCACAGAAACTTTCAACAATCAAGAAGTGGAATTTCGTAGATATACAGATCCATGCACCTGTGGAAATGCCTCTAACTGACAGAATCATTTTTCTATCTTTCGTTCTTATCAATTCCTTCCCCTTCTACCTCCTGTGAAACCAACAAAATAAAATTGCAGGATGTAAGAAATTCACATTGGGTCATTAAAAAAAGAACTAATCAAGGGAAACGAATCCCCATGGCTTGTACCTGATTGTGCGTTGGTGTCGGGTGAACCAACACCAGGAGGTCTCCCTCATGCTCTTGATTTTGCCTCTTTACCAACAAAAACAGGAACAAGATGTAAACAACCATCACAAACGATCAAGATAGATGACCCTCAAGATGAAGAGTTCACAGGGAAAATGATAAATAAGAGAAAGATTAGCAAGAAAAGGAACAAACCTTGTCGCTGCTTCACAAATCAAATGAAAAAGGACCCAAGAAGAGGAAGAAGATCACCACAATGGAGGAGGACGCGCGCCCGTCGCCCCTGCTAGCACGACGTAGGAGGGTCGCCCGCTGTAGCCCCATCTGCTCGGCGGAGGGGGCCGCCGCCGGAGCCCCTGCTTGGATCTGATCGAGATGAGGAAGGGTAGTTGATTGTAGTTGAGGAGGTCCAAACGAAGCACGGAGGCGCAGGGAAGAGAGGAGATGCGGCAGGAGCTCGGCAGTGGGGGAGATGGGAGGGAGAGCAGCGCTCGGCGGCGCGGGCGCGAACGGCGGCGCTCGGAGGTGCGGTGATGGCGAGGGACGGGTTTTTTTTTTAGATGGAGGCGGAGCGATCTAGGAGAAAGGGAAGGACGGGAGGAGAACTCGAGATATTTTGATGGGCATAGCAAATGTTAGTGGGGCCCGCGAATGTCTTTTCACCTTCACCGTGCAGCACATGATGAATTAACTGCTGCTAATTCTCACCTCAATTCAATCTTACCCAAAGCCTGTACTCGCTTTGGATTAGGATCGGACGGTAAAACGCAATCTTACCGACGTGGATGCCGGGTGCGCGACGGGCAGGCGGCTCGAGTAGAGGAGGAAATGGCCTAGATTGCTCCCCTAGAACAAGAAAACCTCCATCTGTAGCGTTGAAGAAATAATACTTGCGGAGCATAGGCATCTTCTTACATAGAATGCGGCATGTGCGGAGATTCACCATTGAGATGACGCAGTTGCCGCTGAGGTAGCCATAATTCTTGAGCACACATGTTTTGGGCTGGAACCGTGGATCTGAGGGTGCACCTTGTTGGTGTCGACGGTGTACTTTCGCCAGTTGCTGCAGACGGCACGGAAGTGCATGTAGCAGTCGATGTCGTTGTCGGCGATCAGGCAGTCGGCAACGAGAATAACAACGTCCTGGGGAAGCGACGACCAATCAGCCATTGCTTAATCGGGTGGTGGGAGTGTGGATGCTCTTTTAATTTTCTGGAGAACACAGCAGGGACACACAACGAGCTTTGTTCTGGGCGCAAGATATGATCAACGGGCTTTTGCTGGAGACTTTGTGATTGTGTGAGGATGTTGTGGCGTGCGCAGTATTTATGCAGCTAGATAGCGCTAGGTTTTCGGCAAGCGATTTTGAATTTGGCCTCGATTGAGTAGTCTGAAAGCGCTAGGATTTTCCAGCGTGCGTATGTGTATGTGCAGGGATACAGCTGTACCCAACGGTATTCTACTTCCATGTATGTCAAGAAATTAGGAATGTCCCTAAAGTTGGCAACCTTTGAAAGCCTTGTTGACTGTGAAATTTGAATCAAACTCACACGTTGTCACACAAAGGACGATTTCTAATATTTTCCATTTTGGTACGTGCTATGTGAACTTTTGGTGAGAAAGCAGCTTTGCTTCGGCTGGCACTCAAATTGAAAAAAAAAAAACTGCACGTACCCGAACAACGGAAACTGGCTCCGTGGTGTGACTGCCTCGCGGCCAGTGTTTAGACCCCAAAATTTCTTCAGCCCACTCCCTAGCGGTGCAAGTGTACTCTGGGTCAATACCTCATCAAATTTGAGCAGCGCCCAGCCCAAGTCAGAGTGTCAACATTTTAAAATAGAAGAGTCAACATTTTTATAGTTCTATTTCAACATTTTTAATATAAAAGCAACAATTTTTGAAAAATGTTGACTAGTAACAAAAAAAATGTTGACATGGTACAAACAAAATATTGACACAGTACATTCAAAATGTTGACGAAAATTTTAAATTTTAAAAAGTTTAAAAAATATTCATATTAGATCTCATTTTGTAGAATTAATTATAACAAACACGTACGTTCAAACAGATTCGAAAACGGACTTACGGTTTAAGAGAAAAATTCGTTTAAAGTGTGAAATCCTTTTTTTTTCTTCACACGACCCACCCACCCTAATCAGGACGCAACACATGGCAGCATCTGGCCATTCCTCCTTCCCCGCCCGAATCACGAACGACGTTCATTTCTGGACACACGAATCTCAAACAGTGGGTTATGGAATGAATTTCGTCAGACGACCTACATATAGGTTTTTCTCGATCACTCCACCGTTATGAATTTCGTCGGACGACCTACATAACCTCCGTAGCACTTGGTGACAAGTCAATCAAACTAGTGGTGATCAAGAAATGGGTAATCGGTGTAGCCAAGCACCGGATCGGAGGTGTAGAACGTGCTCCGGTCGTATTTGTTGAGCGCTGCGTTCCTGGCAAACCGCTCCGGCAGGTCCGGGTTCGCCAAGAACAGCCGCCCGTACGCCACCAGGTCCGCGTAGCCGTCCCCCACCGCCGCGTCGCCTTCCTCCCTGCCGTACCCTCCGTTCACCACGAACGTGCCTCGGAACGCCCTCCTGAACGGCAGCAGCGTTTGCGGGAGCGTCAGCTTGCCGTCGTCCGGATTCACCCGCGTCCGCGGCTCCACGGCGTGGCAGTAGAGCACGCCGAGCGGGTTCAAGATGGCGCGGACGACGTGCAGGGCGAGCGCCTCCGGGTTGGAGTCGCGGCAGTCGACGTAGTCCGCGAACGGGGAGAAGCGCACGCCGACGCGGCCGGCGCCCACCTCGCCGGCCACGGCGGCGATCACCTCCGCGGCGAAGCGGCACCGGTTCTCCAGGCCGCCGCCGTACGCGTCGGCGCGGTCATTGACGCCATCCTTCATGAACTGGTCGATCAGGTACCCGAACGCGGCGTGGATCTCCACGCCGTCGAAGCCTTGGAATCACATAGTCGGATAGAAATGTAAATTATAGCTCAATGTACAATTTTTCAATATCAACTAGTCGGTGGTGGCTTATTACCTACCGGCTTTGATAGCGTTTCTGGCGGCAATACGGAACTCATTCACGACGTTGGGTATCTCTCCTGTTTCCAGCCGCCGAGGGGCGTCGAACTCGTCGACATGGTCGGTGTGGTTGACTTGAGGAGGGATCTGCTTGTCCGTGCTCGAGACGGGTGCTTGCCCATTGGGTTGGAGCTCTGTGGAAAATTAGGAGTTGAGCTATCCCAGTCACAACCGGGAGAATAGAAAGATGCATGTGACGAAGAGAAATCGTATGTGCACGACGTGCACCTCTGTGGGAGACCCGCCCGGCGTGCCAAATCTGGCAGAAGAAGACGGCGCCCTTGGCGTGCACGGCGTCGACGACGGGCCTCCACGCCTGCACCTGCTCGTCGGTCCAGAGCCCCGGCACGTCCGGCAGCCCGCGCGCCGCCTCGGAGACGGCGCAGGCCTCCGAGATGAGGAGGCCGCCCGGCGTCGCCGGTTGGCCGTAGTACACGGCCATGTGCGGCCGCGCCACGCTCCCGTGCGCCCGGCACCGCGTCAGCGGCGCGTGCACGACCCTGCACAAATGACATCTAGTCAGAAGCGCATCGAAAGGACATGAGGAGCTCAGGACATGCACGCATCTGACTAGCTAGCTACATGTAACTGATGAACGTACGTGCTGACCTGTATGCGAGGTTGAACTCGCCCATCTTGTACGGCGTCAGGAGAGGAGTCGGCTCCATGTTTCTCCCTAAGCTTCCTCCCAGCGGCTTCAACTACTAGCTAGATTCCGCAGGCTACGGAACATGAGTATCAGCAACTTCTCGGGGTTATTACGGAAGGTTGTGCTACTGCTACGTATACGCTGCGTCTTGCACCAGTGATTGTACGGTTCTGCATGCTAGCTAGCCGACGAGGCGGCAGATTTCCTTTTCCGCCGTTTGCCGTTTGGTCCACCGATAGCAGACCAACTTGCAACAACATTATCTGATAACATTAATTATATTGTCTTTGGCATTTCCTTCATTTGTTGGAGGAAGCCCGTGCAAGTAGCTAGCTTAGCCATAACGGGAGGTGATCAATCAGATGCATGCATGGGTCATCCTTTTGTGCAAGTGAATTTTGCACGTTCGTGAGAACAGAGCCAACGGTTCTAGGCGTCCATATGACCCACCACATTCTTGTACCCATTTGCAGATAGATTGGAAACGCTCCTGTTCCGATAGAGACAGTATTGCGCAGTCAACTGCAACATCCTAGCTCGTATACTGCAAGCGCACGACGTCAGCTGTATCTTTTCTCTTATTAGATTATTCTAAAGTTTGATATCGAATTCACAAGGAGCTAGGGTTTTCTACTTCGTCTAACGGATCAATTTTAGCATGACGTACCGATGTACACATGCGGATTATCCTGGAACTTAATTGCACTAAAGTATATGGCAGCACTCCCTTTCTTGAAAATTGACATGCAACTTGTAATTAATAGTAGAGAAACCAAATATGGTGCTGTTAACTTCAATGCAAGTCATTATTCAATCACTCAAGACACCATTAAAAGAGTTTTATTGATATTGCTCGTCCTATACATTATACTGATCCGGCATGGCAACGCAATTTTGTTACGAATTTTAAGATTTGGCCTGTAATTGACGCATCTTTAGCCGGTTTGTTACATAACAAAAATGCCGTGCGATATAGCACAACTCAATTCTTAGTGGACTCGACTGACTTTCAGCCTATTTCATTGACATATTTATGACCCGATCTAATTAAGACCTTTGTTAGGATCATTTTTTTGTTGGACCCAGCCTAATTTTGGTTCGTCATAAAATCGTCATTTTGTTCACAAAAGCCCAATTATAAGCCTTTCGCTTTCGCGGCCTGACCCGTTTGTTGTCCAATGTCCATGTTAGGTTCTTATAAATCATCATTCGGTCCATAACTGACTGTTCATGGGCCCTTTTCATGTTATAGGCCAGATCTATTTGCAGTTTTTTTGTCATAAAGCTCATTGGATTTTTTTGGTTCTTGATCCATGTTTGGTTCCTCATACGACATATTTTGGCCCATGTTTTGTTCGTCACGAACATGTACTAAACTTTTATTCATTATTACAGCAGATATGCATGACATAAACTAAACACTCTCTCTATTTTTAAATTATTGTCGCCGTTGACTTTTTCCGTTACGTTTCACCATTCATCTTATTCAAATAATTTCCAAAATTATCATATATTTTGTTACAATTTGTTTTATCACTAACAAAAATTGAACCATAACTTATATTTGTATATTTAATCTCATATTTTAAATAAAATAAATGGTCAAATGTAACTCAAAAAATCAACGGCGATATTCAATTTAAAAACGGAGTATACGATAAAGACATGCCATTGTTCACCAAATTACCGGATCATTGATCATGGGGCAAACAAACTAGAGCTTGTTAAGAAATGGGTAATCGGTGTAACCAACCACCGGATCGGAGGTGTAGAAGGTGCTCCGGTCGTACTTGTTGAGAGCTGCGTTCCTGGCGAACCGCTCCGGCAGGTCCGGGTTCGCCAAGAACAGCCGCCCGTACGCGACGAGGTCCGCGTATCCGTCGGCGACCGCCGCGTCGCCTTCCTCCCGGCCGTACCCTCCGTTCACCACGAACGTTCCCCGGAACACCCTCCTGAACGGGAGCAGCATTTGCGGGAGCGTCAGCTTGCCGTCGTCCGGGTTTACACGCATCCTGGGCTCGACGGCGTGGCAGTAGAGCACGCCGAGTGGGTTCAAGATGGCGCGGACGACGTGCAGCGCGAGCGCCTCCGGGTCGGAGTCGCTGCAGTCGACATAGTCCGCGAACGGGGAGAGGCGCATGCCAACGCGGCCGGCGCCCACCTCGCCGGCGACGGCCGCGATCACCTCTGCGGCGAAGCGGCACCTGTTCTCCAGGCCGCCGCCGTACACGTCGGCGCGGTCGTTGACGCCGTCCTTCATGAACTGGTCGATCAGGTACCCGTTCGCCGCGTGGATCTCCACGCCGTCGAAGCCTTGTAATTTCAGCGCAAATCAGCTTCTTAGAATATCTAGTACATTATTCTTGCTATATGCTCATTACCGGCGTTCATGGCGTTCCTGGCGGCGATACGGAACTCGTTCACTATGTTCGGTATCTCTTCCGCGTCCAGCCTTCGAGGGGCGTCGAATTCAACAATCTGGCCGGCGTGGCTAACTTGGGGACGGGCCTGCCTGTCTGTGCTCGAGATCGGTGCCTGTCTGTTGGGTTGGAGATCTGTGGAACATACGAGTGTCCATGTTAACACGCAGCGCACGCTCTCCTTGCTGCCAACAAAAAGCAACAGCAGCGATATGGTTGTAGCAGCAATCCCTAACGTGACGAATTCACGTCACTGTTTGAAGCGGAAGAAAAGGAAAAATAGTCCTAAGTTATTCAGAACCTATCAAAACAATTAGTAGTCCGTTTCAGTCATAAGAAACTAAACAGTAAACCAACCATATATGACTATGTTCTTCCATGTCAAGCATGGCCTACCATGGGTACTTCTTATCAGTTTTTATTTTTATCAATATGGTGATAATATTATCCTCAAGATAGTACTGTCTACTAGCTAACAGGTTGCTCTCAAGGCCCTAGCAAAGTAGCAAACTTACTTTTCCTTTCTGTATCTTTCATTTTCTTGAAACGACTGGACTCTGTGTTCAGCGCTTTACGGAACAAAATCATCTGAACCCGTATTGATATGTTTTTTCCCTTTTCAAAGACAGTACACACTCAGACAATGACGTACACGTACGACTGTAATGAGGTTCGCAACAAAAAGAAGAGACTTCAATATCAAATCGAAGTGCTCTTGCGATCATGAAAACAAGTACCATTGCTATCAGGGAAATTTATTTCATTGGTAAACTGGAGAATCTTTTTGCTCCTGTACATCCTTCAAGTGCGGTATTTGCTCGTGCACACCGCTCGATCAAATGTGTCTTTCCAGAAAACACTACTCAGTTGTGATAATTTGTTGGTGGACACCCAAGTCATTAAAATACTCAACTTCTTATAAAGGAGAAGAGAACATGTAAATAGACCAAATTATTCTTGCCCTTTGAGCCACTGTTATATGTCATGTGAGCTATTTTGTAACACATCATTTTCGTTATGATTTTTCATGTCATGGTAAATAGGAGTTTAATTAGTTATATATGACAAAATACGATATTCCAGGAGCAAATTACCACAACTGAGTAGTGTCTTCTGGCAATGACGCATTCGAGCGATGTCGTCCATGAGCAAATACTGCACTTAAAGGATGTCCACTAGCAAATTTGCCAATCTTTTTTGGGACGCACCAGCTGGTCACTGATCCATTGCTATGGATTTGTTAAATATCTAAATAGATGGTATGATATTCAGCTTGTACGTGATGATTTGTAAGATTTTCCTATGATCAGGGTGCATGCTCTAAAAGAGCCTCCAAACGAATCAGTAGTACTTATATAATAAAAAATATAAATAAAAAAAGAATAGAGAGTATACTAGACCTGAGCGAGAGGCGCGTCCGGCGTGCCAAATCTGGCAGAAGAAGATGGCGCCCTTGGCGTGCACGGCGTCGACGACGGGCCTCCATGCCTGCACCTGCTCGTCGGTCCAGAGCCCCGGCACGTCCTGCACGCCGCGCGCGGCCTCGGAGACGGCGCAGGCCTCCGAAATGAGGAGGCCGCCCGGCGTCGCCCGCTGGCCGTAGTACACGGCCATGTGCGGCCGCGCCACGCCCCCGTGCGCCCTGCACCTCGTCAGCGGCGCGAGAACAACCCTGCTTAATTTGTAGTGATCTGCAGTGGTTAAGTGTGCGATACATGCATGCATATGGATCATCTGCAGTCATGTGGCTCATGAACGACAACGATCGAATGTACTGACCTGTGCGCGAGGCTGAAGTCGCCCATCTTATGCGGCGTCAGGAGAGGAGTCGTCGGATTCGGCTCCATGTCTCCTAGCTTGATCCTGCTGCTGCTGCTGTGGTTTGTGGAATTTTATGGTGTCCTCTCCGCGATTTCTCCTTGCCGCAGCAGAAGGCTGGAGTAGCACTACTTCTCGGCCTCTCGAGTAATTAATGGAATTGTTCTGTGCTTGCCAACGAGGTGCCGTGCTTCTTCTCTCAGGTATTTGTACGGTTCTGCTAACCAACGAAGAGGCGGTTCCAAATTTGTCCATTGTAATTCCGTCCTCGGATAGCATTTCAATCTGCAACGAAACCCAGGCGGGCGGCCGGCCTCCTTCGTGCGAACATGACCAGAGTTCAGAAAAGCCAGCCAACCTATCAGGCATTCTTGGCCCTTGGCCAGCACCAAGGTATTTCCGTGTTGCACACTTTGCACGCATCCGAGGCATCCAATCAAAACTCGGAACCATGCCAGCATGCCCCAATAAACAGCCGTAGCTATCGACTGGAAATGCTCCCGTACCAGTAAAAAGCCCAGCAGAAGGCCCCAGGAAGGACCCTACCGTCGACAGTGGTACGACATGGCTACCATTTGGTAACAAAGTGACAGTGACAATTATGTCTAGCACTACCACCCTTTGAAGAGGAGGTTCAGATGATTAGCAGGGAACAAGAATTTATGGAAACGAGGGTTATCCATGACAGTCATAATTATCATTGTTTTTTTAAAACCAGCTGTAACTATATATACAACTGAAACAGTGGAAGCAACTCTTGTGCTCCCGCTCCCTGTGGTGCTTCCTTGCTCCCAACACACGGTTTCCTTGCTGCCATGGCTGAGACGTTCTGGATGCGAGACTAAACCTGTTGAGGCAAGCGGGAGTGAGGGCCTTCTCTTTTCTTTTTTAAGCGAAACAGGAGGAGATTCCCCTACTGTATTTTATAAATTAGGTGTTAGAGTTTTATGTACAGAGAACAAAACAAAAAGAAAGTTACAGGGATGCAAGCCAGGTCGCCATAGCATCATGACGTCGATGGCTTCCTCTATGATACAGGAGAACAAAGTTCTCCGTGAAATCCTTCTTCCATCTAGGGAAACTGACATAGGCCGCATTGAAGATGATATCAGTTTTTTTTGCATCCAGATCGCGCAGGCTCCAATCGTAACCACTTCCATGTAACACTCATGTGTGAAATGTTGCTTCTGCTCCTGAACCATTTCTACCATTGGAAACGCAAGGTCCCAAATAATTTGTATCGAGGCCCAACATAACTGAGAGAAGGAGCAACCAGAGAAGGGATGATGGACTGTTTCTTCCGCACCACTACCACAAAGCACACAGTTGACTGAAGGGAGTGAGGACTTGATCGTCTGATGCGGTGCAGCCTCTGTCCACTCTGTACCTGGATTAATTTTTTGTTGGGAGGAGTAGGAGGGGGTGATGATTGGGATACGGCATAAGCTATAAAAATGGTTGTTTCTTGAAACGCCGCTCTAAATTATTAGTGGGTTTGTGAAATTTACTCTTCTCCAATACTCCCTATTATACAAACCTATGTGCCACCATCATAATCACCCATGTTAACAATTGACATGCTGACCTGGGAGTGATATATGAAGACCAAGAAAAATAACGGAAGATAACGGGAAAGATCGATGGTACCGAAAATGGGCAGATGATTTATATATTCATGACATTTGCACAAGTTCTCCAAATTTGAAGTTCCTCAAATTAGCGGACTTTAATATAATTAGTGGAAATTCTGCAAAATTTGCCCAATGTTTAGCCAACCTAGCTATATATGAGGCATCCATGGTCTTAGCTATCACCATGACTACGAAGAAACCACGACAGCGAGACTCAATTTTATATTAAAGAACAGGTAAAGCTTTGTGTGCATATATATATATAAATGCAGATACAACAATAATTTGTTGGACTAAGCTAGGTGATACATCACTGTTGCTCTTCAGCCATCACCCATAACACTTCATTTATTGGCGATCGACAACACTAAAATTTCCAACGACGTATATGCAAGGGCGCCTCTAAAATTTGGTCGGCATATTGGAGCAGACCTTCTTGATGGACGGCCTGGACATCAAGCTTTCCCACCAAGCCTTCACGCGAGGGTACGCGTCGAACACAGATGCATACGGCGTCGCCATGAAATAGAAGGTGAACGGGAAATGGTTGAGATCCGCAAAGCTGAAGAAATCCCCAGCGAGATACTTGTGCTTCGACAGATGGGCTTCGTAGACCTGGAGCACCTTCTTCAGCTTCTCCAGGCTCTCGTCGACCACATTCTGGTTGGTGGTGGTGCCCTGCATGATGGGGAAGATGATGCACTCGAACACAACTGGCGAGAGGGCGGGGTAGTACTGCTGCGCTTCCACCTCGGTCCATACGTCCACCATTGCCGCATGTTTGATGTCGTCCTCCCTCAGGAGATCGGCCTCCGATGACTTGTATTTGCGGAGGATGTACTTTGCAATTGCGCGTGACTCTGTAATATATAGAAGAGTTAATAAGGAAGAATCTAGAACAGAGGAACATATGGAACAGGTTAGTGGCATCTGAATCTTAGTTTCTGATTCAAACGAGATCATGGAGATACCAAGAACTTTAGCAAGTCAACATGGCATCTTTACCATACTTAAAAATAGGAGTTGGTGGCTTGTGGTGGTCGTGGCTCCGTCGACCTCCCACCAGAAAGCGTCGCGCCGACAGGTGGGGCCATGTCTACCTTCGCTCGCTCCGCTTCACTCCCTTCCTCACTCTGCCCAACTCTCGGGGCACCGCCTCCTGGAGCTCTATTTTTGCCCCAGGCGCTCACCAACCACAACCAGAGCCCAATCCCTTAAATACGCGAGCTAATTGCCTACAGAGAACTGATTCTATTGCATCACCCCATTCTCCTTTACCTACCTCCATGAAGCCGCCCTGGATAGCACGGACGGTTGAAGAGGAGCTCAGATACGGGAGGGGAAGACCTAATCTAGCAAGGAGAAGCTCGGATCCGGGAGGGGAAGAGACCAACCTGGCAAGGAGGAGCTCGATTTTATCCACGCACAGTATCATCTGCAAGGTCACTGTAGGCGGTGGAGCTCGAGACGGTTGTGCTCCAAGGCAAAGAGCTCGATTTGAGTCAGTCTCAGAGATTTTGCTGCGTGATACGACCGAATAAGATAGGGCATCACTAGCTTGGACGGATGAGCTCTGGATTCGAAGAGCAGACAGTGGATCAACTGCCAAGCAAGACGAGAGGATTAGAACAAACCCGACGAAGCGGGGCGAGCAGGGAGACTGGTCGTGAGGATAAGGGTGCTTGCAGACCATAATGCTATGTGCACACACGGAAGAAGCCGAATTGAGGCTGACTGGTGGGGTATAGTTGATGCTGCTACGTGCACCTTGGATAAAATGTGTTGCTACCGTCAACAAAATAATGGAGCAGCTCTGTGTGCTGCATAATAAATCTATTGTTGAAATGTGGGTCTCAGTGAACACTTTTCTCATTTCAAATATATTTACATTTACATAACTAATTGCATCCACTAATAAATCAACCCTGAAAACTATAATATAATGTCTCCAGAGACTTTGTAAGGTGCACCTGAGTCACAATAATGAATGGTTCTCACTAATTTGTTATTGACGGTAACTTCCCTTCTCTATTACAATCTAATACAACATTTTAGCTGATGAATTGTGATCCATTTTTGCGTGCACGCGCACACTGTTAATATAACTTTACGAAATTTGTGTAAAACATTCAAACTTGATGACCAATATGAAGATGTATCTATTTTGGCAGTTTATTTTTCCGTGGCAACGCACGGGCATGCTGCTAGTCAATCAAAATATGCGAGTCCACCACGTACCAAAGAGGACGAGATCGCCATCTTGCAGAGCAGGAATCTTCCCAAAAGGCTGCAGGAAAACGTCAGGATGTAATGAAGTCACATTTTTATCTGTATGTTTGTCTGAAACTATTACTGCATAGGTCAAGATAGAAGATAACGGAAAGTATATAGACATATAAGCTTAAAAAAAAACATAATGAAGAAAAAATGGGGTACATTCCGCGCGACGTGGTCAGGAATTCTGTTCTCGCCGGCGAGGAAGTCGACAGTCACCAGCTCGTATTCGGCACCCACCTCCTCCAGCGCCACCAGCACCCGAGCCACGTTCGTCGACATGGGGTGGCCAAACACCTTCACCGGCGACATCTTTGGTGTGTTTCGGATGTATGGCAGTGCAAGATTGGTGTGCATTCGCAGGGCAAAGCGCGCTCCATATATAGATAGCGTCCTGTCGCTGTAGCTAGTAGTTCGTCGGGTGTGGTAACCGGAGAAATAAAATAGCAGAGTCGGTGTTAGGCAGATTAAGAGCATCTTAATGTTAGGTGTCTGTTAGTCTCCTAGTTTACAGAAATCATTGAGTGTGCTCCACTGCAACTTGGGAAAAAAGAATTCAGCTGGTTTGAGCTGACGGCAGATGTATGCACGCATTGACTTTGACCTCAGTACAAAGCTTACGTGAGAGAGATATATTAATTGTTTATGAATTTGCAGTACACCAGTAGAGTATCCAACAACACTATAATAGAGTGAACAGTTAACTACTGATGCTGTGCCGAGCAATATCATTGGACGCGCAGCTTATAAACAAATACGACATGGCTACCATTTGGTAACAGAGTGACAGTGACAATTATGTCTAGCACTACCACCCTTTGAAGAGGAGGTTCAGATGATTAGCAGGGAACAAGAATTTATGGAAACGAGGGTTATCCATGACAGTGATAATTATCATTGTTTTTTTAAAACCAGCTGTAACTATATATGCACCTGAAACAGTGGAAGCAACTCTTGTGCTCCCGCTCCCTGTGGTGCTTCCTTGCTCCCAACACACGGTTTCCTTGCTGCCATGGCTGAGACGTTCTGGATGCGAGACTAAACCCGTTGAGTCAAGCGGGAGTGAGGGCCTTCTCTTTTTTTTAAGCGAAACAGGAGGGGATTCCCCTACTGTATTTTATAAATTAGGTGTTAGAGTTTTATGTACAGAGAACAAAACAAAAAGAAAGTTACAGGGATGCAAGCCAGGTCGCCATAGCATCATGACGTCGATGGCTTCCTCTATGAAACAGGAGAACAAAGTTCTCCTTGAAATCCTTCTTCCATCTAGGGAAACTGACATAGGCCGCATTGAAGATGATATCATTTTTTTGCATCCACATCGCGCAGGCTCCAATCATAACCACTTCCATGTAACACTCATGTGTGAAATGTTGCTTCTGCTCCTGAACCATTTCTACCGTTGGAAACGCAAGGTCCCAAATAATTTGTATCGAGGCCCAACATAACTGAGAGAAGGAGCAACCAGAGAAGAGATGATGGACTGTTTCTTCCGCACCACTACCACAAAGCACACAGTTGACTGAAGGGAGTGAGGACTTGATCGTCTGATGCGGTGCAGCCTCTGTCCACTCTGTCCCTGGATTATTTGTTTGTTGGGAGGAGTAGGGGAGGGGGGGATATAGATAGCGTCCTGTCGCTGTAGCTAGTAGTCGTCGGGTGTGGTGATTAACCGGAGAAATAAAATAGCAGAGTCGGTGTTAGGCAGATTAAATCTTAATGTTAGGTACTTGGGGTGTCTGTTAGTCCCTTAGTTTACATTAATCATTGAGAGTGCTCCACTGCAACTTGCGAAAAAAGAATTCAGCTGGTTTGAGCTGACGGCAGATGTATGAATGCATTGACTTTGACCTCAGTACAAAGCTTACGTGAGAGAGATATATTAATTGTTTATGAATTTGCAGTACACCAGTAGAGTATCCAACAACACTCTAATAAAGTGAACAGTTAACTACTGATGCTGTGCCGAGCAATATCATTGGACGGGCAGCTTATAAACAAGGCAAATAAGACATTTGGTGGAGGAATCAGCTAGCTAACTACTACTGCTGTGCCGAACAGATGCGGTGAGAGGTCGCGATGCCACAGCATAGAAACAACCTGGAAAAATCAAATAATTAATGCTGAAATTTTTAGGAAGTGGAGATGAAAACATGCAACATTGCAGAACAAAGCCATCCAAGCGTTCTAGCCCAGTAAATTGTCTTCTTGCTTAATCCCATCCAAGTGTTCTAGTCCAGTAAATTTGTCAACAGCATTTGTCACCAGGAGGATCGCTACATCGAGTTAATATAATTCGCAACATCCTCCATCCCCCTTTTAGCATCACCGTCAGTTTTTTCTTCCTTGATCGATGCTGGACCAAGCGGCCTTAAGGGGGCAGCTTGTGGCTGATAACTACGTTCGCCACAAAACATTACGTCGTGCCATATTTTTGTGAGTAAATTTCACTAACTGAGCATAGCAAAACTTTAGCCAAAAAACTGTTATATGACAAATGGGTCAGGAAGACAAAGGATTAGATAAGTTGAGTTGTGGCAGCAACCAAATCCTGACTAAAAAAATAAAATGTGAGTGACTAAGCAATGGCGTGGCAATATTAGGCACCAACTAATCAGGCCTTAGGGAAACGAATGCAGTCAATTCAGACGTCGCCACCTACATCACTACATGACATATCTTACTCCCCAGCATCTTGATGATTAGTCGATCGAATTAGACACTACGACCACCCCAGTGGGATACGATAGGATGCTTGATTTTATTTTTTTGTGTGAGAGAGTAAACAAGAGATACAATTCTTATTACAACTGTCCAATTTTTGACCTTCAATTATTAACATAAATCAATGAAGTTGGAATTGTTTGGTTGAGTTTGTAATCAGGAGATGCAATTCGCTATAATATTAATGAAATTCCCTTTTCGCAAAAAATTATGAACATAAATCATAGATGCACGATCAACTCAGATACAATTGCCCTCGCAAAAAAAAAAAAAACTCAAGATACAATTGCTCAACCGTGAAAGGTCATTTCCAAGAGAAAAAAAAGGGAAAAATCTATCATCCAATTTGATCTCTAAGATAGATAAGTCTGGTTCACCAAAGAGCTTTATCCTACATCACTGCCTCGTCAACCTGACTTCCATCTCCTGGCGGTACTTGTTTTCTCGTTTGCCCAGGAAAAGTGGAATTGAAACCTGCCACACGCAAAAAAAAAAATAAGAAGTCCCATCTTCGAAGCAGTCAGATAAACAAACTTGAACTTTTAAATCGCATAGTTAGTGCGGGAGAGTGGAAGCAGTCAGATGAACAAACTTGACATTTGAACATTTAAGCTGGAGGAGCAAAACAAATGGAAACCAATGATTTTCGATGACGTTGTGATACGGATCGCAGCTCAAGATGAGATCGGTCTTCCCTGGATGGCCCGATCTTTCGTGGTACAATCAATATGCAGCAGCGAGAGCACTTGACGTCGATAACAATCTGACCCGTGCAACGAATCACACGAACCAGAAGTGAGACCTATTGAAGGTCAGCACGTGATCTTGATCCAAGAGATAATCAAGCCCACATACAAGTGAAGAACAGAACCAAATCAACAGAAAAGGCCCTGCTCAACAAGAACGAATTTCCAGCATCGAAATTCTGGAACAAATCGACCAGGATAGGATCACCGAAACATGGTGACGTTTCTGAGTTTATTTCTCACGAAAACTAAACATAATGTTTGATATTCTGGTCCCCCCTCACGTGTACATGATCTCTAAACTATGTAGAGACTCTCTATGACTCAAAAGAAAGTAAAATCACACTAAAGATTACATGGACTCAAAACTGGAAACTAATCTGTAAAACCGTCGACTTGTTTTGCAAACTGCAACCGCCTCACGTAGAATCTGATTGTGGGACCACATCCATCTGAAAGTACGTCAAATTATCTTTCCATGGAGTACTCACATGCCTCAATTGGACTTCGTACGCATCGGCTATGGCATTTTTAATCCAGCCTGTCAGGGTGGCTTGAAACCAAAACCGAAACGAATAAAACCTTTCCTTGCTTCTTTCCTCCTTCCAAGATTTGTTTGATTCGGTCTATAACATGGAGATATATGTGTGCCACGTCCTTGAAAGGTCATTGATAATCTGGATACGTTCCTTTCATGTTGAGCAACACATAAACTCTTATAAGCAAGTATACCTCGTCGTTGGGGACAGATTGTACGCCGCTCAATAAAATTGCCATAGCTTTCCATAGCAGCCATCAAATCTGGTGCCATTTGATTCATTGGAAGCTTCACTTCATTCTCTTTCCAAATATCATGTTTAAAGGAGTTGTAATTCGCTGAACACCTCGGCCTAACATGTGAATCATGATTAATCTCAGCTTCATCGTCTTTGTTGTAGCTGATAGGGATATCCGCATCATTCTCCCCCTCTTCAACATGATTCGTCCTCGAAGCAAGTTCTATAGTCCGCATCATACTCCCTTTCTTCAAAACGAGTCGTCCTCGACTCGTGCCAGTTGTACAGCAATTAGATGATCGGAATTCAACATGCTGCAACTTACTTTCATGATGTTTCTTACACTGAACCTCCATGTTGCATGCTGTTAGCTCATCTACTTGAATTGTTTTCTCGACCATAGGTTTCAGAATATGCCGCTTCCCTTGATGCATAAAAGAAAAATGATTGGACCTGCCACTGTGAATAGCATCATGGTCATACTGCCACGGTCTTCCCAATAATAATTGACAAGCATCCATTGGAACGACATCACAAATCACCTTGTCTTTATAATCACCAATAGAGAAAGATACTTGCACTTTGTGAGTAATTTTCAGCCTACCAGAATTGTACAGCCACTCCACATGATGTGGTTGAGGATGCCGCCACGTGGACAGCCCCAAACGTTGCACAAGTTCCTTGCTAATTGCATTGGTGTAGCTGCCACCGTCAATAATCACTTTGCAAGACTTCTCTTTAATCTTGCATTGAGACTGAAAAATACTCCATCGCTGCCCCTTCTCTACTGTAACTTCATTCACTCCTTGGGCCTTTTTCAGCATCATATTCAAACCAGAATTTGGTGCATCATCTTCATCAACAAATGCACTAGAAGATTTCATAACCTGTAATACATCAGCCCTTTCTATTGAGCAAACTGAAATTTGAGAACTAGCTGCATGTTGCTTCTTCTCATGGACAGCAATGAAGGATTGATCACGCTTGTGACGATCTTCAAAATATTGCTCATGTGAATATGCATAAATAAAATGTTGTTCTCCCTTATGCTGGAAAGAGAATTTAACACGAGAGGACAGAAAAACTCGCAGCCAAGCATGCTGATCAGTCCATGGTTTTCCAATAACAAGGGAGCATACTTTCATGTGCATAGGCATAACATCAAACATAGCATAATCTGAACATCCACCTATCAAAAATTTTACCTTAACTTGATGTGTGATCTGCACATATGAGCCTAGCCACTTCACTCTGTATGGCTGAGGATGCGACGTTGTTTGCAATCTGAATGCGTCAACAAATGTTTGACTTGCAAAATTATGAAGGCAGCAAGGATCCACTACAGTTGCACATGTCGTGTTACCAACATTGCACCGAGTATAGCACATACACCAGCTTGGTTTCTTCAGCGGATCCTCCTCACAATGCTCAATAGAATAATCCATTGCAATCTCAATAAAAATTCAGAACAGCAAAGATACGTACCACGATCAACCTTAGCAAACTGATACCAAATGATACGGATCGCAGCTCAAGATGTGATCGATCTACGCTGGATGGCCCGATCTTTCGTGGTACAATCAATCAGCAGCAGCGAGAACACTTGTCGTCGATAACAATCTGACCCGTGCAACGAATCACACGAACCAGAAGTGAGACCTATTGAAGGTCAGCACGTGATCTTGATCCAAGAGATAATCAAGCCCACATACAAGTGAAGAACAGAACCAAATCAACAGAAAAAGCCCTGCTCAACAAGAACGAATTTCTAGCATCGAAATTCTGGAACAAATCGACCAGGATAGGATCACCGAAACATGGTGACGTTTCTGAGTTTATTTCTCACGAAAACTAAACATAATGTTTGATATTCTGGTCCCCCCTCACGTGTACATGGCCTCTGGACTATGTAGAGACTCTCTATGACTCAAAAGGAAAGTAAAATCACACTAAAGATTACATGGACTCAAAACTGGAAACTAATCTGTAAAACCGTCAACTTGTTTTGCAGACTGCAACCGCCTCATGTAGAATCTGATTGTGGGACCACATCCATCTGAAAGTACGTCAAATTATCTTTCCATGGAGTACTCACATGCCTCAATTGGACTTCGTATGCATCGGGTATGGCATTTTTAATCCAGCCTGTCAGGGTGGCTTGAAACCGAAACCGAAACGAATAAAACCTTTCCTTTCTTCTTTTCTCCTTCCAGAATATGTTTGGTTCGGTCTATAACTTGGAAATATTGATTTGCCACGTCCTAGAAGGGTCCTTGAGAAGCTGGATACGTTCCTTTCATTTCGTGAAACACATAAACTCTTCTTGTATGGAAGTATACCTCGTCGTTCGGGGCAGATTGTACGCCGTTCAATAAAATTGACACAACTTTTGCTAGAAACCATCAAATCTGGTGCCATTTGATTCATTGAAAGCTTCACTTCATTCTCTTTCCAAATATCATGTTTATAGGACTTGAAATTCACTGAACACCTGGGACTAACATCTGAAACAAGATTAATCTCAGCTTCACCCTTGTTGTAGTTGATAGAGATATCCGCATCATTCTCCCCCTCTTCAAAATGATTCGTCCTCGAATCAGGCTCTACAGTCCGCATCATACTCCCTTTCTTCAAAACGAGTCGTCCTCGAAAGATCTTTTCACTTTAAAGGAACACAACAAAATGGTTAAGCAAATATTACACACGACTCACCAACCTGCACAAGCGTGCAGATCCAGCCACACCATTATTGGAAACGATCAAATCTCACACAAAAAAAGCGATACACATTATTGACAGACCAAGAGGAAATCCAGTCCCACATGCACAAGACTCTGGAAATGAAGCGAGTTAACAACCATACGTTAAACTGGATCATCGTCCTGATAAGAGGTAACGACAGGTCGACGGTCGGATCCTTAGAGAGTCCAACGGCGGGAGAGGCGAGGCCCCCGTGCGCTTTAAGGTGGTATGTTCGAGGAGTGGAGTGCGACGGTTGATGTGGCGAGGCCTCCACGCGTCTGAGTTTGCCTTGGAAGTCTAGGGTCCGGTGGGGTGTTTGGGGTGTAAGGTGCAGTGGTTGTTCTTCGGCGAGAGGTCCTGCATGGTGGTGGCCTTTTCGGTGTGGTGCGGTAGGCTCCTCTTCTGACTTCTGCCAACGAAAGGCCGTGGTTGGGAGATCGGTGATCGTATGTGCTCGACCTGAAGACGATGGAGGCATGGTGGAGGATTCGGCATAGCTACATGGCTTGCAGCAGATTGCGGCAGCAAATCCTGCATGGCAGCTGCTGGTTGGCGGGGGACATCGTCGTTGACGACGGCGCTTGTGATGAGGCTACTTATTGGCTTTCTCTTGGGTACGTTTGTGGTGGTGCGGTGTTGGGCTTTGAGCGTCGAGTTGAGGTATGCGGTCATGTTGATGTCCCAATCCAACTAGTCGGTGGTGTTGTTGTGGGAACATGACCAGAGTTCAGAAGAGCCAGCCAAGCTATCATGCATTCTTGGCCTTGGCCCAGAACTATGGTACTTCCTCCGTCAACAAATATAAGTATTTGTTGATTTTCAGTGTTGCGCACTTGCACGCATCCAATCTGAACTCGGAACCATGCCAGCATGCCCCCAATAAACAGCCGTAGCTATCGATTGGAAATGCTCCCGTACCGGTAAAGTGCCCAACAGAAGGCGCCAAGAAGTACAGTTCCGTCGACACTGATACGACATGGCTACCATTTGGTGGCAAACTAACGCTGACAATTTTTTTGTACTACCAGTCTACCACCGTATGAAGAGGAGGTTGAGATGAGGAGTAGGGAACAAGAATGAAAGTGAGGGGTTCCCATACAATTGAAAGTCCCTATAAAATTGTACTTTGGAGATTTCCACACAATTGTCTTCCTACGGGTCAGCAGTTGAAAAATAGAATGATTTCATCTTCAGAGGTTTGTTGTCATTGTGGCAGAGAAGAAAGCCTTGCTCACACATTTATATCATGTCAATATGTGGCCATAATCTGGAAAGTGCTGAAACGGTGGTTGCAATTTCTGCTGAGGACTTGGATGTATTTTTAATTTTCTTTTGTGTCCTCATAGGCTTACATAAAGACTTGTGTCTAGTTTGTATCTTTTGTAAGGGTCTTTCTGTAAAAAGCCTGCACCTGCTGGAGTAATGAAGAACATCTAGCCCCTTCGGGGCGTTCTGCCTTCAAAAAAAAAGTGCTGCAGAAAAGAAATGGTCTGAAACTAAATTAGGACATTCTTCATTCAGAGTGGCAGTGGGTCTTTGATTTCTTGCTCAGGTGTACGGACAGAGAGGCTACTATTCTGCTTGCCATTTCCTTCTAGCACATTTCGGAGGCCAGAAATGCTGTGAGAAACGGAGAACCTCAAGTGCATCCTCTATGTGTAACAGATAAGATTGTTGCATATGTTGATATGGTATTGCAGCATTGCTATCAAGCAAATGCTTCAAATAAGTGTGGTCCCATTAAGCCAAGTCGCTGGGATCCACCACCGTAAGGATGGGTAATGATAAACGTGGATGTTGCAGTATTTGAGGGTGCAAACCAAATGGGACTGGGATTTGTGATTAGAGACCACAACGAGAGTTTCTTGGCAGTAGGGGTGTAAATAGGTGCTCCTAAGGGTAACCTACAACCCTCTTTAGTTCAAACAAATGGACTAGATTTCCAAAATGTTTGGAAATCTAGTCCATTTGTTTGAACTAAAGAGGGTCGTAGGTGACCCTAAGGGTCGCTAGTTTTCACCCCTACTTGGTAGCTTGCAGGCAGGGAATAGACAAGATCACGAACCTGGAGATGGCGGAGACTATTGCGTTTAGGCGGTCAATCTTCTTCGCTATATATGGAGTTCTCATTCAACCAGGTGATAGTGGCATCCGACTGTCTCACTCTTATCAATAAGCTTTGATCAGGGGCAACGGATCACTCACATACTGGGATCATCATCTATGTCATTTTGAGGGTGAAAGTTCTGCTTCTATTAATTTCATCTTTATGCATGTTAGTAGGCAATGTAATGAGGTCCGGTGTCTGGCAGCTTACTCGACTATCGGGTGGAAGGTTTCTGATCATCCGGTCATCAGGTACCCGGACAAGTTCGGCAAGGTACCGGACAATTCGGTGGGAGGTTTCTGCACTGAATTTTTCATGTCGTCTCATGGAGTGTGTCTTTGCTTGATTTGCTTCCGCAAATGCTTCTATCTCTTCCACGATCACTGGTAGGGTCAGCACGTCACTTTCCATGTGTGTGATCTCGGGGTTTGTTCTTGAGGCGAGTCGGAACATAGACCAAGTTCTTTGCAAGAATTTTTTATTGGCTTGCCCCTCTGGTCGCCTTCTCTGTTAGCTCATGTTTTGGGGAAATCGGAAATATAGAGATATATGGAGCATAATGCATGACTTTTGCATGAATGCTGCTAAGAAACGTGCTGCTGCGTAATGCCTCGAGGGCACAATGCCATGCGGAAACAAATATATAAATTGATTAACATAAAAAAAACAAGCTGAACAAAATTTACACAGGCGTGACAAATAGAGGGGATGCCTCCTTACATTTGTACATGTACATTTAGACGTAAATAATAAGGTGTTTGTTCATCTCTGTTTCTAATAGGTGGGAACAATTACATTTGATCTTTGTTTTAATGAGAAGCATCCGACTCTAGCCACATTGTTCTGGTTTCAGCAAAAACTACACAGACGGAAAGATCAAGTGATATGACTTCATTGCTCAATATATCACAACATCAAGTTGAACTTGATGCAGCTTCAAGTCGGTGAATGTGTGCGCCCTTCGAAATGCATTCACGGAAACACAAATCGTTACAGTTAAGTAATCCGGAAATGAACTGGCTACGTATAAGGTGTTGTTGAGGCGGTTATTTCCCAACAGATATAAAGCACAACAGCAACCATGATTGACAATAGAAAGGTCAACACTAAATGTAACTCTGAGTTTGTTGCACCCTTCCACAGTGATTTAATTGTAGTAGAACCTTCGTAAAACCGAACAAAGGAGGAGACATATCCAGTCAGCCAACCTGGCACAAAATTGAGGGAAAAGTTTCTATGAAGTAGATGAAATCACAAAAGAACATAATCTTTGAAAAAACAATCACCAAATTTGCTCTATGTATGCTATATACTTCATCACTTGTAAACACTAAATAGGCATGGAGATAATCAATTAATATACTTTATCCTTTTTACTAACTTATACAGGTAAGAGGACATTCTATTTTTTCTAGGATGAAACCTCCACCATATTTTCCATTGTGGAATTAGGTCTGACTAAATGAATAGCCACCTAATTACGATGTTTTCCCCCAAAAAAAAAAGAACCAAAAATAGAAGCATGTGGCAAAACTGCACCTATTTAAGCGTCAAAATGCTTACCGTTTACAACTTTTGCAATAAGATTCTTAACGGATTTACTTACTACATTTGGTAGGAACGCTTAAAATCTCAAAATTATGACAAAGGTTCTTAACGGATTTACTTACTACATTTTGGTAGGAATGCTTAAACATATGAAGTAAATACTAAAATCATGCGGGGAAAATCATACAGAACAGATATTGATTGGAAATGTTACTCAAGTTGCACGTAACAATGACCAAACAAAAGGATTTTGGCAATGCTATAAATAGGAGTTAGGGCTTCAAATTCGCGACCACTTTTACTAAATTACTGCAGCCCATCACAAATCAAGAAATCAGATAGTGCATTGCAAACTGTGTGGAACCACTAAGCAACACCACGTACTCTTATAGCCTGCACGCATACAACAAATAAGGCCAAACAAAATTTACCTGAGGCAGGATTGTACTATTGTATAAACAGAATTTCAGGGCCTCAAATGGCAATACAAAGCATAGAGGATGCCCTAAACAATGTGTTGTTAATGTACTTGAAAACTGCAAGAAATGAAGGAACTACCAATTAGCAGAGCAAATCGAATGGAGACTTATCCTGAAGAGTTGAGAGACAGTACTACACGTCCAGCATGATACCTTTTCAGTGCTAGCATCTGTTGATCCCTACCATCCTTTCAGTGGGATCATCCTTTCAGTCAGTACAACAGGAAAAATAGTGAACAATAGCATTCAAACAATAGGACTTTACAGGCCAGTTTTCAATTTTTAGGAATGAACTTGAAGATAATTTAACAACACATCACGAAGTTTGACCGTTTTCTAAAAGAAATATTTGGCACGATAAAAAGAAAAGGTAAAAGAAGACTTCTTTTTCTCGGGAAAAAAGAAGACATTTTTTACCCTACCCAAAAAGGATAGTACATCCATGAATTGAGCACTGAGCTCTAATCATAGCAGAAGGTTTTGTCTACGTTTGTAGGTTAATTATCAATACCGTGCAAGGGCATACGACAGCTAGTACAACTAATATTCCATGGAAAAAACAGTTGCATAGATATTTCAATGTTTGGCTGAAAGCAGGAACATTTCAAGGCTAAGATTTTTACTTTTCATTTAGGCTTTCGCTTGGGCACTTGGAAGGCAGATGAAACAAATCCTGCCAGCAAATCAAAACTCTTCTCTGGTTCTCACAATTGTTCCTGGAAAAAACATCATTTGAGGGCCTTATTCAACTCCTCAACATCATTCATTATGCTTCTGCAAAGAAAAACAGGGAAGTTTGTTTAAGCATTTGTTTGGGTTATTGGGTCATACAGTGGACACGGTACTTCAGAAAAGGCAGTACTCAGTCCATAGTCTGAAAGCCTTCACTTGGTAGTCATGGGCTACAGCAAGCTAGTAAATAAACAATGATGCTACAAAGAGTATTTACATTGACTACTGTCTATCTGAAATCATTGGCAAATTGAACTAAAGAAAAATAATTCAGGGTTAATAAACAATGCAGCGAACGAAGAGACAATCAATTTAGATATATTCAACATCATTCTCTGGCAGATCGTGGCACATGAGGGACACCATCAATTGTTGCAAAATGTAACTACAACATGAATGTGTACTACTAATGAAATACTTACTAAATCATCCAGAATGGATACAGATCGAAAAATAGTACTCACTGTTTCAGATCACCATGGTGGATCCACCATACCAATCATTTCCTCTCCTCGAGGCGCAATCAACAGACATGAGGAAGGGAAGCAGGGGCAGCATGCAGTCGATTTCAGGTGCTGGTGGCTGTGTAGCGGCGGCTTTGCTTCTTCCATCTAGCTAGCTCAGAGGAGGAAGAGAAAGAGGACGGGGACCTGCTCCTCATGCGCGTCACGCCAGGTCGGGTGCGGCTATAGCGACCAGAAAACACGGATGGTGACGGCAGCCCTCAGTGGGGCCCAAGCCAAAGGAAGGGGATTGGGAAGGAGATGAGGTCGTGGGGATCCGAAGCAAGAAGAGCCATGGATAAGAGCGTCCCCAATGATTAGAGACAGTTGCTAACTCTTGCAAGAAATCTTTCTGTATAGGTGCCACATGACAGTGTCTCCTTTATGCTAAGAGTTAACTCTTGAACAAGAGGTAGCAGCACTCTCCCTCTCCTCACTTTTTTCTATAAAATACTATATTTGCAAACTCCTAGTCTCTTTTTGGGGACGCTCTAAGAGTCATAAGGGCAGGAAGGGAAAATCATGCCACGCGGGTGAATGGATGGCAAAATCACTTCGTTAGGCTCAGATCGGACGGGCAAAACAAGCGCAGAGGCTTGTGAACACGGCAACAGTATCGGGGGCAAATGATGTAAGGAACTTTAGACTCTTTTATAGATTTGTGTCCCATATCACAACTGCTTCATGATCTCTCCAGGAAACATGATGCGTAGTTACAAGAGTGAAACAGTACAACACCATGTTTCTGCTAGTATGTTTATTTTTCCATTTTAATCTTCTTAAGCAAAGCCCGAGCAACATAAATCTCAGAGTAGGTACTGAATTATTCTTGCTGCATATTCTCGTTGAAATCGTTATTGTACAACACCATGGTTATTTAGAAGAACAATCAAACTTGTAGGCCACGATATTGCGCATGGTAAGGGAGAATCAAAGCAGGATCGTTCTTTCTTTGTTTCGGCTAGATTGACAAAATTGTAATATCTTGAATAAAACCCGATCAAAAGGCTCTCAGCTTCTGCAAAGCATGCATCATTTGCCTCACATACATGAAAACAAGCGAAAGAAAAAACAGGCACATTCCAAGAACAAGCCCATTGCAACTTTTCCTTACTGGCTAATTGTGATTTCATATATCTCCATTGCAGATCTAAGTTTACAATAAGATTTTCAAATATAAACTTATAAAGTCAGACCAACACTTTGAAAACATGTTCATGGATGCAATCAACCACTCTAAGCATGATTTCTAGCATTATTGGAAAATAAAGGTTCAAACAACTCCCATGGCCCCATCTCCAATGACATCACCGGTTGCAGCTGGGTTGTAGCGAGGCATTTAGGTGGTCTTGTCCTTCAACATGCCCTGAATTTCAGCTAACTTATCATGGAACGATCGCAAACCTTCCAGTCCTGCGAAATCGTTGTTCAGCATGCGCATCACATTTTCATCACAATTCTTCCCCATGGCCTTCTTCTGCAGCTTTGCTTCCTCTTTAATGAGATGTTGCAATACATTTGTTTCACATACAGAGAACTGGTTAGGGAATAAAGAAACAGTTAAAGAAGTAATGCTAATGCTTACTAGTGGATGATAGAAGTGATACAAGTGTCGCAACCCATTCACCAACAATCCTTGGTTGCCGTTTGCAGAATGAAATATGAGCTCCTTTGGTGTATTTTGTAAAGTCTATAGACAAAGACTGTATGATGTATGGGACGACGCGCGTGCCTTATATAGAGACGAGTATGTTTGGTGGTACAAAATATAATGGGAATGCATTGAACGCACCCTAAAATGAATCGTCTAAAGTTTGCATGCACCTAGCGCGGATGGACGGATCTTGCATGATATCTAACACTGGCATCGAAACAAAGGTGCTTTTTAGCAGGTAATTAATGTGCCTGAGCGTATATTTGGTATGGTTCGATTGCTACAAATAATGAGCCGCCAGAAATATATCCAACGCAGGATTCGATATGCATGAAAGGTAATGACAGGGTAGAAACAATGGCTCTTTGTAAGCGTATAATGGATACTTGTATCTTAAGTGTATCTTTTTTAAGGACTTCATAAATGAATATATCAATATCATGTAATATTTTAGTGGGAAAAGAAAGCCAGTACAGAGCTCAGAGTTCTTTGTACAAATGTTCGCTAAAGCAAAAAAAAAAAATCTCAACAAACAACTTTGTACGGGCTTTTTTCCTCACTAAAATATTACATGATATTGATACATACATTTATTAAGTACTTAATTAAAATATAAGTATTTTATACGCTAAAAAGGAGTCTTTGTTTCTATGCTGGCATTACCTTTCATGCATATCCGATCCAGCGCTGGATATATTTCTCGCGGCTATTTTTTGCACAAATCCAACCCTACCAAATAAACACTCAAGCAAATTTATTACTTGCTAAAAAACACCTTTGTTTCAATGCCAGTATTAGATATCATGCAAGATCCGTCCGTCCGCGATACGTGCATCTAAACTTTAGACGTTTCATTTTAGCGTGCCTTCAATGCATTCTCTTTATATTCTTTATCTCCATACGTACTTGTCTCTATATATAGGCAGGAGCATCATCCCGTATATCACACAGTCTTTGCGAAGACTTTACAAAATACCCCAAAGGGGCTAATAATTCATTTTGCAGACGGCAGTCAAGGATTGTTGGAGAATGGGTAAGGAAACACACTCGTATCACTCTTATCATCCACTGGTAAGCATTAGCATTACTGCTTTAACCATTCCTCTACTCGCTAACAAATTCTCTACAGGTGAAACAACTTTATTGCAACGGCTCATTAGAGAGAAAGCAGAGCTGCAGAAGAAGCTAGAAGCTGAGATACGCCAAGGAGAAAAGCTCAAGGCCATGGAGAAGAATTGTGATGACAAGGTGATGCGCTTGCTGAACGACGATTTCGTGGGCCTGGGATTGGAGGATTTGAAATCCTTCCATGACAAGTTAGCTGAAATTCAGGGCATTATCAAAGACAAGACCACCTAAATGTCTTGCTTCAACCTATCTGCAACTTGTGATGTTAGTAGAGCTGGGGCCATGGGAGTTGTTTGAACCTTTGTTTTCCAAATAATGCCAGAAATCGTGCTTAGAGTGGTTGATTGCATCCATGAACGTGTTGCCAAAGCGCTAGGCAAACTTTATAAGTTTATATTAGGAAATCTTATTATAAAGGAAGAAGTCCATTTCACCTCCCTCGACTATATCTCGAGTCCGATTTTCCTTCCTCTTCTACAAAACCGGGTATCCATCCTCCCTCGACTCTTTAAGACCGGACATTTTTCCTCCCCGAGCTGTTTTGAAGGGTGGCAGTAGGGACCACATGTCACATGCCATGTCATCATCTTCACGTTTTTTTTCTTCCTTCCACCTCGCGAGTTCCTCCACGGACCCGTGCTCCCGCGGCCCGCCGCCGCGCCACTGTCCTCCCGCCCTCGCATCCCCGCCGCCACACACTCCTGCGCTCCCGCGCCCCCGCCACCATCGCCACGGGCCTTCATGGCCGCCGTTCGAGTGTGCCGGAAGGAAGGAAGAGCCGAGGATGCCGGAGTCCAGCCCTGGGCTCAGCGACCCTATCATGGCGCGAGGTGCGGAGGCCGCCGAAGCGGCGGTCGTCACCGACGGTCCGATCCTCGCCGTCATTTTCGTGGTGGCCATCGTGGCTGGGATCGTGCTGACGTGGTAAGCGGTGCGCAGCAATGGCCAGGGACGAGGAGAAGGTCGGCCAAGGAGAAGAGCGGGGCGGTGACGCTCGCCTGCAGCGAGGAGCGGCGGGGAGGAGGGGGATGTGTTCGTGGCCGTGGACGACAGGTTCGGGATGGAGCTGGAGCAATAAGGAAGAGCTGAGGTGGCATCGTGTTAAGGGTCGCCCCCATCCGCGCCGCCGCCGTTGCAGTTGTCGTCTCACCGAGCCTGATGGCGACAGCTCCGACGGCCCGCCACTCGTCCACAGCACCCCCCCCCCCCCCCCCCCCCCCCCCCCCCCCCCTTCTCGCGCTCCGGCGACATGACGAGTGAAAGAGAAAAATGGAAGAAGAGACGAGGTGGCATATGACATGCAGCCCATTTCTGAGGTAGACTATGACATGTGGGACCCAGTGATAAAGTGGCATATGACATGTGGGTCCTGTTGCCACGTCGGCCAAAACGACCCTCCAAAACAGCCCAGGGAGGAAAAATATCCGGTATTAAGAGTTGAGGGAGCACGAATACCCAGTTTTGTAAAAGGAGGAAAATCGAACTTTGAGTATAGTTGAGGGAGGTAGCATGGACTTTTTCCTATTATAAATATGGATCTGGAATGGAGATATATAAAATCACAATTAGCCAATACTGTAAGTTGCAATGAGCTTGTTCGTGGAATGGGTCTGTTTTTTCTTTCTCCTGTTTTCATGTATGTAAGGCAAAGGATGCATGCTTTGCGGAAGCTGAGAGCCCACCGATAAGGTCTCCTTCAAGACATCGAGTTTGTTTTTTGAACGGAAAGACACTAAGGCTTTATCAATCTGGACTTTGAGATCAGGACGAAACAAGAAAGAAACGATCCTGCTTTGATTCTCCCTTATCATACACAATATCACGGCTTACATGTGGCAACAATAAGAAAAGGCAAAAGAAAAAGATCACCAACCATGCATAGTGCAATTGGTCTTCTAAATAAGGCTGTCCCATGGTGTTGTGCACTAACAACATCAACTGGAAATTCCTCAAAAAAAAAAAAACAACTAGAATATGCAGCACGAATAATTCAGTGCCTACTATGAGACTTCTATTGTTTGGGCTTTAGCTTAAGAAGATTGAAAACGGGGGAGGGGGAACAGTAGCATTGTTTCACTCTAGTAACTCTGCATCATGTTTCCTGGAGAGATCATAAGATCGGAGCTTTTCCAACAGGCAATTGTGACATGGGCCATAAATATGATTCAAAACTTTTGCATCAGTTTTAGAAAATACCCAGTTGTTGACAGCAATAAGGTACTAACAAGTACCCTCATGTCCTACAATAATATTCTCCATTAACTTAAATTCAAAAACAATATTACTGAACCTAACCACGCTGTCTTCCAGGCATACTAGGTCATGGACGTTGTTATAGCTTCATAGCAATCCCCACCTGAATTTCCGTTTATATTAATGGCAGCCCATGAGGCTCAAAAGTCATTTACATGATGTGAGGTTTGAGAAAAGGAGACTACACCTTCTGTTCAAAACTTATGCACAGCATTCTATACAAACAATAGCTATGAAACTATTTCAAACACACAATGATTATATCAATCAAGTTCAAAGCATGACGGCCAAACATGAGAAACTACCAAGTTAGTCTACCAGCCATTCATGTGATCAAATCCCATCACCCCCAAATATAGGGAGAAGAACATGCATAAGATGTCTCACTACAGATAATGACCTTAGTCATTCGTTGGGCCCTGGACAATAAGGAGGACAAGAACCCTTGATCATGGACATGCAGAACCAACTACAGGATGGATAGGTGAAATAGGGAGCGGGCCTCATGAGCAGTGAATTCAAAATGACATCAAGACATGTAGATCAACTCATATAAGCTGTTTTCCATATATAGATGAGAAATCTATACCTGAAACTAATAAATTTAGTCTAAATAATGTAACATAACAAGTTTCATCCGTCTAACTGGATTCTTGATAACAAAAATGCTGCCTTTGTTATGAATTGACAAATAAATGCCATCCATGATATATAATGAGATAGCAATTAGTATGCTACAAACAAAACGAAGAAGAGATGGTTACCATTTCTCTAACTCATTCAGGAGTTCAATGACAGTTACTCGCATCTCCATCTTTCGACCAGGTAGGTTGCTTTATTCGCCTACTGAAAAATGTATGAATGAGCAGAAGGAAACATGCCAGAAGTTAAAGCTGAAACTGAACTAGTTGATTACTTACCTCTAACATCATCTGATTGGCTCGTGCCATAGGTTGTGCAAGAATATATGGATCGCAGAATGTCCAGCTCCTTTCACTAACTCTCTCACACGCTATTCTATACAAAATGCGGGGCCGTTGTGGCTAGGATCAAGTTAGACAACTGAAGCATGTGGTCCATATCTTCTTTATTGAGATGATGGGGTGGCCTCAATTGCTAAGTTGTTCCTATCCAGTCAACAACGGAGGAGTATTCAATTGCCAAACCCTCCCCCACCCCCAACTCTTTCTACCCCTCCTCTGAGCAGGACAATAAGCTTGGCTGAATTTCAAATATAATTATTGACATTGTATTTTTCCATCAATTAATTCATTTACGAACATCAGCCAAGCCATATTGTCTATGAGCGAATAATAAGGCTTTGCTGAGGTTCAGATATAATTACTATATCCAAACCTCAGCCAAGCCTTATTGTCCGCTCATAGGCATTGCTTGGGCACGTGATTCATTAATGGAGGTCAAGGCCGCTCACTCCAATAACTCCAGCATTGTTTGGGCTTGCTCTTCAATGTAACAGCTGCTTCAGATCTTCCCTGGTCAAGTGGCCGGAGTAGGTACAAAAGTCATGCCCAGACATGAGGTCTTAAAATCCTTGAAGACCTTTACCAACCAATACATTTTCCCTTAAGAGCGCCACTTTCCTCAGCCTACTCTTTCTCTTCTGACACCTTCAACCAATGGTCACTGGGTCCTTTCCCTCTCAGGGAGAGCCATGTCCTTCAAGACATTCAGTTTTCATCACACGCTCAATGATCTCATATCCAACAGAATTCAACTGATGCCTTATATCCATCCTGCCTCACTTGAAAGACAAATCTGCAAAAAAGGTTAAAAGGAAAACACTTGGAAGCTCCATTGATAATCTGACAAGCTTAGAATCCAGTGGTAAAATCAAATACCATTCATTGCTATTAAATTTACAAATGAGCATCACAATTCAAGAATGAGCTACTCGTATGCCATGTTGAAAGAACAGCACAAGAATATGGAATACATTCTAGAAGTGCTAGAAGAGGACACTCTCAAAAGCAAAATACACTGTCTCAAACGATCCTTCTGGATTAGTTCCAACATCCAAGAATGCTCCTCCTATGATACATACCATGTGCTCCTTGATACCGTACATGGACAGGCAGATTTTTTGAACAGTTGCAGCTGAACTAAGAAAAACAGCTTTCTAGAAAATGGACTACAAACACACCACAAGCCACAATCCAGAGATAAGCAAAGCTTCCTGCTATTGTGAGTTGATTAGAAGCTTCATCTACATTCCTCATGTACGCTGCCCGATAAGATATGCACCGCTCCCAAGCCGGGGCGTACGAAGAATCCTAGTAAGGCAGCCGACCTTCCAAGGATGAGTACCCAAAAATATTAAAACATCATTACATGATAAAGAAACATGAATAATTAACCCATTGTTTGACATAGAAAGTATACAGGATGACGGCATGTGACCTACTGACTCCACTCCAGACTAAATAAAACATGCTACTCTGGTCACATAACTTTCTAAAATACCAACTGTGTTTCCATGAAAGTTTTTGGTGTAAGAGATATCGTCTCAAACATTTGACTCACACATTGATGAACGACAAGATGAAAACTTAAAATTAGGATCAAGATGCAAATGCATAGAGCATCATCCGGATCAATTAATAGTAAAAAAGTAAAGTGCATCCATGGAAAACACGTCATATAGAAAGAAATGAAAGTCATGTTGTTTTGCAGATATTGCTGTCTTTTGCAAGTAAAGAGATTTCAAAAACTAATCTTACAAATCGACCGAAATAGTGAACTATGGGCATAATCACTTATGAAGGGTCTAGATTGACCCGAGTTTCTCATGCAGGTTACACTCCTTGGCTTTAAATTTTAATTGAGTTCAAGCAGGCAACAAACAATAATACATTCTTTAGCTACTATAGTAAGGGCCCATATGGACAGAAAGGTTAGGAACATGGGATCCAAATCCAAATAAATTACTAAATACTAACTAAAACCTAAAATCATAAGCAATTTTCCCTTTCCAAAGAGGCCCTATGAAACAAAATATAGAAGAGCCAATAGATAAGGCCATGGGTTCCATTGCAGTTACCAATACAAAACGAACCTGCTAAACATCATCAGTGCTTTGTTCAACGTTCTGCTGCATGGTATCTAACTTATCTATCACATACTCCAACTTTTTGACGCATATCTCATTGGCAATCCTTGCGCTGTAGTCGCACTTTTCAAATGGACGATACTCACAAGCACTCTTGATTTCCTCGCGCAATGTTGTTTGAATCTCCTACCAATCACAATAGTAATGAGTCAGTGAGTTAGCATGCCTGATTTCACAAATATATAAGCGCTAGAAGGAAAACCAACTGAGAGGCAGACATGTATTTAGCTAAGGAAAACTGTTATACATCCAACTGGCATGGTAGACCGTTATGACAGGACCGGAAGCTTGGCATTTCCGTGACCGGTGTGACATTAACTTCAGATTTTGTTGGCCTTTCCAACGCCTAAACGTTGATGTTGGCTCACGCCGTTAAGACTTTTACCAGTGCAATGTAAGTAAAATTGGGAATAGCAAAGTTTAGCCTACGAAATATTATAACAAATGAGGTGATGATATGCAGCGCAGTATATGAGAATTGTTTATTCAATCACTGGTTTCCCAGAAAACGGCTCTAAGTAAGATCTGCGGTGGAGAGAGCAGGGAGGCAGCACGAGATGGAGAGGGCCAGGATACCTTAATCGCGGTCATGAAATCGCGGCAGTGGCTGGCGACGGCGTCAGAGCGGGGACCCTGCGAGTTTCCGAGCTCCTCCATCACCGCCCCTGCAAGCTCCAGCACCCGCACAATGCGCTGCACACGCACATCAAACACCCGGTCGGCAAATCAGGAACAGAATCAACGACCACCCAGTCTAGGAGAGGGCAGCAGGCGGTCGGGTAGGTACCTTCTCGACGCCGTGGAGGCGCTGCAGCGAGCTGCTCTGGCCTTGCGTAATCATCGCCACCTGCTTCGCGACGACGACAAGGAGAGGCGGCGGCGGCGGCGGAAAGGGGGATCGCCGAAAAGAATCGGAAGCGAGGAGGGTTCCAACGGCGTTGTTGAATTTGGTGGCTTTCGGCTGGGCTGGGCCAGCCGTGTATAAGGCCTTGTTTGGCCCAACAACGCGGTGCTCAACATTTGGTGCAAGAGCTATCGGCCCTGTTCCCCTTAAAAAAAAAAAGCTATCGGCCCTGTTTGGGGAGCTTCTCCTAGCTTCTGCGTTTCCAAAAGGCCAAAAGCGGCATAAGCTTCCCCACACAGGGTTGCTTTTGGAAACCGTAGAAGCTGCAAATGCGCGGGTGTTCAGTGAAAATGAACTAAACGCGGAGAAGCGAATCGGGCGTCGCTTCCCGAGCTTTTGCCGCACCCGTCGTCTCTCTCATCCCTCCGCCGTCTCCCTCTCTCCTTTCCTCACTCCCTCCCTCTTCAAATCGGCGGCGCGGGCGAGCGGGCGACCTCGCGGGCAAGCGGGCGAGCAGGCGAGCGGCTCGGCGGTACCTCCTCGCTCCCTCCTACGCCATCCCTCTCTATTCCTCCACCCGCGCGCATCCAGCCGGTGCCGCCGTCTCGATTCTTCCACCCGCACGCATCCAGCTGGTGGCATAGTCGCGTGCATCCCCATCCCCATCTCCATCCTCAACTACGGCGTCCCCATCCCCATCCTCGTTGCCGCCGCTGCCTCCCGTGCGCGCTCGAGCGGGCAACCCTTCACCACCACGTTGGACAGGACCTCGAGCATCTCATCTGTCCTATGCTCGCCGGCGCCACATCTTTCTTCTTCGCTCGTTCGCACAAGAATTCGTGGTGACTTTTCCAAAAGCAAGTCGCCAAACAGGCCATCGCTTCTCCATGAATCGGATTTCTGGGAAAGCTAGATTCGTTTCTACGAAAAGCTGTTTCCGGGAAAAGCGGAGAAGCCACCGCTCCCCCAAACAGGGCCATCGTCTCAAACATTTGACTCACACATTGAGGAAAAAGCAGAGCTTGATGAGATTGAGAAACGATTTGACTTTTGAATCTTAATTAAAATCACTCGACTTATGCTAACAAAAAATTAAAATCACTCGACTGTTATGCGCCCCCTACGCGTGTGAGCATCTACAAGCCTTGAGTGTGGTAATCCTCGTATGGCGAGATGATCAGCTGTCCAACACCTATTTCGAATAGCAAGGCAAATGAACATTTTACACTTTGTCGGAGCCTAAGATTTCCACAACCTGCGCAAGTCTCAAAAGTGATGACCATTGAAGTAGGCACGATAAGCAGATTTTAGAAGAAAATTGTCCAGAGCCATCGAACAGAGATGATAATCTTCTTCGGAGAGGATTATTACTTCACGAATACTTAATTTCCACAGCTGAAAGAATTCATTCATATCTACCATCCATCTAGATGGTAGATATGTATGGTTATTTCCTCTTGCCTGCTGATGACTTACCGTCCCGACAACGTTATCTGTCAGATTGGCCGTAGTGACTATATATATATATATATATATATATATATATATATATATATTCATTGTCTCAAGTTCAAGCACAAAAATTCTCAGGGTTCCAATGCCCCATTCGCATGGATCACCACTGAAATTCCCGTGCATCCAAGTGGGCTTTCTGTTTTTCTTTTGAGACCAATAATGGATCCACGTGAACTCTATAATTTCAGTTAACATGGGAAACACAAAGAAAACACAGGACCCTTCGCCAAAAAAAAAAAAAAAAACACACACACAGGACCAAATGGTGCGCTTCCGACACAGTCAAATGCAAAATGATACACAATCGTTGCACAGAGCAGCGCGTCTGTGTCTGCACGAATTAAGCAAACGAAGTTCCGTTTCGGCAGCGAAAGCCGTTCAGGGCTCCAAGAACATGCCGGCGCCGTGCTTCTTCGTCGACGGCCTGGACATCAGGTCCTCCCACCACGCCTTGACGTGCGGGTACTTGTCGAGCAACGACGCGTGCGTCGTCTTCATGAAGTAGTAGGTGTAGGGGAAGTGGGTCAGGTCCGCGAAGCTGAAGAAGTCGCCGGCCAGGTACTTGGTCTGGGACAGGCGTTCCTCGTAGACCTCGAGCACCTTGCCGAGCTTCTCCAGGCTCTCGTCAACGACCTTCTGGTTGGGCTGCATGCCGAGCCTCGCCGGGAACACGACGCACTCGTACACGACGGGCGCGATCGCCGGGAAGTAGTGGTGCGCCTCCGCCTCCGTCCACACGTCCACCATCGCCGCCTCCTCGGGGTTGCCTTCTCTCAAGAGGTCGACGTTGTTGCTTGCGGCGCCGTACTTGCGGAGCACGTACTTTGAGATTGCTCGAGACTCTGGGAACACACAGAGCCGATCATAAGTAAACTATTGTTTTCACATGAATACGAAAATTGGTTATGTAATTTACAAGAGGTCAAAAGATAGAGAGAGTAATTGTTTTGCATGCATGCTACATGGCAAAATGGTAATTGAATGGGAATCATACCGAAGAGCATGACGTCCCCATCCTGGAACGCCGGGATCTGGCCGAACGGCTGCAAAGAAAGGAAACATCACCATGGACCATCGATCAGCGTCCAAAGATCAAACTAACAAATCATGATAGAGGGCCGACGACAAGGCAGGCCCCATCAGATGCAACCATGCAGTGAATGAAGTGACAATAACTAGCCTAGCCTAAGGAGGAAGTTTGGTTACAACGTACGTTTCTGGCGAGGTGCTCGGGACCTTTGTGCTCGTTGGCCATGTAGTCCACCTCCACGACCTCATACTCGACGCCCACCTCCTCCAGGCACACCAGCACCCTGGCGGCGTTCACGAACACGGCCGACCCGAACACCGTCACCGGCGCCATCTTTATCTCTTCTCCCTCAGCCGCTCCCCGGCGAGCAAGGAGAGTTCACGATCTACCGGTGCTGATCGATGCAGCGTTCGGCGTGGATAGAGTAGAAGCTACTGGCACTGCGATAGATGCCCATGGGCGTCCCCACTACTATTTATGGGCACCTATCGCAGTGGTAGAGGAAGTTACGCCACCAGGCCGGCCGTTGATGTCCCTAGACCACACCACAACATGTCAGGTCGAACCTAGATCACGGCAGATAAGACAACACGATCAGTAGTGTTTCATCCGTAGTCTTTCTTGTAGTGACTGGCTTTGCCATCGATAACGATGGCTGATGTCCGCAGCGAAGTAATTTACGCCACCTGGCTGCTTTTTTTTGGGTCAAAAAGGTACAGTGTGATCAGCAGTGTTTCGTTCGGGATTGGTTTCGGCGAGTGACGGTAAAACGATACAGCGTTTGAACAAGTGATGGTAGCTTCTGTTCCGACTGCGCTGGACAGCCGGAAGCTGGGACGACGGTGACAAGTCATCCGATAGTATACGTTCCTGTCGCGATCATGGCGATCGTTGTCACTTCACATCTCGTTTTCTTGGCCGCCGCGCGCCACGGCAAGATTGGTAGGATCAAAAAGGCTCTGTCCTTATTTAATGTCTGTTTTGGCTGAATGATAATCTTCTTTTTAATCAAGTCGTCTCTCAACAAAATGTAAAAGAATGTACTGCAAGTTGTTGCCACATGGATTGAAGATCTTTTGCTCTTTCTTCTTAAATATGAGTTGGTTTGCATGACGCGATTAGCGGAGGCTCTGCAGATGGGCATCACTGCTTGTCTGATTGTCTGAATTTTAAAACCGTACGTAATATTTTGTCGTTCCACAACACAACAAGATTCCTCCTGTACGTGGACGAACATGTATCGCATAGTGCACTTATTTTTCCAATTTGGAGTTTTCCTTTTTTTCTGGAAGCAAATTGGGAAATATCACTACAAGAAAAATGCCTTCTAAACACGTTTCTAAATGCGTTTTTATAAACGTCACTACATCAACACCTAAAGACGTTTTTTGCCACGATATTGTGATCGCGTCAATTTTACACGTTATTAGATACACTTTAACGCGGGTAACAAAATAGACCTGTTTTTTGACATGTTTTTTTATAACATCTTAAAACGATACAATATTAGACACGCTTTGAACTGTTAGTAGGCATCGTAATAACGTTTTTTGACATGTTTTTGATAACATCTCACAATGATACGATATTAGATACGCTTTCAACCATTATTAGCCCCTCAAAGACGATTCTTGACATGCTATTGAGAATGTCTCAAAGTGATATAACATTTTGACACGTTTTGATCATATCTAGCCTCATGCGAAGACGCTTCTTGATACGTTATAAAGAACGTATAAAAATACTATAATATTAGACACGCTTTCATCGTATGTAGCCTCATCTAGAGACAGTGTTGACACGCTATCAATGATTCTAGAGACGTTGAAACACTTAGAACATATGAGTAGAAAAGAATACATGTCCAAATCTATTCAGACTTGTTTGCGAGAGGAGATGGTTAGAGGAGCTTGCATGAAACAAAGAGGTCTCAGGTTCAACTCGACTAATGGCGTGAATAAAAACCAAAGGATGTCCATATTATTTGACGCGTATCTATAAACGCGACTTACAACGTGTCTACATTTTTTAACACGCGTGAATCCATCACAATGAAACGTGTCTACTTCAATAGATACGTATTGTAATTATATCTATGAAAACGTATCTATATATGTAGATACGTGGAATAACGTCTCTATGGAGCATCGAAACCTTTATAGGCACGCTTTCGAAAATCGTATCTACTAAACTCTGACATGGCCCGTGCGAAGACGCCTCGGACACGCTTTGTGAAAACGTCTCTACATCTTGATAGAGACGCAATATGCGTATCTAACCTATTAATAAAGCGTATCTACAGAGGGTTTTTCTTGTAGTGTATAGAGAAGAAAGATTGATGCTCATGTTCGCAACGTTTTCGGACTTTTGGCAACGTGGGACGAACTCGTCCAATAGCCACGGCCATAACGCTGATTAGGATGAACACAAGATCTTCTGGCAAGCACACCCAGCAAAGCCAGGCCAGCTTTGATCCGGCCAGTCGTGCCAGCCTACTGATGTAGCAGCAAAAAAAGCCATAGCGCTGGCGTTTCAACGCTGCATCCCGGAGTCTAACAAAGCAGACCACGTCTACCTAGCTAGCAAGCTGCAAGCTATACCCTGTTTGTGTTTGGTGCTGTCCTTGACGTGTTGGAAGAGCTTCTGGACTCCACTCCCTGCCTTTCAAAAAATCTTAATGCATTAGTGTATTCCTAGAATTTTAAATTGAAAGCGAATTTTTCAAAAACTTTGCAAACAAAAATTATTCTTCATGTCTGTCTCCGCCAACACAAAATTTCTAAAGTTTTAGTTTTCTGTAAATATTTTTTTTTGCCCTTATAGGAACGGAAAATGTTTTTCAAAAATAAGGCAAGTATTTCTTTACTTGCTTAAACACTTGCCTTTCCTCTCTGGACAAAAAAAATTTGCTTATTGAGCATTAAATTTTTTGAAACTTTTTGGGTTGATAGTCAAACAAATGAAAAAATAAGTTATGTTATTAGCAAATTTTCAATATTTTTGTTTTGAATTTTTAAAGTATGTAAATACACTAAAGCATTAAGCTTTTTTTTTAAGGGTAGGGAGTGGCACAGAGGGGAAGAAAAATCTCAAGCAAGGGCATAGAAGGGAAAAATATTTTTCCAATGGCTGAGAAGGAAATGCGATTTGTTTCGGTGGCTAACAAGGAAATCTCATGCATGATTTTATTTGTTCCAGGCAGCGTAGTGTTTATGTATTTTTTATATGATGGTCGACTTTTGTCGGTGGTTGTATTTTACTTTAACTTTCTGACAAATCAAATTCAACGTGGCTGAGTTTAATACCTATCTATCTAAAAAATCCATAAAAAGTAGCTAAATTTCTGACAAATCAAAGCCAGGAAGCCGCTCGAGCACTCAGTCCATTAGCAGTCCAGTAAGCGAACCAAGCCCAACAAATCAGATGTTCTAGCCGTGGAAAAAAATTGTTCCAGCTGTTGAAACAAAATGTTCCGCACATAAAAATAAATATTCCAGCTGTTGTAACGAAATATTCCGCACATACAAGTGATACTTGAATTTTAGCCCTATGATTAGATTTAGTCACCCTTTAGCCTCAGGTGTTTGGAAGATTAGCTTCTAAAAGAGACTAAAATTAGTCACACTAATTTGAAGCTCTATGGATCCAAACACCCCCTCATCTCTTTCTTCCTATTCCAGCAACGGGCCGACAGATGCACCCGTCTTGGTTTTTTAAATATATTTATTTTTCTATAAATTATAGATTGTTTTGATTTTTATAAATATATATATATTCACATACGTATAAATATATTTATTTTTCTATAAATTATAGATTGTTTTGATTTTTATAAATATATATATATTCACATACGTATAAATATACATATAAAAGAGTAAAAACAAATTTATAATTTGAAATGTATCCCGTATCCATTCCCCTACTCCGCCAAATACGGATTAGGTGACGAGTAGTTTCCCGTAAACGAGGCACAATAAAAAAATGAGGAGTGATTGCAATCATTAATATTTGGGAAATCGTTTTTTTTGTTGACAGATATTTCTCCCCTCCGTCTGTCGCCATCTGGTGCGTCCGTTGCGCTCGCGATTCGTGCGGTCAGGCGTGGGGGAGTCAGCGGGAGTCACCTGCTCACCGCCCCTTGCCCGTTCGGCTGACCCATCCAACTGCGTCCTCATTCCTCGCTTCTCTCCCTTCTCTGTCCTCTGCTCAGTCCTCTCCAAATCGAATCCAAGATCCAATCCATGGAGGCGCCGATGCAGCCCTCCAGATCCAAGGTCCCCAGCCACCATCCTCGTCGTCCCCGGCCATCGGCCTCCTCGCCGAGGTGCGGCCCGTCGCCCGGTTGTCGTCCCCGCGCGTGGAGGCGGGGACGGAGAGCCGGAGAGGGAGAATCCGGGGAGCACTGGTCTCGTGTCCGTCTGCAGCGAGTGACAGAGGAGAAGGATTGATCTGATCTGATGTCTCGCAGGAGCCGAGTTGGCATTGTTGCTGCCTGTGCTGCGTGACAGCGTGCGAGGGTTTCACCGTGGTGTCCGCGTGTGGTAAAAGATTGCAACAAGTGAATCCCATTCCCAGAGCCAAATGACCAACAAGGACGAGACAGCACATCAAATGTAAGGTTTATCAGTTATTTTTGTGCAATAATCAGATTGTGTCTAGTTTTTTTTTTTTGATAAAGATAGTACTCATATATTAAACCAGTGAATCTGAGTACAAAGGAAAGGGATACAGTCCCTTTTGATTACATTGCACCCCTAAGTGGGTGATGATGCTCATAAAGAGCAGTGCTAAAGCTACAAAACAAGCTGCTGACGGGCTGACTACCGAAGAGCTACCGAAAGGGCCTCGCTGCAATAGCGTAGGTTGATCGAGGGCCTTGTTGCCTTCTTGATGAAGTATCGTCGGTGAAAATTGATGTGTATGCAATTCACCTGGACGCAAATGAAAGGCAAAACTGACTCCTCTAGGTGGCAGAACATTCGGAGGCAAACATGCTGAATCCGAGTCGCTGCAACAAGAGCATCCGTGGCGGTCGTCGTCCTGTAGGACTCGAGCACGGCATGTCGTCGAGGACATCAAGGAAACAGGTACCATCGGGGGGTGCCTGTCTTGTGGGCTCTGCGTTCCTGCAAAAAGAAATGGAGCACCACACGCACTGGAAACACGTAGTGGCCAACGCGTCGGCAGATGCCGGTGGATGGCTACCACGTGTGGGCCGTAACCAGGTTGCTCACGGCGACAGGACCGTCGCCGGTGACTTTGCCGTGTGAGGACGAGGTGCTGGGGAAGAAGGGTTGTGGAGGTTGTCGCCGGCCGAGCAGTTGTAGTTGATTTGTCGGCGACGGCGTGTACAGGATCAGTTCCTTCGACTCCTGAGATGGGCGGCGAGGTCGGAGATACCTGTGGAGACGGCGATGGGGTAGCAGTCGGCTTCTTGGCGGTGGCGCGGCGGCGGTTGTGACCGGTGGATTCCATCCGCGCCGGGATGGAGCGGGAGGTGAGCCGACAGGGGCGGGGAGGCGCGGCGGAGAGACCTCTGGTGGCGGTGGCGCCGGATCTGGCGCACGCAGGCGCAAATCCGACGACTCCCGAGCGGATCTGGGAGGCGTCGCCGGCGAGGGAAGCGGGGAATGAAGGGGGAAGACTAAAACCTACTTTATTGGGGCGCACCTCCAGCTCCAGGGAACCGCCGGGTGGTAAAGCGTCGCCGACGAGGAGGCCGAGCTCGACGACGGCGACTATGGCGGCCAACCGGAGTAGAAGGCGGCGGCGGCAAAAAGCCCAGCGAAGCATCTTCAAACAAACAAACAGCTACTAAACTAAAGCTACTGGTGGTGGAGGGCTTCCCTCTCCTTCTCACCGCCGGCGAGGACGCCGGAGGGAGGGAAGGAGGGGGGGCCCGGCGGCGGCGGCGGGGAACCCTAACGGAGAGAGAGGCAGAAACGCCTACAGCCACTCAGGGCGACTTAACTCCTTCCGACCAGATTGTGTCTAGTTTGATTGTGTCTAGTTTCCTGTATGTTCTGTGAATTTTTTCTGTTTTTCTTTTTCTTTTCCTTAATCAGATTGTGTAGTTGGACTAGAAAACTCGCGCGGCGTTGCCGCGTGTAGGTTGCTTTATTGGTGTTACCTGTATCAAACTCCTCAGAATATTTATGTGGATCATGGATGATTATATTTCAGGCTTTGGTCAAGTTGGCATAATAGTCAGTGAATCGAGATTAGTGTCAGAGAGAAAAGGAGGGAAACTGAAAGGAGAAATTAACTATTTCAGGTGGAATTCCCAAAGTCGGCGAATGGACCAGGCTAGTTTGATGTTCTTGTTTCGCTGCATGTTGCGGCGAGATATTTCTCTATTATAGGCCAGCGTTTCCCTATTTCCTCTGCCTGCAATTGATAGAGGCTAATACTGGTACAGAGAAATATTGGCAATAAATTATAAACCCTAAATGCTTAAAGCTTATCTAGGATGTCTTTAGCAAATTTGACCACCATAGAGTGGCTGGCCAATTCTCATCTACGATATGCTGCAGGAATTAGTAGTAAAGAATTTTGCCTCAGATCATAGTAGTACTTTTATAGAATAGTGGAGGCTGATTGGCAAACAAATTTTGCAATTTACTATCCAATTAGAAAGAGCACAACTTTGTGAATTATCATTTGTTGTAATGAAGACATATATCTTGAACTGAGTGTAGTTGTATAAGTAGCACAGCACATCTGAACTTGTTATATCTGAAACAAATGGAAATTTTGTTATGTTACAATAATCTACTCCCTCCGTCCCTAAATAGCTGTCTTTCTCGCTTCCCGAGAAATGAATCCGATCAATTTTATATTAAAATATATTAATATTTATAGTACATAATTAGTATCATTGGAAAGCTCTTTTAGTCTAGTTTTTTAACAAATTTATTTGGAGACACAAATGTTGCACGTATTTTCTACAAAGTGAGTCAAACTTGTGGCACGCACACCAACGGCGACACCTAATAAGGGACAGAGGGAGTAATAACTAAAGTGATTGTGTCCAATAGGATGTTGGCATTCTGTATGTTTGCTTATTGCTTTCCAACTGTATATAGAGAAAGGCATAGAAAGTCAAAGGTATGGTTTATCTGTTGCCTCAATGGTGAAAAGCACATGTTTGGTGCGGAGATTGTAGAACACTTAGAACACCAGATTAGAAGTGTCCTAAGGTGATAGCATGAACATGACAATTAATTAGAACACTTCTCTGCACCAGATTGTACAAAATCATACTGTCTTTTTTTTTTGGGTAACAATCATATTGTTAAGATATATCACTTTAGCATCTCTCCACTTGGGTTAAATTTTAATAGAAAGAATCTCCGAGCAAAAATAGAAACTGTAGATCCCTCTTGTCAAACTAAATATATTTTGAATCAAGATATATATGTCTAATTTATGTTAAGGTATTTGCTATGATTGTTAGCAATTGACTGTGCATCATTCTATACTCGTGCTTTCGCAGCCTACAATCTAAAATCACTCATATGTGTTTTGATATACTTTATTAGTTAGATCTTAATATGATTTGCTTAGTGAAATACTAAGAGAAGAAAAATGCTAACTACGTATGTTGATGGACAGCAAACATAACGCCTGTGAGGCATTTCTACAAACAGGTAGCGTGCATGGCCATGGCTTGCGAGACTGCATAAGAGTAGCAAAGTTATCGAGCCAACTGACCCAGCTCGCCATGGCAGCATCTTCCCCGCACTGTCTTCCCGTCCCCGCTGCTTGGCCATCTTCGCGGCAGGCTAGCCACGACCTTGACGTTAGTGACCTTGGGCACGACGTCCTCCATGCGAGTGGGCGCGGCAAGCGGACCTGCTCAACTCGTGACCCTGGGCAGGACGGACGAGTGTGTTTGCAGGGTAGAATGACCAGCGGAGCGCAGAAGGGCGGAGCAAAAGGTTGCTAGGGTGGGGTGCGGCCTCGCCGTCGAGGATGACCATGCCGGGCCAGATAACACGGTGGCTGGGCCGAGCATTCTTTCGTCTCTACTTGCGGCCTCGCCGTCGAAGCTTCCGGAGGAAATAATATTAATCGTTAGTTGCAAGATGAACGGCAGAAAATGACCAGTCAATCACGTGCGAGAGAACCGCACGCGGTTTAGAGATGTAGAGATTGTGTCTAGTTTCCTGTATGTTTTGTGATTTTTTTTTCTGTTTTTCTTTTTCTTTTCCTTAATCTGGCGGCGCCATGGTGATTTCTCTGTGCGTCCGGTTACCGAGTCTTCATGCTACGTGGCAAGTTTTGGTTGGATAGAAATTTGACAGATGCAATAGTAGAAAATCTGCTGTCAGATATATAGCCGGTTCCCTTAATATTCCTGAAACAAATATTTTTGGTTATGAGGCCCAAACCCAGCCCAGCCCATTCTATCGGAAAACCCTAGCCTTGCCTATTTAACCGGGGCGGCGTGGTCCATCACTCCATCTCCTCCACCCCGCCGCCTGCTTCTGTTTCCCCCAGTCCACCACCCCGCAGCAACACGATGGCCGGCAGCGCCGATCCCGACGACATCCCGGGCCGCCCGGACTACGCCAACCGCTTCGTGCAGGGCGACCCCCCGATCCCGGCGACCGCGGTCCCGGTCCGCGCGGTGACCCCGGAGCGGGAGCGCCTCGCCGGCCGCCCGCACAGCGTGACCGTGTACCTGCCCTCGCCGCCCCCCGAGATGCGCTACTACGGCCGGTGCTTCGCCTACGCCTACATCACCCCGGCGGACGCGCCGTGCAAGGCGGCGGGCGCGGACCCGGCGCCCGCCATCCGCGCCGCGGTCGCCGCCGTGCTCCCGGACCTGCGGTACGAGCTCATCGCGCCCTCGGCGCACGGCGCCGACCGCATGGTGCGGTTCCCGACCCCCGAGGACCGCGAGGCCGCCATGGCGCGGCAGCCGTTCGCGCTCCCCGGCGGCGGCGGCGCGTCCGTGAAGCTCCTCCGCGAGGGGGAGACCCCCAACGTCCGCCGCATCCGGATGGACACCCTCGCGCACGTCGCGCTGCGCGACTACCCCAAGGAGCAGCGGGGCGTCGAGGACATCCGCGGCAACTGCTCCAGCTTCGGCCACCTGCTGGAGGTCGACCCCGTCTGCGTCGCCGCCGACGCGCCCGACATGGGCCCGGTCCGCGCCGTCGTCTCCGTCGAGCACGCCCGGAAGATCCCGCGCCAGGTGCGCATCCAGTGGGCCGTCGGCGCGTTCCGCCACGTCGTGCCGGTGCAGATCCTCAGGGTCTGGGACAGGGCCGAGTCCCTCGACGCTAACGGCCAGTACGTGCCCATGTACGGCCCCGACGCGCTGGTCGCCCGCTAGCCTGCCTACTGCTTTGTCGTCGGAGCTCCGTCGCCTTCGTCTCAACCTGCTGGCCTGGTGTGGAGGCTTCATGAGCTTGCTCATTTTGTTATTCGTGAAGCCTCCATGGATCCTAAGCCAGCTAGTCTGTGCTTGTGCTGCGGCGGCGATGACCGCTAACAAATTAAGTGGTGTAAGCCAGGTCTAGTGCTGCTTAAGTTGCTAGTTCCGTGGCCGTCTTAGCTAAGATAGGTAACACCCCTGTTAATTAGGTCGCCTTAGCGACTAGCTAGCTTGTGTTAGTAGTGGATCACTACTGTCGCCATAGCGACTAATTCAGGTTTTAAATTTTCTATGTGATCCTCGAGCATGTCTGATTGTCAAATTAAGATGATATGGTCTGCTATGTGGTCATGGTGAGGTGAGATGGTGGAAAAGGAGTGAACGTAGCTGGTTGGAGTGCTTGGTCATTCTTATTCAGTTACTCCCTCCGTCCATGAATATAAGGAAACGAGGGGTTCAAAATTTGTCCACAAATATAAGGAAACAAGGGTTGAGAGTGGGTCTAACTGTATTAATTGTGCATCGTTTCTAGGACTTTCCCTTCAAAAAGACGTGAATGCAATTATGTAGGGGGAGGTGTATGTGGGGAAGGTGCATGGGAAAGGGCATGCTACTTTAATTATCGCATGTTTCATTACCCAAATCGAGTTTCAATACTTAATAATTAGGGGTAGGATGGTATTTTCTCTTCACCCATATTTTGTCCTAGAAAACCCTCGTTTCCTTATATTTGTGGACGGAGGGAGTACAGTATTTACATGACTTCTGATGTCCCAGGAAACTTAAACCATAACTTTGGGCCAACTAAATTGCAGTTTGTACTTATAATTTGTGAATTTATTATTATATAATCAGTTCGATCTGTGCTGTACTTGACTCCAGTTTATAGCTAATGCATGTTGTGTTTCTTCATAGAATGGGGCAATAGGCTGATCTGTTCTCAGATCAGATTTTTTTTTTAGTTCAATTTGCAGTTTTTTTCCCCTGTGAGCTTATTTTATTAATAATTAGTGTATGACACATGTTCCAATACATAAGGACCTTATTCTTTGTATATGTTCTTTTGGTTGTACCTCAAAATTTGGTGCTATCAGGCATGTGAAACTATTCGGGTGCTTTTAGCATGTATTGCATCTAAGACTGTAAACAAAGCTCGGGCTCGACGAGCTAATCGAACTCGGCTCGTTAAAAGCTCGCTTCGAGCTCGATTCGTGTGAATTTCAAGCCGAGCTCGAGCTTGAACTGAAGCTCGCGAGCTCCATCAAGCCGAGCTCGAGCTGCTCGATGAAGCTCGTTGTCTTCTCCGTAAACCATACGCCCCGAGATTAACTCGATTCCCCTTGTCGAAACTCGAAATTGTTGAAGCGGGACTGCGGGAGACCACCTGTCCTGAGTTCCTGAGCCACGTGCACTAGCACGGCTGGCCGGTGTCCACCACCAGAGCTAAAAGCTCAAGCTCCCTCGCGTAAAAAAGAAAAAAAAAAGAAACAAACAAGTCGCAAATCCATTAGCACTTCTGCACCTCCTAATCTTCATCCTCATCCTTTTCTCCCCCACACAAACCTCCGCCACCTGAGCTTACAAGCAGAAGTGGCTTGGTAGAGCTCGGCTCGCCATTGCTGCTGCTTGGTCAGTTGGGCCGAGGTCTGGTGGCGGGGACCTGCGTAGAAGCTGCTCGGCAAGAATCGATTGCCGCTGCTTCCGCATGGCGCCCGGGATTCAGGGTCCCATGCCGCGGCCGCAAAAGGCACAGGCGCACAGCCTCCGTCACCTGTGCTCGCAAATCGCCATGAAGCTACGGTACCCGCCTTCCTGTGGAACTCAGCTCCGTGATGTGTTGTGAATGGCGAAGCGAGTATAACAAGCCTACACGAATCGAGCTCGAGCCCTCGCGAGCCTCGGTCGAGCCGAATTCGAGCCCATAGACAGGCTCGGTGGAATCAGAGGCTCGGCTCGAGCTCGGCTCGGGCTTCAATCAAGCTCGAGCTTAAGGAGCCAGGCTCGCTCGAGCTCGGCTCGTTTACAGCCTTAATTGCATCCACAAATGAGCTGCAGTCAATTGCTTTGGCATCTTTCCTGCACGGTCCTTGTCTTCTGCGCGACTGGTTTGTATTAGTGGCTCACTACTGTCGTCTTAGCGACTCTTGTTTTTTTTTTTTTTTTTTTTTTTTTTTTTTTTGCGAAAAGGATGGGATTATATTAAAACGTTGCACAGTACAACCCAAACCTTTTTACAAACACACCCCTGGGACACTTTTACAGGAAAGCCCCCGAAGAAAGGAAAATTACAACTAACTCCCCCTTCCCCTAGAACTCTCCCGACTCCTCTTCTCCTCGCCGGCGAGCACCGACGGCTCCTGCTGGCCTCGTTCCTCCATGGCTGCGACCTCCAAGCATTGGGAAAAGCCGATTTGAAGGGCGAAAGCACCCATAGCACGAAGAGAGCTCCTGACCGGCCATCGCACCGCCATCGGAAGAAACAAGAAGGACCAAACAAGCACCTTCGTCGACCACCAACCAAGAGAAGCAAAAACCAGAGAAGACATCGCCGGATCTGAGCGACATCAACCCGGAGACAACCTCCACCGAAGCCAGCATCGCCGGCAAGGGGAGACAAAAGGACTCCCATCCCATCGCAAAGGATTGGAAGGAGAAAACGACTCCACAGGGCCTTACCGGAACTGTTGCCGCCGCCGACGACGACTTGAGCGCCAGATCCGCCGAGGGAGTGAAGAAATCCGGCCGCCTCCATAGGAGCGGCCGGAACCCTAACCCTACCGGGACTTAATCTAACCTACTAAGACTCTACTAGTAGGAAGAACTACGCCGGACGACGATTCTCCAGCCCTCCCGGACCTCCAGCGCCCTACGGGACACCGGAGGAGGGGAAGAACCAGAGAATCGCCGCCGGAAAACTCGATTCGCCTCTCGGTCGCCTCTCTCTCTACTGTAGCTGGGGAGAGACGGTTCGGGAGTGAACGAGACTTTGTGTTCTTAGCGACTCTTGTTAATATAATGTGCTAAGTCAGGTTTAAAAATTGCTATGTGATCATTGAGCATGTCTGAATGCCAAATTAAAATGATATTGGTCTGCTATGGTCTGCTCTGTGTCATGGTGGTGAGGTGAGATGGTGGAAAAGGAGTGGACCTGGTTGGATTGCTTGGCCCTTCTTATGCAGTTACAGTATTTACATGACTCTTGATGTCCCAGAAAACTTAAACCATAACTTTGGGCCAAACTAAATTGAAGTTTGTACTTATAATATGTGAATTTATTATTATATAATCAGTTCGATCTGTGCTGTATTTGACTCCAGTTTATAGCTAATGCATGTTGTGTTTCTGATATCATAGAATAGGCTGATCTGTTCTGAGATCAGTGATTTTTTTTAGTTCAATTTACAGGTCCCCCCCACCCTGTGAGGTTATTTTATTAATAATTAGTGTATGACAATTGACACATAGTTCCAATACATAAGGACCTTAGTCTTAGATGTTCTTTTGGTGGTACCTCAAAATTTCTTTCGTGCTGTCAGGCTTGTGAAAACTATTGTCGGGTGCTTTTAGCATCTATTGGATCCACAAATGAGCTGCAGTCAATTGCTTTGGGATCTTTCCTGCAGGGTCTTTGTCTTCTGTTTCCTATTGAAATCCTGCTTCTATTGATAAACCCATTTCTTTGTGTCCTCCACTTGATTCTGTCTTCTGTTTTCAATTGAAATCGATAAGCACATGTTCTTTGTGTCCTACACTTGATTCTGTTATGCATGTTGCTGTTTACAAGCTGATTTGTTCTAACTTGTATCTTTTATTATCTTCCCTGATCGCAACATGCTCAATGGTTGTTATGGCATTCCATCAGTCCACTACAAGCAGGGTCGACAAGTAGACTACTATGTTCTTGTGAGTTCAAAGTTAGCCATTCACTGTAAAATTCATTCAAACTCAATTGGATGTTTTACTCAACCAGCAATCCAAATTTAAGGTAATGGACATGCTTTGGTCCTAGCCTCCATGATGTTTGAAATTCTGTAGGACAAGAGTAAGTATCTTGCCATTCCTTTTGGCTTGTTCATATGCTTTCTTACTCCCTACTGATGATCTTCAGCATCTCCAGTAGGATGTTGCATTGCCATTGAGGCCATATCGATTCTGATTTTTTTTAAAAAAAAAAACTTCATTCTAAAGGGTAATGTCATTTGTACACTTAATGCTCCATTTTAATTTTTATGAAATTATATGGCAGATCAATGGTTTTGAGCTTTCAACACTAATTCACCTGGGCTTGTGAGATTTTAAGTGGTTAATTCATACATGCAGTCTTTCATATTTGACAAAAAAAAAATATAAAAACCGCATTCACTAATTTCTCATATATCTAAGACAAAATAGCAAGCATTGATTCTCTTGTGAAACAACTGAGGCAAGCTACTGCACCAAAATCAAGTGAAGGAGAAAATTAGCGGAACTTATTATCACCTGTTTGATGCTATCCATTTTTAACAAATGTATTCAGGGAGTTTCATTATTGTAGGGAGTAGTGTATTTATCTGAGAATGTCGCGTCCTTGAGGTTATGCATGAGAGAACAATGGATATGACGAGCTGACAGATTATCTAATTGCCATTTCAATACTAGATAAATAGCGGGCACAGAGTAAAATTTGATAATCTATTTGCTTTGCAGTAAATAACATGAAGCTACCGCAACATAGTTCTGACAAAGGCACTTTCCTGGGGCATTAATTATTTGATTTACATCCGCAATATAGTTTAAAATTTTGAAATGGAGTCAGATATATTTCTCTTCATATCACTTTCTGCACTAGAGTAAAATTTATCACTTCTGCAAGTTTATTCAACATGCTGGGTGATTCGAGTAATGAGATAAGGCAACCAGCTATTCCAGCAGTTTCTGAGGAAGATCTCCCCAGTAAGGTTGTCCTTCTCCCATCATAAAATTGCTCATATATCTGCATCAATCTTTTATCAGCATGGAGATAACGACATCTCATCAGATTTATATTCCATAATGTGCGAGTCTTCAGATTGAAAAATAAGCTCTCATGAACTAGGCTATCCTTTGAACTTCTTCAAACTGCACTTGAATTCACATAAATATGTTGAATTGATTTCTATATATCTAAAAGTGGCTCTTTTTTTAATCCTGTGCCAATGCACAGGTACTCAACTGGCGAACCAGGCTATCATAATTTGAACTTCTTTGCATTTAAACTGCACTTGAATTCACATAGATATGTAAAATTGAATTGATTATTGTGTATCTTAACATGGCTCTCTTTTTTTCTAATCACTTGGCAACGCACGGGCACCCAACTAGTCTCTGTAGATGTTCTTTTGGTGGTACCTCAAAATTTGGTGCTATCAGGCTTGTGAAACTATTGATGGGTGCTTTTAGAATGTGTTAGCATCCAGAAATGAGCTGCAGTCAATTGCTTTGGGATGTTCCTTTCAGGGTCCTCGTCTTCTGTTTCCGCATGCAATCCTGATTCTACAGACAATAAGCCCATGCTGTTTGTGTCCTCCACTTGATTTTTTCATGCATATTGGTGTTTACAAGCTGATTTGTTCTCACTTGTATCTTTTATTATCTTCCCTGATCGCAGCTGAATGGTGTGATTTGCTTTCCTGTCAACCGAATGGTGTGATTTAATTGCTTATGCATGTTGTGCTATACTATGACTCCAGTTGATCTGTTCCGAGTTCCGTATACTGCTCAAGCTCTCTTTGGATTAAAAGTAGTTTATAGGATTAGCACAATAGCACGACGTTCCTGCATGGACAGAGCCAGCATGTTGTGAGAGAGACGGGGCGAGGAGAAACGAACAAGAGAGAAATCTGCGATGGGAGTGGAAGAAAAGGCAGGTCTGTAGTCACAAAGAAATGAGATATGCTATTTTTCGGATGCCAAAAATAATATTCAGTCGACGGGATCAAATGTTCCGCTCTTTTATTGTAAACCTTGTTCGCTTGTGATTATTACATGGCTGTGGCTTGCATCTGGAAAATGGCAGAATTGGATAGCAATCAGCTGATTTGGCCTGCAGCCGAACAGCTGGGCTGAAAAGCAACCTCAACAGGACCTTGCTCCTTTGGTTATTTGTGATTCGTGAAGTCTCCATGGATCCTAACTAAGCCAGCTAGTTTGTGCTGCGGCAGCGATGACCGCTAATAAAGTGGTGTAAGTTAGGCATAGTGCTGCTCATGTAGCTAGTTCCGTGGCCGCCTTAGCTAAGATAGATAATCCCCCTGTTAATTAGGTTGCCTCAGCCTGTTTGGCTGGAATATAAGCTCCGTGGGGCTGGCTGTTTCTCCGGTGCATAACAGTGCTTGTTGATGAGTTGTGATCCAAATTCATTGGATTTAGAAAGGCCGACTGTTGTGCATACAAGTCCAAACAAGAAAAGAATGGGCCCTACATGCCCCATGTGGGGGTCTATTTATAGTGCGATGGAGGGGGGGGGGGGGGGGGGAGTCCCTGTCAGATTACAGTTATGCCCTAGTCTCTACTCTTTCGGGAAACTGGCATCCAATGTTGTCCTTCCATGACGTCATTTGGAGGGCAACTATGTCATTCTGCCCCCTTCCGTTGTCTTGTAGTGGGGGTAGTGCCTTTTGGCGTCATGGCATCCTTTAGGGCATACGTCATTCGGTACGGAGCTCAGAATAGTACGGAACCTTGTGGACTTCCGCCTGGTGATCTCTGGGGCCTTCTTCCGGAAGCCCCTCCTCTTCATCCCCCTTGCTGGCGCTGCCTCCCCGATGGGCTTCCTGTCTTCTGGTGTCGGAGGTAGCGGAAGGCATTCCGGGTGCTTCCGGGCCTTCCGCCCCGTCGATCTTGCTCAGGGGGAAGGTTCTCTGTTAAGTCATGCGCCGGTCCTTCCGTCCCTTCTACTTCTTTCGGAATAGCAGTCCTTCTGATTTCTTTCCCTGCGATGTTCCTCTTCGCGTGGGGGAGCCTCTGTCTTCTTCGCGTTCCGGGAGGGGGGGGGGGGGGGGGGGGGGGGTCTCCGGAAGCTTCCCAGACTGATTTCCCCAACACCGACTTCTGACGGAGTGAAGCGGAAGCCCGTCGCCGGATTATATACCCATTAGGGTTTCATTCTTTAAGATCAATTCCTCTTGTAAGCCGCCGTTAGGCGTTGTAAACACACACACCCGATATAGTGAAGAGTTTGCTGGCTAGCGTCCGTGGTTTTTTCCCTTCCACCTTGTGAGGGTTTTCCACGTTAAAATCTCGTGTCTCTCTGTGATTGATCCATTCTTGTTCATCGTTTATTTGCCGTCGCGTGTAACAAGTGGTACCGGAGATGGTTTTTCAGATTAGGGTTCCGCGATGTCGTCGATGAAGTTTGATCTACCACCATTGGACTACAAGACGAGATTTTCATTGTGGCAAGTCAAGATGCGGGCAATCCTGGCACAAACCCAAGAGGTTGGTGAGGCACTGGATTCTTTCGAGGAGAAGGAGGATTGGACCGATGAGGAGAAGCGCAAGGATCGTAAGGCTCTGTCCCTAATTCAGCTTCATCTACCTAATGACATTTTGCAAGAAGTACTATAATAAAAGACTGCTGCAGGCCTTTGGGAGACACTGGAAACAATCTATATGGTGAAGGATCTAACCAGTAAGAGGCATATGAAGATGAAGTTGTTCTCGCTCAAGATGCAGGAGGGTGGTTTGGTGATAAGCCACATATCTGCATTCAAGGAGATCGTTTCTGACCTTTAGCGTCGATGGAGGTTGAATATAAGGATGAAGATTTAGTCTTCTCCTGTTATGCTCATTGCCCAGTTCGTATGCAAGTTTCCGTGACACCATACTTTTAAGCCGTGATGAACTAACCGTTTCGGACGTTTATGAGGCACTCCAGTCCAGGGAGAAGATGAAAGGCATGGTGCAATATGACGGATCGTCTTGGGCGATGCTTTGCAGGCCTGAGCAGAGACCATACAACGACAACAATGATCGTGACAAGAGCTAAGACAATAGAGGCCACTCCAAGTCCAGAGCCAAGAAGTTCTGTAAGTAATGTAAGAAGAAATCTCATTTTATTGAAGAATGTTGGAAGCTGCAGAATAAGGAGAAGAGGAACAATAAATCTGCTGGTAAGGTCTCTGTTGTCTCCGCTGCTACAAACTCAGACTCAGGAGATTGTCTGGTTGTCTTTGCTGGTTGTGTTGCTGGTCATGATGAATGGACACTTGGTTCCACATGTTCATTTTACTCAGGAGATTGGTTCAGTTCCTATAAGCCTTTGCAGAATGGAGATTTTGTGCGAATGGGAGATGATAACCCGCGTGAGATTGTGGGCATCGGCTCTGTTCAGATCAAAACTCATGATGGCATGATAAGCACGCTGACAAATGTCAGACACATACCAAGTATGAGCAGAAATCTCATCTCGTTGGGCACACTTACCAGGGAAGGATTGAAATACGCCGGTTAAGGTGGACTTTTGAAGGTATCAAAAGGTTCTCTTACTTGCTTTGTGGGTGATCTCAATTCTACAAATTTATATGTCCTTAGAGGAAGTACTTTACATGGTTCTGTTTCCGCTGCTGTTACTAATGCTGAACCTAATGAGACTAACCTTTGGCATATGCGCCTAGACATATGAGTGAACTCGGTATGGCAGAATTGACGAAGAGAAACCTCCTGGATGGCTGTACTTTGAATAGCATGAAGTTCTGTGAGCATTGTGTTTTTGGGAAGCACAAGAGGGTAAAATTCACTACCTCGATTCATACCACCAAAGGTACTCTTGATTATGTACATGCTGACTTATGGGGTCCTTCTCGTAAGCCTTCTCTTGGTGGTACTCGTTACATGCTTACTATTATTGATGATTATTCCCGGAAAGTGTGGCCTTATTTTCTGAAAGATAAAGATGAGACCGTTGCTGCTTTCAAAGAGTGGAAAGTTATGATAGAAAGGCAAACTGAAAAGAAGGTAAAAGTGCTTCGTACTGATAATGATGGAGAGTTCTGTTCGCACGCTTTTAATGATTATTGCAGGAAGGAAGGAGTTGTCACGCATGGCACCATTCCATACACCCCACAGCAGAATGGTGTGTCCGAACGCATGAATAGAACCATCATCTCCAAGGCTTGTTGCATGCTGTCAAATGCACGCATGAGCAGGCATTTTTAGGCTGAAGCGGCTAACACCACTTGCTACTTGATCAACAGGCCGCCTTCTATTCCACTCAATAAGAAGACTCCAATTGAGGTATGGTCTGGCACACCTGCAGATTACTCACAGTTGAGAGCTTTTGGTTGCACTGCTTATGCTCATGTTGATAATGGAAAATTAGATCCTAGAGTTATTAAATGTCTGTTTCTTGGTTATGATTCGGGAGTCAAAGGATATAAATTATGGAATCTTGAAACTGGAAAGCCTCCTTTCCGTGCACCCCCCAGTACCTCTTCATGAAGCGCTTCAAAACCAGCCGAATGCCATTGCTGTCATTCGCCGTGTTTACTCCATCAAAGTTTGAGTCAGGGTAGCTGGTGCGTGCAAGATCGGTGAAGTGCTTGCACTGCCGCTTCTCCAACAAATCCAAAAGGGCAAAGCACGCCGTGACGAGCCGCAAATTGGCCGGCGCGCTCGAAAGCTTCAGGGAGATCGTTAAACTCCCCCTTCAGCCAACTGAAGAACATCTCCGGCGTCAATGAACCTTGAGTGGCTGGAAGGGGATTTGGCTCGCCGCCAATCGTGGCTAATTGCGCCGCTTGAGAAACTGCGGGCAAAGTTGCGGGCAGTCTCCTTAGCGCTCTTGGCGCTTTTCTCTGCCACGTTTAATTTTTCCTCCGCATCTTTCAAGTCTTGCTTCAAGCGAGCAATCTCGCTCTCGCCGCTCTGGATGACCTCCTTGAGCACTCCTAGGGCTTCGTCTTTCTTCTGAATCTGATCATTGAGATCAGCCTTAATAACGTCGAAAGACGAACGCTCCTCCTCCAGTGCCCGCCGCAATTTTGCTGAAGAAGTGACAGTGCGTTAAGATTGCAAGCGGCGCCGGACGTTACTGGCTTCGGCACTTGGCGATTCTGACGATGAGTTTCTTGATGATGAGCCCGAAGACCGTGACTCAGGGGGACGGAGCAAAGCGGAGGCCTGTCGCCGGATTATATACCCTTTAGGGTTTCATTCTTTAAGATCAATTCCTCTTGTAAGCCACCGTTAGGCGTTGTAAACACACACACCCGATATAGTGAAGAGTTTGATGGCTGGCGCCCGTGGTTTTTTTCCTTCCACCTTGGGAGGGTTTTCCATGTTAAAATCTTGTGTCTCTCTGTGATTGATCTGTTCTTGTTCATCGTTTATTCGCTGTCGCGTGTAACACTTGTGAGAGGGAGAAAACCAGCAACGGCTGGTTTGTGGCCAAGCCGAACAATATCCTACATGGAAATGTTAGTCACATTCAAAGGGTCATCCAATCACCAACACATTCATACCTTTGGGGTTTCCAAACACTCCAATGGTCATGAAGCTTACAATCTCCCCCTTTTTGGTGATTAGTGACAACATGAATGTACGACATCAAAAGATGTAAAGGATAAGGAAATAAAGCGCAAGGATTGATCGAGATGAAAGGATATGAGATAAAGCGCAAGGTAGACCGCTCAATAATAGAACCTGGAGAGCGTAAGAGCAAGGCGGCATCTCGAATAGGATAACAACTATGCATCATGATATAGGATAGATAAAGAAAAAATCATGATGAACAGAGAAAGCGTGGGTCATAGCTCAAAAGATGTATCACCTGCAAAAAATAGAATTAGTGCACAGTAGGTGATAACTAAGGGATAAGCAAAGTGAGCTATGACCAACACCCCTGCAATGACATGATAAAGGATAAGTCCTGCAAAAGCAAGTTAGTGCACATATCATCACAGGTACAAAAACATACTCAAGAACATCCCAGGCATATATATATATAAATAACAAGAACAGAGTATGTAAATAAAACCAAGTGCATTCTTAATGTGCTAAACACCGAGATAAAGAAATCCAAACACATCAAGAACCACGAACTCCAAAAAAATATACAATAGAACACCAAGACGCCCCCTGAATACAAAAACACTCTCGATCAAGTCTCACTCCCAACTCCCCCTAGACACATTCTCCCCCTTTGGCACCAAGGACCAAAAAGATCATCGAGAAGAAGATATGCTATCCTACGCATCGGTGTCTGGAGGCGGTGCAGTGGCAGCAGGTGCTGAAGAACTGTCAGTAGTCTGAACACTATCCTGCTGCTGCTGAGAGGGTGGCACTGGAGGTGTCCAAGTCCAAGTCCGAGGCATCCCCAAGGACTCCTGTGACTGAAAGAGTGGTGTGAACGGCACAAGCTGCCTGTCAAGAGCTAGTCCAGGAGAGGCTGTCTGAAGTAGGGTCTGTTCAAGCTGCACTGCATACTGGACTACCTCATCGTCGGAAGCTGAGTGAACTGACGGAGTAGGAGAGCGACTGGGAGTCCAAGTGAAACTACCAGTAGGTGAGTGTGCCTTGGACGGTGGATCCTGTCCTGTAGCGAGAGCCTCGTCTATCTCCTCACGAGTATATCCAAAATCAGTGAGATCCACTGTCCCGGTCATCTCCTCAGACACTGCAACAGTCGTAGTGACCACTGCCTCTGTAGAAGTGGAAAGTGGAGCTGTAGCTGAGGCTGTCTGGGCTGGGACTGAAACTGTCTCTGTCTCACTGAAGTCAAGTGATCGTGCAGCTAGAGGAGACGAGAACTGAGCAGCTGAAGTAGCAAATCCCTGCCCATGGACTGGAGTGGTACTCATCAGGAAGGCTGATGGTGTCATGAACTGGCCTGGTGACAGAGGTGGAAATGAAGAAGGTCCTGCCTGAGAGGGACCAGCCAAAGAAGGTCCTACCATCCCTGTCACTCCAGCAAACATCGAGCTCATCAAACCCTGAGAAGTCTAGCCAGAAGGTGTAGCTGGGGCTGAGAGCATCGAAGCAAAGAAACCTGGTGCTGCTGGAGGCTGCTGTAACTGAAACGCTGGAGGAGGTATCATCGAAGGTAGAGGCACTGGTGGGAAGGAAGGCATCCCTGGAATGAACTGACTCACGTACCCAAAAGCTGCAGCAAAGGAACCAAAGATGGTCTGGTTGGTCAGCTGAGTGGCCCTGAGAGTGTCAGCAACCTGCCTGGTCAACTCTAGGTGTGTGGCCTCTCTCTGCTCCTACTGAGCTCTCCACCTGTCCTGCTCCTCAACCCTTCGTCTGAGATGCTCAAGCTGTGCAAGTATGGAGGGGTTAGTGGCTGCTGCTGCTGGAGCTGAGTGTGGTGCTGTCACTGGAATCTCTGGCATCGCCTCTGGTATGTCATGATGAGGCGCAGGTGAGGCGTGTGAGAAATCCTAGCCTGTCTCCTCTGTAGCTCCGCTGCCACTAGCTCCATGAAGGCCCCAACTCACAACTCACAAGACATGCATTTGGTAAAAGGAGCATGATCATATTCATGTCTAGATTCTCACAACCCGTTTTCTTTTTTATAGAACTGACTTTAGCAGGAGCTGCTCGTACGCAAGGTAGCGTGGTTTGGCACTACCCTGTGAAGCAGTGGCTCTCCTGAGAACACGTCTGTCTGTGGGGGGTAGGAGCACGTACTCAGTAGTAACCTCAGGAAGTGAAGAGTACGTCTCATAAGACATGTAGCCAGTCATCCAGAGAAGGTAGCAAATATAAGGACCAAAAGGGAGAACTATGGAGCCCACTCTCTCTGCAAGGATGTCCTTGTTGGCGCTGCTTAATACGAATATTTTACCGCCAACACCATTCAATAAAAGCCATCATACAAGGATAAAATGAACATTCTTTTATATTAATGGCTCTCCACAAGTTTTGTTGAAGTATTTGAATGCAGGAAGCAATATGGACGAAATTCACAGAAAACGGGGGATGAAGCCCACCGGCCGGCCCAACCACAGGCCGGCCGGCCTGCTCAGGCTCCCACCGAGGTCCAGCTCCTCCCCAGAGGCCTTCTACAGCTTTCCCACGTGAAATTAAAGGCCCAGCCCAATATCAAACAACCGACATTCTAGAACATGGACTTTTGGGCCTAAACTTGAAGGCCACTCTACTTCTGCCGACCCCATGAAGAAACCGACCTTCTTACCGCCCTCAGGAGTCCATCAGAGCCGTCCAGGGAAGAGGCGGTGGCGAACCGACCAAATCAGTGGCCGGCCGGCCACCCTCTTAGGCCGGCCGGCCGACCTTTGCTCCACCGACGTCCCAGCTTCGGCCAGATGATCCCCACCGACTCCAGCAAGCTATAAATAACACCCTCCGGCTCCAGAAGCAAGACACACCTCATTTGATACTTCATTTTAGTCTTTTGGTAGTAGGATAGTGTTGCTAGGAGAGAGTGAGTGAGAGGGAAGGAGAGTTAGAGGCCCCCGGCATGTCGGGACTCTACTTCTTCGTCGCCTCCGGTATGCTCCTCGCCTGGGAGTAGTCGTCTTAGTCTTCCAGGCCGGGCAACATGTAAGAAGATTATTGGTCGGGCAATAAAGTAAGGTATTCTGCTTTATTTATTTGTGGGTTCCAGGTTTGCAGTAAATATTTATTTATTTACTGCGTTGACTAGTACATGCTAGCTTTTACTAGTTGTGACGATAGATGTAAACATGGTGTTTAGATCTTGAGTTATCCCTGGTTTGCTCTTGACCCCACGGAGGATGGTAGCCGCGAGTATGTGTGACAGGCATACCGGTCTCTGTAATCCACCACGTCCGGGTTATTGTTTTAGTAGGGAGGTCAATAGCACGTAATTCCCCAAGTTAGTTGAACCTAATTCTCGGGTTGCTACCTTGGCATGCGTGTGCCCCGAAACAAATAATAGAGTAAGGACCTTACCAAATTGCCCAGCTACATAGCTTCTTATCATTAGATTGCCTGGCCAGAAGACCCTTTTATTTACTGCTACAAACTCCGCTTCTGTGAACCACCTTTACGGATCAATACCTCTAGTGTTTAGGCTTTAGTACACTATACGTTCCCTGTGGATTCGATACCCTAGGAATACTCCTTGTGGTGAAAGCTACATCGGTATCCGTACGCTTGCGGATTAATTTCTGTTAGGCCTTAGGACTGCCAACAAGCTTTCTGGCGCCGTTGCCGGGGAACGGTAAGCTGTGCTAAAATTCGAACCTAGAGGCGCCCGTTAAAGGTTTTTATTTTCTTTTGTTTTCTTTTGTTCTCTTTTGTTTTTCTTTTTCTTTTATCATATCATATCATGGATACTCCATCGATCTTCGACGCCGCTGCTCCGAAAGGAGCACTATTGGAGCCTGCACCAGCATCCAAGCCAATCACAGCTGTCAGTTATGAGATTCGTCCAGAGCTGATTGCCTTGGTGAAGGGATCTGAGTTCCGCGGGGAAGATCATGAAAATCCGTACGCACATATGCGTTACTTCGAGAGGCTCTGTTCCACAGTTGTTACATCGGGAGTTCCGAGAGACAGTTTCAGATGGTTGCTGTTTCCGTTCTCCATCACTAGCAATGCAGAGCTCTGGTATGCCAAGCACGTGAGTGAAGCTCAGGGAGATTGGGCTACTCTCCGGAAGCTCTTCTGTCTCAAATACTTCCCTCTCCACAAGGTTATTGCTCTTCGCAAGAAGATCATTACCTTTGAGCAAGGCGGAAATGAGCCATTAGGAGCTGCCTGGGACCGTTTCCTGACCTACACTCTAGAAGGACCAGATCTGGGAATTCCATCACAAATACTCCTTCAACATTTTGCTGCGGGACTCACTCCAAACAGCCGTAACTTCTTGGATACAGCTTCCGGAGGGTCGTTCCTATACAAAACAATTGAAGAAGGATTTGACATGTTGGGGAAAATTCTCAGCAATTTGGGCTCCTATGATGCAGTTGCCCCTGAAAAACATGAAGAAGAGGCACAAACCATAGTAGAGACACCTTCAGTTAGCTCACCAGAACAGAAGAAGTGTGCATGTGTGGTACACCCCCAAGCAGAACCACCTCGACCACCGCCAGTTCCGAAGGCAGAACAAGAACCGTTCTATGTCTGCCCCTCGAATCCTACGCTATTCAAGGATAGCCAAATTCTCTCCGAAGGACAGAATCAAGTTGAGTCCACTCTTCCTCTTCTACCATACGAGGAAGAGGTAGACTTAACGAGATTCGGTAATACAAGAACTTACCCGGTGGAGAAGAATTGCTATGTTGAAAAGGCTGAGCTAGATGAGCTAGATTGGGAAGACAAGGTAGATCAAGACACACGTCTGCAGAAACTGTCTGCCGTCTTCAGCGAGGATTGGCTCCAAGAAACAGAATGCTCAGAGAAGGCTATCAAGCTCAATGAAAAGTCTGAGAGCATTCTAGTAAAGTATGAGCATAAACCACCAATTGAGGCTAGCTATGACTTAAGAGCAGGAGTAAACATTCTGTCAAAACAGCAGGCCCAGCGATTGGCGGTAGAAATATCGAGCCTTATACCATCAGGGAAAAGGCTGATATTCCGGAACAAATGCTATCAAGCTGAGGGGATCTTGCGAGAATTGGAACTAGAAATCAATGGGCAACCCCTGCTCATGAATTTCTACATCTTTGACATTCCCGACAAGAACTTCTTCCTTATTGGAACACCGATTGCAGCACTCACAAAGATGAGAAGCGGCCAAGAAGAGTTGGAAGTCCCAATGGGAAGACAAAGCTTCTCCATCGACATCCGAAGAGCACTCAATGCCAAGGCAGAGGAGAAATCTGAGAAGATGGATGAATACGCGGCCATAGAAGAAGCAGCGGCCGTTGAATTCTTAGAAGCTTCGCAGTTTGATACGGAGGAAGATGCACAATACTTCAATGAAGATGAAGACCCTTCCCCCTATGTTCCACTCAATAAGCATGAAGAACCAGCTCCAACACCTGTCGAGCTCAAACAGTTGCCACCTGGTCTCAAGTACAGTTTCCTCTTCAAAGATCAGACCACGCCTGTCATCATCAGTGACAAGCTGTCAGAGGAAGAAGAGAAGAAGCTAGTAGCCGTGCTAGAAAAATACAGATCGGTAATAGGCTACTCACTAGCAGATCTCAAGGGAATCAGCCCAGAATTCTGCACACACCGAATCCCGATGGAACCCGATCACAAGCCTGTGCGTGAGCACCAACGACGCTTGAACAATGCCATGAGAGATGTAGTTAAGAAAGAAATTTTGAAGCTACTCAAGGCAGGTATAATTTACCCAGTTCAGGACAGTCAATGGGTTAGCCCCGTCCAGGTAGTACCTAAGAAGGGAGGGATGACAGTTGTGAAGAATGAAAAGAATGAGTTGATCCCTCAGCGCACAGTGACAGGATGGAGGATGTGCATCGATTACAGGAAGCTTAATAAAGCAACCAGGAAAGATCACTACCCGCTCCCGTTCATTGATGAGATGCTCGAACGGTTGGCGAAGCACTCGTTTTTCTGCTTCCTTGACGGTTATTCAGGGTACCATCAAATACCTATCCACCCTGAAGACCAAGACAAGACTACCTTCACATGTCCTTATGGCACATTCGCCTACCGACGAATGTCATTCGGGTTGTGTAACGCACCTGCCTCCTTCCAAAGATGCATGATGGCAATCTTCTCAGACTTAGTGGAGAAAATAATGGAAGTATTCATGGATGATTTCTCGGTCTACGGTGAAACATTCGACAGATGTCTCCAGAATCTAGAGAAGGTACTTCAGAAATGCAAGGATGCAGATTTGGTTTTGAATTGGGAAAAATGTCACTTCATGGTGACAGAGGGAATTGTTCTTGGGCACAAGGTCTCCGCTCGGGGGATTGAAGTCGACAAAGCCAAGATTGAGGTAATTGAATCGCTTCCACCTCCGAGAAACATAAAAGGGATCCGCAGCTTCCTAGGACACGCCGGTTTTTATAGAAGGTTCATCAAGGACTTCTCCAAAAAGGCGAGACCTCTCACCAGTCTCTTGGCTAAGGACGCACCGTTCATCTTCGACAACAAGTGCATGGAGGCATTCAATGAACTGAAGACAGCTTTGATATCAGCCCCCATTATCCAGCCACCCGATTGGTCACTCCCGTTCGAAATCATGTGCGACGCAAGCGACTACGCCGTAGGAGCAGTGTTGGGACAGACTAAGGATAAGAAGCATCATGCCATCGCCTATGCTAGCAAAACTCTCACTGGACCTCAACTCAATTATGCAACCACTGAGAAGGAATTGTTGGCTGTGGTGTATGCTATTGACAAATTCAGATCGTATTTGGTTGGAGCTAAGGTGATAATTTACTCAGATCACGCAGCCCTCAAATATCTCCTGACAAAGAAAGATGCTAAGCCACGTCTTATCCGTTGGATACTCCTCCTTCAAGAATTTGATTTGGAGATCAGAGACAGAAAAGGAGTAGAGAATACTGTGGCAGATCATCTCTCGCGATTGCAGACGGAAGATCCTACTGGACTACCCATTAATGACTGCTTGAGAGATGACATGTTACTAAAGGTAACAAGCACCGACCCCTGGTATGCAAACATTGTCAACTACATTGTAGCAGGATATATACCGCCAGGGGAGGATAAAAAGAAGATCATCAGGGACAGCAAGTATTACTTATGGGATGACCCATATTTGTATAAAGTCTGCACCGATGGTCTCCTGAGAAGATGTGTACCCACATGTGAGGCTATGCAAATTATTGACAGATGTCATTCATCAGCCTTTGGAGGTCACTATGGAGTATTTCGTACAAGTGCCAAAGTCTGGCAAAGCGGTTTTTACTGGCCAAACATGTACGAAGATACAAAGGAGTATGTTAGAAGATGTTCTCGCTGCCAGAGAGTAGGAGGGATCAACGCTCGTGATGCCATGCCCCTAACAAATAATCTTCAAATCGATGTCTTCGATTGTTGGGGCATAGACTTCATGGGACCTTTTCCAAACTCTGAGGGATATGAATATATTCTAGTGGCAGTCGACTATGTCTCTAAATGGGTGGAGGCTCTTCCATGTCGAAACGCTGACTCCATCCACTCCAAGAAAATGCTCCAAGAAGTCATCTTCCCACGGTTTGGTACACCTAGAGTACTAATCAGTGATGGGGGCTCGCACTTTATCGATAGGACATTCAGAAAAATGCTCTCATCACTCGGTATTGCTCATAGGGTAGCAACCCCATATCACCCACAGACGAGCGGTCAAGCGGAGACATCTAATAAACAAATCAAAAATATTCTCCTGAAGACCGTCAACCAAATGGGCAAGAATTGGAAGTCGAAGCTGCATGAAGCATTATGGGCATACAGGACAGCTTACAAGACTCCAATCGGCATGACTCCATATCAACTGGTATACGGAAAGACATGCCACCTACCCGTCGAGCTAGAGTTCAAGGCTTACTGGGCAATCAAGAAATGGAACATGGACCTGGACCAAGCCCAAGTGAAGCGACAGATTCAGATCTCAGAGCTCGAAGAATTGAGGGAGAAAGCGTACCACAGTTCGAAACTCTACAAAGAGCGAACGAAGCGGTGGCACGACAAGCGCATTCGGGAGAAGCACTTCACACCAGGTGATAAGGTACTTATGTACAACTCCCGCGTTAAATTATTTGGTCATGGTAAGCTTAGAAGTAAGTGGGATGGCCCCTATACGGTGGTGGAAACATCTAACCATGGGGCCGTCACTCTCCAAGGTAATGACGGAGAGCACTTTAAGGTAAATGGCCAGCGCTTAAAAATCTTTCTAGAACCCTCCATGCCGGAACTCGAGGAAGTAGATGTCATCGAGTTCACGTGAAAATCACCATCTACGGTCTAGCCCCGACCTTAACCGAGCCTTGTTTTTCCCTTTTCTTTTTTCTTATTTTATTTTTCTTTATATTCAAACTAAAATAAAACTTTTGGTTTTCGGGGGAAGCGCAGGCCGGCCGGCCTGGCACCAAGGCCGGCCGGCCCCTCAGATTTTCAAAATTTTTCGAAATTTTTTGTGGCGGCGCCCCCGATCAAACCAAACAGAATACCAAACCCTACCCTGCGATTCGGAGCCTATCTCGCCTGGAGTGGATTTTTCACCTTCTTAAACACATTGAAAATTCATTTTTTCTCCACTCCTCCATCTCAAAAGTTTCGGCCATGGCTGAGAAGGCACCTTACCAGAGCTTCTCCACCATGTCTCCCACCAATTCCAAAGCCCCCAATTCAAGAGCCTCCAACACCACCGCTCGGAAGCAGCGATCCTCCTATCTCGATCAATTTTCGGTCAACAACAACGAGGGATCCAGCGCAGCGAGGTACCTCGACTTCGTGGACACCTGGGGGGCCGAGCTGGAGGCCGACCTGCTCGCAGCCGGGGCTAACCACGGCCGGCCGGCCTATCCACCTGGCCGGCCGGTCAGCCCGAGGCGCGGCAGGAGCCCATCCAGGGCGAGCGCGAGCCCCAACTCGGGGAGATTCCTTTCCCCCTCTGGTGGCATCGGGAAGAAGCAGTACCGCGGCGGCATCACGCATCCCGTGGTCGGCGAGCTGTCCCCCAAGACGGGGAAATCTCCAGCACTTCCGACTCCCACTCCAAAGGCGGAGATCGCGCCGGCGTACCCCGTGGTGGAACAATCCGAAGAGGATCCAGACGAGCCTACGGACGCCAGCCAATCCAAGGATGAGTCTTCTCATAGGACATCTAACGGTGCCTGGGAGAACGCTCCCCCCTTCACCTATCTGGGTGCTAGGGGCAAGAAGTGGAGCGAGAAGGTGATGTACTACAAGGCGCCTAAGGGGCTCATCTTGAAGGCTGAGTCGAATGACTCATCACCCGCGCAGAAGCTGCGTCGCCGTTCGCCGCCGCCGATCACCGGTCCTCCCGGTCAGATGGAGTTCAGCGATGGCGCCCATGACCCCATCAAGGAGCTGCAGATCGCGCTCCAAAGGATGGAGGCGCGCCTTGCTAAGGTGGAGGACAACCAGGGTGAGATGCACATGGATCTGGAGGACAACAAGGACAAGATCAATCTTGTCCGGAAAGGGAGCATGGCCAAGATGAAGAGGCTCTACAAGCTCACAGGGTTCAGCGAGCACTTCGAGGCCCCCTCACCATAGGAGCATTAGGATTAGAGAGCGGCGCTTATTAGTTTGCTTTTGTTTAATTTCCCTTCAAATTCGTTTAGGTTTGCTTTGAATTAAATTAGGTTTGCTTAAATTATTTCCTTATGTAAAAGCGCCCAATGCTCCTCTGAAATAAAATAAAAATTTGCCTCTTAATGTTTACTGAAATGAGTGTTTATTTAATTGATTGTTGGTTTACGTGGGTAACCACATAAACCAACCTCTGTACACTCACAATTCCCCCGAGCGTGCAGGATAAAAATGTTGTACAGGTGATTGTGCACGGCCACGACGAAACAGAGGCGGAACGGGGCGCATGCCCAGCCGGCCGGCCCACAGGCCAGGCCGGCCGGCCTGGCTCGAACGCCGAACAGGTTCAAATTGTTCGGACTTGTTCTGTTATATCCCCTCTGCCTGTTTCACCTGTCTGCTAATAAAATAAAAAGATTTTACGAAGATAAAACTAAATAAAAACAAAACTCTTTTAACATCATCGGTTTTGTGATAATGTTATTTCACAATTTTTTCTTGCTCACAATATTCTATTAAGGACGCTCTTGTCTATTTTGTTGTGAGGTTTGATATATGCTTAAATCTTGACTCCTATCTTTCCATGATTTTCTCGGAAATCTTACCTTGCCTTTCAATCTGACTGTCACAAATTCTCTAAAAATACCTATTAGAGCCAAACAAAGATAGATTTTATAACTCCTCAAAAGCTAATCTTTTTGTGGTGAGTATAATTAAGGTTTAATCCTCTAAAGTTGCATGCACTCCTCAAATGTCAGTCATACATCATTTACATATGGAAGTGACTCATCCACCTGATGGCAGGCATTGAAAGAAAATTCTGCCTTATTGCTCTCTGCCCCGCACTAAGAGGCTCCTTCTTGCCTTATGTATCCTGGGAACCTCTCTATAAAAAAAAAAAAAAAAAAAAAAAAAAAAAGTGAGAAGAGAAGTTTCCCAAATTAAAAAAAAAAAAAAAAAAAAAAAAAAGAGGCAAGAAGGATTGATATATTCATTTTGGGCAGAGTGCATAAGACACAATCTTTCCGCCAAAGTATGAGTCATATCCAAAAGAATCATTTTGCCATTGACTGGACTAGGAGGATGTGCATTGCTCTTTCTAGAATTTCTCCTTAATTCTACAATATCCGCAGAAGATTATGCTCTCCTTACCAAACCCCAGATATAAGCCATATCAGAAAATAAGGAAAGCATCTTTTGAGTGAAGACAGGTTTTTCCACAACTCTGAGTGACTCAGACTTTGAGAATTTGTATGACACGATGAGAAGAAAGGGAAAGTTTGAAATCCGAGGGATCTTTGGGTTTGAAAAGGGTCTTTGATTTTCGCTGTTCAACCTTTCAACTTCTCAAGACAATGAGCTTTAGCCACTTACACATAGTGAGCCTGAAGAAATTGTTGAGATAATTCTATCATATCACCTTGATGATGTCTTTTTCTTTGGTTCAATCTTTTTGCTCGGGACGAGCAAAGATCTAAGTCTGGGGGGGTTGTTGGCGCTGCTTAATACGAATATTTTACCGCCAACACCATTCAATAAAAGCCATCATACAAGGATAAAATGAACATTCTTTTATATTAATGGCTCTCCACAAGTTTTGTTGAAGTATTTGAATGCAGGAAGCAATATGGACGAAATTCACAGAAAACGGGGGATGAAGCCCACCGGCCGGCCCAACCACAGGCCGGCCGGCCTGCTCAGGCTCCCACCGAGGTCCAGCTCCTCCCCAGAGGCCTTCTACAGCTTTCCCACGTGAAATTCAAGGCCCAGCCCAATATCAAACAACCGACATTCTAGAACATGGACTTTTGGGCCTAAACTTGAAGGCCACTCTACTTCTGCCGACCCCATGAAGAAACCGACCTTCTTACCGCCCTCAGGAGTCCATCAGAGCCGTCCAGGGAAGAGGCGGTGGCGAACCGACCAAATCAGTGGCCGGCCGGCCACCCTCTTAGGCCGGCCGGCCGACCTTTGCTCCACCGACGTCCCAGCTTCGGCCAGATGATCCCCACCGACTCCAGCAAGCTATAAATAACACCCTCCGGCTCCAGAAGCAAGACACACCTCATTTGATACTTCATTTTAGTCTTTTGGTAGTAGGATAGTGTTGCTAGGAGAGAGTGAGTGAGAGGGAAGGAGAGTTAGAGGCCCCCGGCATGTCGGGACTCTACTTCTTCGTCGCCTCCGGTATGCTCCTCGCCTGGGAGTAGTCGTCTTAGTCTTCCAGGCCGGGCAACATGTAAGAAGATTATTGGTCGGGCAATAAAGTAAGGTATTCTGCTTTATTTATTTGTGGGTTCCAGGTTTGCAGTAAATATTTATTTATTTACTGCGTTGACTAGTACATGCTAGCTTTTACTAGTTGTGACGATAGATGTAAACATGGTGTTTAGATCTTGAGTTATCCCTGGTTTGCTCTTGACCCCACGGAGGATGGTAGCCGCGAGTATGTGTGACAGGCATACCGGTCTCTGTAATCCACCACGTCCGGGTTATTGTTTTAGTAGGGAGGTCAATAGCACGTAATTCCCCAAGTTAGTTGAACCTAATTCTCGGGTTGCTACCTTGGCATGCGTGTGCCCCGAAACAAATAATAGAGTAAGGACCTTACCAAATTGCCCAGCTACATAGCTTCTTATCATTAGATTGCCTGGCCAGAAGACCCTTTTATTTACTGCTACAAACTCCGCTTCTGTGAACCACCTTTACGGATCAATACCTCTAGTGTTTAGGCTTTAGTACACTATACGTTCCCTGTGGATTCGATACCCTAGGAATACTCCTTGTGGTGAAAGCTACATCGGTATCCGTACGCTTGCGGATTAATTTCTGTTAGGCCTTAGGACTGCCAACAGTCCTCCATCTGACTCAGAATCAGGTCAACAAGGTCAAAAGGAATACGACAGATCAGTGAAAGAATACCCCACTGGAACAAGCAAGAGATCCTGTCCTGGTATCCACCTCTGGGAATGATAGTCCTGCTGAGCAGTGCCCTGATAGCTCTGGCCTCGTATGTCAACCTGTTAGGCATCCTGCTGTAGTTCTCCGGGTACGGAGGAGGAAAAGCAACTGACATATCCACATCTGGAGGCTCAACTCCTCCTACCGGTCTGCGAGGTGGCCTGACTCCCTCATTAGCGAGCCCGTGGAGGGTCCGCTCAAACGTGTCAGCATTCAGGGCTGCCCTGATCTCCTCTCTGGTCCACCTGCAAGGCTGTCCATTATACATGAACCACACCTCTGACCTGTTCTCAGCAATCCAAAGAGTGGAGTAGAACTCACTGACAATGTTGTTCCTGTACCTCATCGGAGTAGTCAACAAAGTCTGGATCCCTCTCATGAAACTCAAAGACTGTGACACGTCCTTCCCTGCAGCCAAGGAGAGACGAGCTGCTGTAACGTGAGAGTGCTTCGCATACAGCTTGTCCCCCTTGTTGGTCTCCCTCCTGTGATAGGCCTCGCCTATCCTCCTCTGCAGCACTGTCCAGTACCTGGGGCCAGCCTCTGGATCTCTAGCAACTGGTGCCCAAGTCATCCTGTCAACCTGTCTCGCTGCCTTGATGGTCTCCCCCTTTATCTTGAGCATGTCTGACTGAAGAAGAGCTGGATAACCAGAAGCTCTCAAGGCTGTCATCTCTGCCCTCTCTGCCCTCCTCTTCAGGACCTCTGGATCCTGGTCAGGAGGTGTGTCTCTGTAGAAGCCTCTAGAGTCCTGACTGTCTGAGCTGGAGGTGGAGCTGGAGCTGTCCTCTGCGGGTACAGCCTGCTGCTGCGCAGTCCTCGACGAGCCAATCTCTGGGATGGCCGGAGTCTGCTGCTGTGCACCTCTCTGTCTGGTGGACCTCCTCAAAGGTGTCTGCTCCCCCTGGACTGTACCAGCTCTCTCTCTCTGATCTGGAAACCTGTGCTCTCTCTAGGTGGTGAGTGTCCCTGGAGAGCGTGAGCGATCGCCCTGTCTGTAGCCACATCACCAGTGCGAATAGTGATCTTGGGCTTCTTCTTCTTGGGCTCCTCAACCACCTTGGCCTTGCCCTTCCACTTGTCCTGATCACCTCCGCCTCTGCCCCTGCCTCTGTCTCTAGCCATAGCTGCCAACTGACAAGCTGCCTCTGATGAGATAGGGCGAGTGAGCTTGGCTCACCAACCCGTCCACTGACTAGCTGACTGCCAAAGATAGGATCAAGGGCTTGGCCTTAAATCCGTCCACTGAGAACTCTGCACTGTCAACTGTCACTGTCCTCTGGGCTGCTCAACTGACAACTGCCACTGCACGATAGGAGATAGACAGGGTATATGAGTATAGAGTAACCTACTATAATCTACAAGCAAGAATCGTAGGTAAGCGCGTAAAAGTCTATGTGAAACCCTAGCGCTGAGGTGAAGGACACAATGCCGGCAATTAAATCCAAAAGGGGAACTACGACATTGTCGATTATGGGTGGAGATCAACTAGTGCACATATAGCTAAGCAATAGACTCAATGTGACACTAATTGAGGAGCATAACTAGTAACATGAGCATTTTAGATAACAATGTGCTCGAACATGATACTAGTACCTACATGACGTAATAAAGAATGAACTTTTCGACGATTACGACATATAGGTGGATAATCTACTATACTAGCAGTGAAGGCACAAGAGCATAAAGCTAAACATGCTAGATATAGAGATGATCCTAGGCAATCGGGCAATGTATCGATGAATGGATAGATAGGCTATCAATTTGCCCTAGGTATGGACTCCTGCTACTGTGCATTGCGATCAATCGAGCCAATTTCACCGGAAAGCAAGAACTTTGTGACCGGAGCCTCACCGGAGAGAGACGACGACGTCGACTGGGCTCGGTCCTCTTCCTTCTTCCTGGGCTCGAGCAGCAGCTCGTGGAGGCGCTCAGGGAGTCGTCGGCCTCTGCTCAAGACGATGGCGCGGCCCGGCGAGGTGGTGCGGCGGCGCGGCGGCTCGATGCGGTGGTGCGGCGGCGCGGCGATGTGGAGCTGTGGAGCGGGCGCGGCTGCTGGTGGTGGAGTGGTATGCAGACACGGCGAGCTCGTCGGCGGCGAAGGAGTGCTCAGCGGCGTACGGCGACGGCGAGGGCGCGGTGTGCGCGCGGGAGGCGAGTATGGCGGCGGCGAACGATGCACAGTAACAGGGATAGATGAACGGGGGTTAGGGTAAAACGGAATGAATGGTCGAGATTCGATCGGAGTTGAAATCAACGGCTCAGATCTGGAATCAGTAACGGTCAACCCTAGGTCACCGTATGATGCGACGACTACCACCGTAGGATGCGATGATCTCCAGGAGCTGGGCGCAGAAGCCACGGTCACCGTATCATACGGTGACTAGCACCGCATGATACGTGACAGTAAATGCCAGCTCAGAGAACAACAGAGGCACGAAGCCTCAACGCATATTACGGTGACTATCACCGTATGGTACCATGACCCCAGAAAAAGCTGATTTCAAGGAATTTCTTTCTAAGTCCATACATCTCACACAAAAACCAAATAAACACCATGCATGGACTAGAAAGGGAACACTCAAACACTCCTTTGAAAATAAACCAATATAGGTTGCGCATAGGCTTATAGTAATTTTTCAAACGGCAAATAAGATGCATCCAATAAGAACCAAAAGGGATTAAACCAAAGGAGGGGTATGTATGAGCCATTTGCCTATGATCCGTGCAAGTAGATTTAACTTTGAGGATCATTTAGCAAGACTCAATGGGCAAGCGTAAATCTTTTCTTTTGTCACACTTCTATGAGATGTGAGATCATATTGCGAATGAAGCACTTCCTCATGGTGTGACCACTTCTTTGTGATTTCCTATATGCAATGCATGAGACAAGCATATCGTACAAATGCAAAGGGAATTTAAACATGCCATGTGATATGCAAGCAAAGAAGACAACGCATAAAGGAAACCTACTCAAGGTCAAGTTTGAGCCTCCCTCAAGCTTACTCACTATGAGCCAAACCTTGCCTTGAGTCCTTTGGTTCACCAACTCAAGCATCCCCTTTGCTCATAGCTATCTTGAGAAAGTTAGACCTCGAACTAATTTTTTTGTTCTTTTCTTTTTAGTTATTTACACATGCATGGATGCAAACATACTAGTTCACAAAGGAGTATCTAACTACCATGTAAGCAATGCAAGAAAGGAAACTTACTATGATACAAGTTACCTCTTTGAAAAGTAGATTTGTCGATGAAGCACTCAAAGCTTGTGGTGGACGTTCATTGATCATCATCATGGCACACGGTCCACCACCATCACCCATCTAGGTCTTGATCTTGGAAGCCCACTCACACTTGGTTGGCCTCTCAAGGTCAATTATGCATTTGGGCACCCAAATCTTCCTTATCGTCCTCCTTTTGTCGGGTGATCCAAGAGCTTTTGCCTTCACTTTGCCCCGCTTGTCCCTAAAGAGCTTGTAGTGTGTATTCTCATGGAACAAGTTAGCGTTAGGTAAAACTTTGGAACTTCTCACATTGGGACAATTCTTGCTAGTGTGCCCGTCACGGCAACACTTCTCACAATAGTAGTCGTCCGCCATGAGGGGGACTACCCACGGTGGAATGTCGTTGTCCTTGCCGATGAGGTTGATGGCGGCGGCGTAGAAGCCGAGTCCCTTATGCCCGGGGTTGTTCACAAGGTTGCGACCAAGTATCTCCTTATGAATGGTCCTTCCCTTGTGAGCCTTTCGAAGCCATCCATCACCGAAGCTCTCTCCTCCTTGAGTTGATGATACTCCTTCAATATGTTCTCATCAAGAGAAATGCTCTCAAAAGAGGGAGTTAGTCCATCACAAGTAATATATGAAGAATAGGAAATAGATGAACTAGAAGAAGAAGTGTTACTCTTTTCGAGGTTGGATTGATGTTCTTCCTCAAGAACCTTGAACTTGTCATTGAGCCTCTTGTGATCAACCTTGAACTTGTCGTAGCTCTTATCCAAGGTTATGAGGGAGGTAGAAAGGTGCTTGAGCTCATCCTCTAGTAACTTAGACTTCTCCTTGAGCTTCATGTGGTCCTCTTCAAGCTTGTCATAGTCCTCATCTAGAGCCTTGTAAGTGAGGGATAAGTCCCTAAGTTCACCTTCAAGTTGACGGACTCGGAAAGCGGCCACTTCATGTTCCTTCTCCAACCTAGCAATGGTCTTGTCCTTTTTCTTGAGCATCTTGCCGGTTAGGAGAATGCTATCCAAGAGTTCCTCATAGGTGGGCTTATCCTCCTCATCAAACTCATCCTCGGACTCGCTCTTCTCATCCTCGTCACTACCATCATCATCTTTGGCCATCAAGCAAATAGGAGGTGGAGGTAGAATCTCGAAGATGTTTGTGAGAGCTATACCGGCCATTTTCTTGCCCTTAGAGGATGAGTCATCACTTTCTTCTTTATCACTATCATCATCCGTGACCCACTCTCCAACAAAGAGACCCTTGCGAGATGATCTTCTCTTGTCTTTGCCTCTAGAGCTTTCCTTCTTGACAAACCTCTTCCTTGTCTTGTACTTGCTTCTAGGGTCTTTTTCTTCATCATCGCTTGACTCTTGAGTCTTCTTCTTGCCCTTTTTGATTGGCTTTGTGCATTCCTTGGCAAAGTGACCCTTCTCCCCACAATTGTAGCACTCGGCATCTTTCTTGTTGATGAACCTTCTCTTGAAAAGTTGATTTTCTTCATGAGGAGTGCTAGGTCATTAGGATGGATTTGCAACAAGTCTTCATCATCTTCTTCAATTTCTTCATCACTTGAATCTTGAGTCATCACCATCTTCCCCTTTTTCTTGCTTGACCCCTGTCGAGGTTTTAGGGCCTCGATAGTTATTTTATGGGTGTACGAGAATCAAGAACACGATGGTAACACAGGAGACGAGGGTTTATACAGGTTCAGGCCGCCGAAGGCGTAATACCCTACGTCCTGTGCTGGTGTGATGTATATTGATGATGTTTATGAGAGGATCCCTGCCCGCCTTATATATCCGGGGGTGCAGGGTTACATGGAGAGAAACCTAGTCGGTTACTATACAATTTGCCTTGTAGTACAAGATAATAATTCTTCTCTGACTGCCGACTACTCCATCTAGATACTTGAGCCACTCGGGCTTGTTTGGGCCAGCCCGACCATCCCGTATGGGCACTCGGCCTTGCTTATCGTGAGATACCCGGGTCCCATATCATCGACAGTAGCCCCCGAGTTCTTTTTGATTGATCTTGAAGACCTCCGACTGGTTCTGACTCCATGTACAATAATTCTCAGCATAGCTGGTCAATTAAAAAGAACTCCAAAGAGTAATAGTTGCCAAAATATCCAATATGAAGAAACTGAAACCTGGGAATACCAAGATCAGCAAGGCCTTGAATTGGGCTTGAAGATGAAAGAACACCCAATGCTGACTGACGTCGAGACTTTTGCAAAAAACACACCTGTAAGGTGCAGCCCCCGAGCTTCTGTGTAATCCGAAGAATTAGACAGAAGGTCTAAAAGAGCCTGGGTATAAAGCTTCCCGAAGCCTGGCATTATAGCCGAGTGAGAATCCGTCGAGTGAAGAAACGTAGGGTGCACGTCAAGTGCATCCTATGGATGTAGCCCCCGAGTCTATGAAGAAGTGGAACAATTGTTCATAGACTCCAAAGAAGCTGAAGAGTGTAACCATATGAAGAAATCCGCCGAAGTAAAGCTCGTAGAGCCTGGCCTTCCGGCCGAGTGAAGATGAAGTCCGTCGAAGTAAAGCTTGATCATTTGACTGAATGAAGTGTGACGTGGGCTCACGCCAGTGAGCCCACGTGGGCTAGCCCCCGAGTCTATGAAGAAGTGGAACAATTGTTCATAGACTCAAAAGAGACTAACAATCTTGTAATACTGTAGATATAGCCGAATAGGCCTCGTCAATAGACGGTCGAGTTATTGCTGTCAATATTGTTGCGCCACTGTTGATGTAAATCCATTGTCGTTGCACCACTGTTGTTGTTCGAGATAACGCCAAATAAGTATGGCCGACTGACTTGTTACTAGGAGATTAAATACCAGGTAATTTTTCCTCCGTCGCCGAGTGAGTATAACCAGGTACCGACTGATTTGAAACATGAAAAGACCTGGCCGACTTAACTTGGCTTTATTGGGTGAGTGCGCCGAGTGATCTGTATCACTTGATAATAGTATAATAAACTTGGCTGACTGAAATGTAGCTTGCGTTGATGTTGCCGACTGACCATCTGCCAAGAATAGAAATAATCCTTCTGGTCCAGCTGCTTGGCCGAGTGAAAATAGCAACCGAAGTTATGGCCGAGTGATTTTTCCATTAAATAATCTTTGGCCTGAGAGAACCGAGTGAAGCTCTTGCAATTAATAGTAACCATAGATGAATATCCGAAGATAACCAAAGATGAATGCCCCGGTAATCATAGATGAATATCCCAATTAATAGTATTCCGGATGAAAATTCCAATAATAATCAATAGAATTCCAGATGAAGATCCCAATGACCAATAAATCCTGGAGATGAATATCCTGAGATGTCCGGCTGAATATTGATGATGAATAAATACCAATGACGAATAATAATTGTCGAGTGCCGTCAAACCCCCGAGCGTAGAAAATATGCTCGTCATCTCTGAGAGATTATATTTGAATTCCTGTATATGTAAACAAGAAAAAACAATATGTAGTATACGATGATTGAACAAGACACTTAGGATATAAAAACTCCTTTATCTTGGTCAAATTTTAGTCTCCTTATGTGCTTAGTCCAATGTTGTCTCCCTCGAAGCGTTAAGTATGGGTGAACTCCACTGACTACTAACTCGGTTGTGACCTAGCCTGACTCATTAACCTAGGGTGTTAGCAACAGAAGGCGTTAACCCGTCAGTGTTAGAGTGTGAGCATCAGCCTGATATGAGCTTTCATAACTGGGAAAAATCCACCGACTTGCTAGCTTATGTGAGAAAAGACTCAAGACACCACACATAAGGGTAAAAATACAGCCCCCGACTCTGGGTCGGAACTCAAACCGAAGTGAGAAAGACTGTAAAATAAATTATATGATAGGAGTAAAAATATTTGAAAAAGCAAATCAAATAAATGACTTAGCTTGTTCGACGTATCGACGAGTCGAAGGGAGAGATGAAATCATTCTTTATGCTTGAGCTTATAAAGCCTCCGGACTAATGCCGGGTCAGTTGGATAATAATCTGAGTGAATACCGAGTCATTAGACCATGTGACCGAGTGGCCAACGTTGTGGCCGAGCAGCTGTTGTCGTATGCCGAGTGGCTATTGTCATAGCCGAGCTGTGGTAGCAACACCACGGCGAACCAGTCGGCAGTCGGCGTTAGATGATCTTGAACTTGAAGCTGGTCGTCGATGTACGCCGAGTCACCTGATAGGCTTAGGTGCAGCTTTTAGATGAGTCGGAGTAAAACCGAACCCAATCAGGCTCCCAGGCGTCCATGAGGTAGATGCCATCAGTACACGCCAAAAAAGCATCACGTGGTGAGTACGGAGTATATAATCAACTAGATCAGATAGATTAGGAATAAAATAATATAGAGAACAGAGTAAAGAAAGAAATCTTCCCTGTTTAGGCACCAACACGTGTAGATGGAAAGTTTGGCTCACGCCTCGGGACTTGTAGCCAATTTTTGTCAAAGGAAAGTTTGGCTCCGACTTGAAGTTTGCCTTGCCTTGCAGGCAGATACGCCGAGTCGACGACACGAGATCCGGCTTGGTTGCCGTAGACGACGTGAAGACGAACACCACCATGCATGCAAGCCGCCTCGGGACTTGACACGTTGCGGCTTGATGTCCGCAGGGATGCTGTAGCACACGCCGCCGCGGTGACAACACGTCTGAGTCGTACGCTGCATCAGGTCTCCTCGATGAACACCTCCTGGACGAAGTTGTTGACGTAGATCCCAATCCTGACCACGACGACGTCCCGCCAGCCAGCGAAGTTGATGTAGATTGGTAGCCATCGTATTCGACAAGATGGATTCCAGCGCAGCCCTACTGGCCTCGATAGTTATTTTATGGGTGTACGAGAATCAAGAACACGATGGTAACACAGGAGACGAGGGTTTATACAGGTTCAGGCCGCCGAAGGCGTAATACCCTACGTCCTGTGCTGGTGTGATGTATATTGATGATGTTTATGAGAGGATCTCTGCCCGTCTTATATATCCGGAGGTGCAGGGTTACATGGAGAGAAACCTAGTCGGTTACTATACAATTCGCCTTGTAGTACAAGATAATAATTCTTCTCTGACTGCCGACTACTCCATCTAGATACTTGAGCCACTCGGGCTTGTTTGGGCCAGCCCGACCATCCCGTATGGGCACTCGGCCTTGCTTATCGTGAGATACCCGGGTTCCATATCATCGACAACTCCTCGGATGCAAACGCAAGATTCTTGGAGGGCTTCTCATCAAACTTCTTGTCAAGGTTGTAGCTCTCGAAGACGGTGATCTTCCCAAGTAGCTTGTGGGTGGTGAGGTCTCGCATGTCGGTGTTGAAGAGACATGTGATGAGTGCTCCATACTTCTCTCTTGGGAGAATCCTCATAATCTTCCGCACAAGGTCACCATCATCAATCTTCTCCTTCACACCAAGAGAGTTGATATCCTCTACAAGCACATTCAAGTGAGAGTAAGTGTCATTGATTAGCTCATTCGGAGACATGGTAAAAGCATCATATTTGTCCTTAAGGACATAGTATCTTTCCTCTTTCACATTCGAGGAACCATGAACTTGTTGGATTTGAGTCCACACTTCATGGGCGGTACCCGCGGACTTGACTCGAGCAAAGATCTCTTTAGTGATTGCTTCAAACAAGGCATTAATTAGCTTTAGCATTTGCCTTCGCAAGATTCACATCAAGAGTACCAATGGGAGTCCTTAGAGAGACACCGGAACTTGTCACCTCCCATGCGAGGGGATCGAGAGCCTCGAGGTAAGCTTGCATGCGAGCCTTCCAATAGGCGTAATCGGTCCCATCGAACGGGGGTGGTCCACTTCCTCCCGGCATCCTTACTCAAGGCGGTTAAGCCCTATTCGAGCAACGAGGCTCTAATACCACTTGAAAGGATCAAGGGCACCGAGAGGGGGGGTGAATCGGTGTCTCAACAATTTCTCTCAAACGTACTTGAGGTGTGAAGCAAGCAAGACTAGATATGGTGACAACAAAAAGCTAGCGATACGTGCACACAATCTAGTCTAGCAACAAGCAACACCATAACAAGCAATTCTACCAAGAGTAAAGAGACAACCTATCAAGCAATTCTACTAGCACATAAGTAAATGCGGAAGCGTAAATGCTAGTAAGTAAAGGAGATAGAGATAGGAATGCTCATGATTTTTTCTGTGGTCTCGGAAGGATGGCGCCTTCCCTTACTCCACGTTGGGTCACTCCCGTCGGAGTCTCGACCCCGTCCCTCCGCTCGAAGACGATCCCTCCTAGAGCACACTTCACCCTCCGAGTGAAGTCGCGGGCACGTCCCGCCGGGCTCTCTCCCGGGTACTCTTCCGGAGGGAAGGCTCCGCACTTGATGCGTGCCAAAGGGCGCTCCACTAGTGATGCTTCTTTCGCACGAGAAGCTCTAAGACCGTGTACAAACTTGTGTCGGCTTCCACAATCTCCTTGGACAGCTCAACACCGACGCCTAACCGGTCTAGGCCTTGCCATAGACCAAGAGTAACAGCTCAACTTGACTCTCTCAAGCACTCCCTAACCTAGAGTTCAATGGATGCAACTTGTTACTCTCTCAGGCACTAGGATCACTCCAAATCCTTCTCAAGTGCTTCCTCTTCTTGCTCTTGGCTTCTCCCTGTCTTCCTCGACTATTCCAACGGCCAAGAGACCCTCAAAGGGGTAGGTAACCAGCTATATATAGGCCTCCAACCTCAAACTAGCCGTTACCAAAAAGCAGTCTGTTGACAGAGTCACCGTAGTATCCACCGTATCATACGGTGACTGCAGCACCGTATCATACGGTGACTCCTTTGTCGGCTGCCAGAGAAGCTCTGATCTCTGGACTTCATCTCCAGGGTTCACCTTATCATACGGTGACCCCCACCGCATCATACGGTGACTTCATCTCTTCAGCTTCCAGTCAACTTTCAAGTATCTGAAAATCATACGGTGACCACCTCACCGTATCATACGGTGACTTCCTCATCTCTGCCAGATCATCTTCTCTTCTGGGCTTTTCTCCTCGCAGTCACCGCATAATACGGTGACTGGCACCGTATCATACGGTGGCTTCTTCTGAAGCTGATCTTGATCTTCCTTCGATCCTTGACTCCAACTTCATCCTCTTTGGTTCCTCCACTTCTTCTCTTCTACTCCAAGTGTTTGAGAGACTCACAATGCATCCAAAGATCTCTACACTATTGAGTACCTAAGAGAACCAACTTGAACCCCCTTGATAGTCCGGTTTTTTCTATGGACTCAAGCTAACATCTAACCAAGCAACACTCGCTTGGATCTAGCATGTCCTTAGCCTTGATCCATATCTTCTCCGCGACTCCATCAAGTCCGTTCTTGTGTTGATGAGGAGAACCGATCATCTTTGACATTTGAATTAGGGTGTGTTGGCGTACACCACCAACGGACGGAGCTTTCTTCATATGTGACCATTGATCAATATCCTACATGGAAATGTTAGTCACATACAAAGGGTCATCCAATCACCAAAACATTCATACCTTTGGGGTTTCCAAACACTCCAATGGCCATGAAGCTTACAGCGGGGAAGGAGGAGGAAGGGAGGATGGGTGCACAGGGCCGAGGAGGAGGAGGAAGGGAGGAAGGAGGGGCGCGTGCAGGGCCCAGGGAGGCGGCGCGGCGCGTGGAGGTCGCGGCGGCGCTGGCGAAGGAGGAGGGAGGAAGGAGGGCGCATGAGCGAGCGGTGTCGTCGGGGAAGAAGGTGCGAGCCAGGCACTCGTGGAAGAAAGTATAATGGTTGATTTGGTTTCCACATGAATCTCAAACATTATGTGCTTTACGTGTTCCTAGCACTCGAGTGCTGTACAGCAAATACTTTTGGCACATCGTTTGGTAAAAAAGACCAGAATTCGGTGTTCCTTATCGTGTTCTCAGAACAGCCCAGGGAGCCGAAGGGGGTCCCACAGATTCAAGTTTTGGCCCAAGATTTGCGTCACGGATGACTTTTGTTTGCCGCTTTGCCGAACGGTCACCAGGGGATCTTCGTTTGGATGTGTGACAAGCTACCTCAGTTTTGTGACAAATATAGGAGAATATCGTGCACACTCTGAATGGCAAAGTGATTACTAATTTCGTTCAACAAGGGCAGTAAATTCCTTTGAATAAAATAAACAAACAAAATGAACATATTTTGCCATATAAAGCAGAAGGGAAGAACCCAAAAGTGGCCCCCATTAGATGAACCGACACAAAATTATTCAAGAGAGTTCTTCACATGCATGCACCCACCAGCAGCATTTGAGGCCACAAAAATATTAATTCTATAGCAAAAAGAAGAGATGGGAGCCCCAATTCTTCTTCTGTTTGTAGCTACAAATGAGAGGAGTTTAGGGGCTATGAAAAAACTGGAGGTGGTTTTGGAGATATTTTTTTGATTGGATCCTAATATTTTGATTTAAGAGAGGTTTATGGGGCTATCTTGGAGATGCTGTGACAAGTACCTTTTGTGACAAATATACGAATGTTTTTTTCATTAGGAGAATCTCGTGCACACTGTGAATAGCAAAGCGAATTTGCTAATTTTCTTCAACAAGGGCAGTAAATTCCTTCGGATACAATAAACAAACAAAATCAACATATTTTTGCCGTATAAAGCAAAAGGGAAGAAACCAAAAGTGGCCCCCATTACAGATGAGGCGATCGAACCGACACAAAATTATTGAAAAGAGTTCTTCACATGCATGCATCCTCAAGCAGGACGAATTAATGATCTCCGTTTCGCTGGTCCAGAAAATCAAAGCATCTTCATTCTTCCGCATAATTAATTAGTTGACGAGCCTGCAGCTCCTCCTGATCTCGCCCTGGCCGCCGGTCTTGACGCCGATGGCGGCCATCTTGACCATGGCCTTGGCGAACTTCTTCTCCCAGGAGCCGGCGAACTTGGCGTTGGCGCGCACCATCCTGGCGGTGTCCGGCGCGGACAGCAGCGCGTCGTCGGACGCGAACAGCACCCTCTTGGCCAGCACGTTCTTGTAATACTGGTTGTCCAGCGCGTTCGTGGTGACCACGTCCTGCGCCACCGTGGGGTCGTTGGCGCTGCCGGCGACGGCGTTGGCCGGGCACCGCCGCTTGAGCAGGTTGGCCAGCGACGCGGCGAGGCTCGACGCGGTGACGGAGGAGCAGTGGGAGCGGCCGATGGAGTGCGCGCCGGAGAGCACCACCACGTCCTCGACGGTGAGCCCCTTGGCGCCGAACATGGAGACGAGGGTGGAGAGGTTGGAGGACGGGCCCGGGAGGAAGTCGGTCGTCTCGCTGGCCAGCGACTTGCGGCCGTCGAGGCGACCCGCCGGCATGTGGAAGCTGATCTTGCCGCCGCTGAGGAGGTAGGACGCGTCGCGGCCCGCGAAGGCGACGATGTCGGCGCAGGAGACCGTGCCGGGGCACGCCTTCTCGACGGCGCTCTTGGCCGCGTCGATCACCTCGTACCCGCGCAGGCTGGGGTTGTTGGGCGGACCCCGCTTCTCCGGCTGCGGGTTGGCAGTCGTCGGGTCCAGCAGGACGGAAGCGTCGCAGCCCTGCCGTATCATTACACGCATATATGTTGGTCAGTGACATTCCGTTGTTAATTACTAGTACCAATTGTACATGGAATTAACATGAATATGCATGTGATGTGTTTCATGTCGGGATCCATGCGTTCATAATTAAGGAATGTAGTACGTATATACCTCGACGAAGCAGTCGTGGAAGAGCATGCGGATGAGCCCGGCGCCAAGGCCAGGGTTGGCTTGAACAGCCTTCTTCACGGCAGCCCTCACGAGCGCCTCGGCATTGGGGCACGTCTTGCTGTAGTATCCCACCTGGAGGCCATGGCACGCCGTGGCCAAGAGCAGGGCGCAGGAGACTACGCACCACAGCTTAAAACTGCTGGTAGCGGCCATGCTTGTAGTGTTTGTGTAAACACTAGCTAATTAAGCAGCGGCTGGAACAAAGTGAAGACCGAAAATGAGTCTTCACTCTCGAGAGCGAGCTCCTGAAAGATCAGATCGCTGGCTGCTGTGTAAATGCGCACTGCAGGTGGCTATTTGTACTGGAGGAATTGGGTAGGTCGGCATGGTTTATTTTATGGTTAGCTGCATGTTATGCACGTAGTTAGATTTGTATAAGTCCTCCGTGTTCTTTTCTGGTTAGTAGTGATAAGTAGAGTACCTTTTTAGGATGAGTTATAATAGCGTCGCGTCGCGCTACTTTATACAGGCGGCTATGGTACATCGAGCTACCAGACACGGTAGCTCCGCTGGCCTAGTACTTTAACCAACTTTTATGCCATAGACTACGCCATCCGAGGCCTTCTTTTGCAGCTCATCAACTATTCTATGGTTTTGCTTTTCTAGGGATGTGCAATAAAGTGTGCACATCAAATGTTTTCCTACAGTTCAGCACATTTCAAAGAGCACATGTAGTCCAATAGAATGATCACAGAACTCGATTGAGTTGAATGAAATATCTGTCGGATCCACCAACCACGCGACAGAATTGAGTATATTAGGCTACTGGGCATGGTGTAAGCATAAAGACAATGCGCAACATGCCAATGTACAGTTCATTTGGTCTGGACTTGACACATGCAACATGGATCAAAAGGGAAAACAAGCAGTGATGGAATTTTGTCATGGCTAGAGACTCAGATCCAGCTATATTGCTAACTGTCTAATTAAGCACAAAGGAACACTTGACCTCCGATCTACAGTCGGTCTAAATGGGGTAATTTGATCCCATGTTCCTCTGTGAACCAAGAGAGTGGTGGTAAGGATACTCCCAATAGGAGGTTTCTTTTTATTGTTTCCAAAAGTGCCATATAAGAAATAAAACACTTATATGTTGATGAATGAAATAGACCATACAATGCATTGTTTTAACTTTTCTATGTTTTCAAGAAGTACATGCAAGAGACAAAATGTGTTGATACATTGTACACATAGTTTCATCTTGATTAATCTCCTCTCACTCTCTGCCACATCATAAAAAAATGGTAATATGGCACAATACTTAATGAGATGAAACTCCCATCGGGAGAATCCTAAGCGATCTGCCTATATATTGAGAAGCATCACCTAAACTCATAACATCATAGCCTATCTTTTGGGGCGTCTTGGTTAATTGGTTCACTAGATAATGAAAGCCTCGGTAATTAATATAAATAGTTTCGGACATATAAAATATGATAAGCCTAGTTAATTGGACGATGGGAGCATCTCGATCTCATCAAGTGTTTTCTTTTTGGTTGGCTTTTCAATGGTGGCAGTGTTGGATGACTTTTGTGGTCACGGTCTTTCAGATTGATTAATTTTGACGGAGGATTATGAGCATTGGAGGAGTGGTACAATGTCAGTCTTTTGGGTGAAAACCTTTGATCTGTAGATCAGTCCACGATGGCGTTCGAGGACATCTTTCCCCTTGTTTGAGGTGTCGTTTAAGAGTTGACATTGTACTACTTTTGTGACCTTGTTGAGATCATGCAAAAATGAAGCATTGTCGCGGATTCACAGACATCAACCTCTCTAGTGTGCCTCTTGCTTCGGTCTTTTTTGAGGATGGTTTCAAGACCCGTGTTCTCTCCTCACTCTAAGATGATGTGGCCCAAGGATCAATGGGCTTTTAGTGATTGTAGAGACTAGAACATTATCAAGTTGTCAGAGTTAAATGTGTTTAGGGATTGAAAGTTGGAGTAGGAGTGCTCTGTTTTTTCTTTTATCCATGATGGTTGTAATAAGAAATAGATGTATGCATTATTCGATGCAGATGTTGAGAATTAATATATTCCTGTATCTAAAAGATCCATAACTGTAGTAGGTATCTGTGTTTGTCATTAGGAACAGGATTTTGGTGGACATATGCCACTCTTTAGTGGATCAATTTTTTTTTTTTTTGAGACAGGATCAAAAATTTGGTGAAAGGGTGACTTCTGAAATCTCCTGTAAAATTCAACCGATCTATGAAGGCCAGGAATCTTGGGCCAGAATTGTGCATAGCTTCAGGACTTGAGAGCCTCAATCCTCCCTACGGCCCATCTCTAACGGGCCCAATTCAGTGACTGGCAGAGGCCGAGGCAGGTTGAAGGAACTCGCAGTCGCACCACCACCACCTATCAGCACCACCACCACCAGACGGCGGACGGCGAGGAGGCGGCGGCGGCCGGAGCAGCAGTCGACCATGGCGTTCACGATGCGCGCGGTGAAGGTGCCGCCGAACTCGGCGTCGCTGGAGGAGGCGCGGCACCGGGTGTTCGACTTCTTCAAGCAGGCCTGCCGCTCCATCCCGACCATCATGGAGATCTACAACCTCGAGGACGTCGTCACTCCGGCCCAGCTCCGCTCCTCCATCGCCAAGCAGATCCGACAGAACCAGTCAATCACCAACCCCAAGGTCTGGTCTTCTCTTTCCTCTCCGCATCCCCAGCCCCATCCCCATCTATCGGTTCGGTCGATCCCTAGGTCGGGCTCGAACCATTTGATTCCCGATCTGGTGACTGCCCGATCTGAGGGTACCGACTGCGGAATCGGTCGCGATTAGTTGGCTTACTAACGGTGGATGCACCAGGTGGATTGAAGATGCATTTGTGGGTGAACTTGCGACCTTCTGCCTCTAAGTAGTAGTGTTGTACTCTTGTAGGATTCATGCCCTGTGGGTGTAAGGAGATTGTTCACAAATCGTAGACAATTTGCGCTGTGATTTTTCTGTTTTGTTGCTTGCTGTCTTAATGTCCCGTATTTGCATCAATTATGGAATTCAAAAGCTTTCGTTTAACTCGCCTCTTGGTTTCACAAGCAGCAACATTGGGAATAAGTGCCCTGCTAGTGCTGGCAAAACCCACCACAATATTATCAGAATGTCATTGATACTTCTGCACTATATTTCTACTTAAAAATGAACCACACGTTTGTCAGGGGTGATATTAGCTAAGGGCAGTTGTGTTCTTGGGGCTCACATTCTTATGATGCTTTTCGTTTTGGTGTGATATTTCCATTTCTTCTGTCAGTTGTCAGGCAGGCTCTTTAGCTTCAAAACTGTGGCCAATATGTACATGAACTTTCTTTCCTTTTTGCATTGCATAATTGATTCGTCCCTATCCACCCAAGAAAATCTAGAGATGATAGATCCGATTTGATATTTAGCCGTAGGATTGTTTTTCCGATTAAGGTCAACTAGCACTATTAAGTCAAGGAACAGGGGGGCTACCGAAAAGAAGGATGAATTTGGAATTTTAGCTGGACATTGGTGCAATTGCAACCTAATATGTGTTGCTACTAATTTCCTTGAACTGGATGTAAATCTGTTGAAGCTGACACAATGTGCTTGCTGAACTGCCTGAATTTTCACAATTGGACTAACTGTTGATTGTTTTGTTAGGCGGGGAAGGTCAAAGTCATTAACTGTTGTTTGATGACTAGCTCCTGCTACATTTGGAGATTTGGAAAAAGTTATTTTTCCTGAAAATAGATCCAGTTTGCTTCTACTATAATGGAAGTTGAACATTTGAATTATGGGATCCTTAAATCTCATAGTCCATTGTTTGAAGTGTTTCAGTTTCTTTGTTTGTTGGATTTGCTATTAGTGATACCAAATAATTGTTAAGATTTCTGTTGGCTTCCACAGTTGATTATATTGAGTTTAGGAATATGCTTCAAAATCTAGTTAGTTTAACATCATTATTGATGCATCTATTTATTCAGGTTCACTACTTTTCAATTGTGTTTCATCAAAGTTTGCTCGAAATACATCTGACGTTGCCTTTTATATTTGACATTTTAGGCCCAATATCAACTTGCAGTTAACCATGCATTTTCCATGTACCCAAGTGAACATATGCATCGCTAACTGTTCCAGCCTTAACTGACACAAAATCATGCATTAACATCTACTCATTCTTCGATTCTGAACTAGGTAATCATATTGCTTACAGGTAGAAGTCCTGATGGATTGTACTGTAATTATCATTCTCTAAATATGGTGGAATCTACAAAGTGATAGCTAGTATTTTTCCGCTTCTATTGCAATCAAACTAGCAGACATACTGGGTAGCAATTTGATATTTTAGCCCCCCCCCCCCCCCCCCCCCCCCCCCAAAAACCAACCAAAAAAAAGGGCTGTAATTCTACCAGAAGCTTCTTCGGTTATACTGTGCTACGCTAGCATGCATATTTTTCTGATAGCTGAAAACGTGGGTTGCTTTGATATGAGTGTTCTTTTTTTCCCCCACATTAACCAGTTTGGTTGACTCGGACTGCCCATTGCTATGGTACTATGGTTCTTTGCATCTGTTTTATATTCGTACATATTACCGACATGCAATCCCTTGTGACTTGTGAGTGTGAAGTAATGTAATGCTCCTCTATGTTGTGTTCTGCATCTTCTTGAGTTAGTAGTACTTGTTTACTTTGATTAGAAGCTGCTACCTAAATTGCTAAGTTTCAGTTCTTTTTTATTGTACTTTTGGGGTGCATTTTAGGGCTGTTATGTTGTTGTAACATTTTAGTATTGTTAATATTACAAAGCAACCTTCTTGCCATTATTTACGTTGCAAATGAAATTGCTACCACTGATTGGTGTTTTACATTGTATATGCCATCTCATTCATGACTGCTAATTTTGTGTACGCACAGGTTATTGATATGCTTCTGTTCAAGGGTATGGAGGAGTTGAACAACATTGTTGAACACGCAAAGCAACGCCACCACGTGATTGGTCAGTATGTGATCGGCGAACAGGGCCTGCTGCAGGAAACGGGCTCAAAGGACCAAGGGAGCTCCGAGTTCCTGAAGAAATTCTACACTAGCAATTACTTCTGAGTTACCTATCTCTACCTTCTGTAATACTCGGGAGGTGCTCTGAATAAGATGCCGAGGACCTACCCAGGCCAATTGTTTTGCCTCTGGAGGTTTGATGTGTTTGGTCCTTCAATCCTCTGGTCAATATGATCCTGTTGTAAGTTGTTTGTGACTGGTAGACTCTTGTACTTATCAAGATGCTATTGATATGTATGGCTTCAGTTCAGGAAGCCACTGAGGTTGAACTTTTATTGTGTTTTTTAACTCTGGCGGGCCAAACACTGATGCCTTCCTATGAAACGAAAACATGACAATATTTGGTTGGCTCTGTTACCTTTTCCCTCAACTGCCCAGTTTGGTAAAGAGTTAAAGTGGTGCGTCGTGCAAAAAGGACGATATCGAGCACATTGAATGCCTTTTTGTTAACAATTCATATTACTATTACTACTACGTCTCTCTTTCGTATGGCACGAAAAAAAAAAATCAATTTTGAAACTTTTGCCAATCACTACCAGAAGCTCGAATAGGTCTGAGGGGGGGTAGGGAGCTCAGCGTCGCGCACAGGGAAATTGGCCAGCAGCCCGGAAATCCCCACAGCCCCAACGAGAGAGTGGAAAACCCCTACAATAGCGGATTTGAAAACCGAGCGAAAATCCGGTAAAACCAGTCACGAAGTGGTTTTGCCGAAAACCATGAATACCGCCGGTCTTAATTGGTTTTTTGTTCCCTACTCCAAAACCATGGATACCGGCCGGTTTTAATGGTTTTTTTTCCCTGCCCCAACCGCCTCTCTAAAATTCAGCCAGTGAGGGGTGGACCAGCCCGACTTGTTTTTTTTTGCATTGTAGCACTACAAACAGTAGAATTTTTTTTTTTCTTTTTTTGGGGCCCACTCTTGTGAGCCCAACTAGTTCACCGAATTGTAGCACCATGAATAGTAGAATTTTTCTTTTTTTTTTCGGGCCCACCCTTGTGAGCCCACCCTTTGTTGGTGTATAGATCAGCCGAAGTTGTGTTAGGCAATAACACTTTACTAGTTCACTGTAATGCTGATTGCTGGGCAATTGTTTCGTGCGGTTGCCCCTGAACCGACACGATGAACCCCCACGGCTCCACCGAGCGGTGCGCGCGTGGTGCAAGGTGGGTGTACCGCCCCCAAGCAACGCAACCCTACGTTGACCGCCTCCCAAATATCCGGCCATTCCTCAATCCCTCACCAGCCCACAGCCGCCGCCGCCGCCCCATCGTCCTCCCTCGTCTCATCTGCAGAGGTGCGCACCACCCATCCTTTCGCCGGCAGTCGCGCGTCTCCGCCTCTTTGATCCCCCCGCCGGTACGGCTTTTCCCGTCCTCTCCCCCCCTCCGCACCAGGGTTTGGGGCTCCTTCGATTCATCTGGCCAAATCGGGATTTTAATTGAGCTCCAGGGTTTTATGCATGTTTATTTCCATGTTTCCGCTCCATGTAATTCTGACATTTTTCAGCTTGTGTTTGATTTCCGTAGGTCCGTGCGTGTTTATTAGCTGAAGCTGCTGCAGCAACCAAGGGGTATCTCAACCATGGCGAACCGTAAGCTTCATTCGTTTCCACTCATTTGCTATATTGTTCGGTGCCTGCTCCGATCGATCATTAAATATTAGTTTTGCGGTTGGTGAATGATATTAGCTCTGATTTAAGCGGCAAAGTGGAGCCAGGATATATATATGAGATTTTCGTCTGCAATAGTACCTCTGTTGTTTTATGCATGTGCTTAGCAGGGCATGCATTGTTTATCGTTGGAGTTAAAACCTGAGGTTTGATTATTGAGAAAGAGTATCGGTTACCACATGCTCTGGGAGAAGGATAGCTCTGAGCATGTGGCATTAATATTGTAACATTTTTGTTGTAGTGAAACCTCATTACTTAGATTCCCTAGTTTCCTTTTAGCACCTAATAAATTTTGTTGAGGGATTCTATAATAATTGATGGGTTAAGATAAACATAGTTCTGCTCATTGATTTTCTACACAGATGTTGACTGCTCAGTCTGAATTGGTCAGTACACTCTTTAAAGTTCAGTGCTTTGATTTATAATCTGCATGTAACCACTGTAGGTATTCAGTTTGAGAACAATTGTGAAATTGGTGTTTTCTCCAAGTTGACAAATGCCTACTGCCTGGTAGCAATTGGAGGGTCAGAGAACTTCTACAGGTTAGTGATACGTATTGTGTTTGGTTTTTTTTCTTTGTTTGATTTTTGGTGGAAGTATATGGATATCTAACTCTTATTCATTTCTTTCTAAATTGTTTACAGTACGTTTGAGGCAGAGCTTGCAGATGTCATTCCTGTGGTCAAGACCTCTATTGGTGGTACCAGAATTATCGGGCGACTCTGCGTAGGTTAGTATCCAGCTTGGCTTCGCTGGTTTGAGTTGTCCTTTTCTTACCTGAATTCTTCCTAACTATTTTGATGATTCAGGAAACAAGAATGGACTTCTGCTGCCTCATACCACCACTGACCAAGGTACTTCAACGGACTATCTGCTTTATGCTGCAGATGTTACATTATTCCTGTTATACATACGATTTTGTGTATTAACAAATAGGTTGTACAGATTTTGTTTCAAGATACCTATGTTTCGCCATGTCATGTTCTTTAGCTGAATTCCGTCCTTTTAAGTTGACACCAGAATGAAAATCATCACTGTTTGAGATTCATATGCACTACCAACGAAGCAAAAAAAAAAAAAATCTTTTCTTCCGGAATTTACAGTTAATATGATTTGGATTCAGAAGGTTTACAACTGCTGCTGCAAGTGATATAAAAACTACTTAGATATTGCATTTCAAGAGGCACTATTTTGTTTGAATGATTAAGGCATAAGCTGTTGCAAGCCCCCTTTGTAGTAGGATTTGTAATGGACTTACATTTCGATCAGTATTCATGTAGGAGTAACTCCAGAGGGCTTCTTCTTCTTTTTTGAGGATATCATATTCGTTTGCTAGAGTGGGATAGTCATGTCACTTTCATAAACACTACGTAGTTATGTTATTAGTGTTGCAAATTTGCAATGACTGGAGCTTAATTTCATAAAATAGAATTTAGATCAGTTTCTCTTAATCTAAGATGAAGAACGTGTTTGCCGAGTAATCTTGGCATTGTGACCTACACTGTGGTACTTAAATGTGTTTGTATCATGGGATATGCAGTTCATCATGAGTTTATATACTTATATGTTTCCCTGTCTGTTGGAATCTCTCTAGAGCTTCAGCATTTGAGGAACTGCTTGCCTGATCAAGTTGTTGTCCAGCGCATAGACGAAAGGCTGTCTGCTCTTGGCAATTGCATAGCTTGCAATGATCATGTTGCACTTACGCACCCTGACCTTGACAAGGTATGCCTGTATCTCTGGTGATGTTCACTGAATTTATGCTTTCCACATTTATCTCAAGTTGAAATCTTTGAGGCAATCAATTCTCTAGGAAACCGAGGAGCTTATCGCAGACGTGCTTGGTGTTGAGGTGTTCCGCCAGACCATTGCAGGAAATATCCTTGTTGGGAGTTACTGTGCATTCTCTAACAGGGGAGGCTTGGTATGATCATCACTGTTATCTGCATTTCCATTTTCATCCATGTTATTCCACCCTTGATGTTCTTGTAATATGCAATACACTTGTGAAACAGGTCCATCCTCATACATCCATTGAGGACCTTGATGAACTGTCTACATTACTGCAAGTTCCCCTCGTTGCTGGAACTGTCAACAGAGGCAGCGAAGTCATTGCTGCAGGCATGACAGTGAATGACTGGACTGCCTTCTGTGGCTCGGACACGACAGCTACCGAGCTCTCAGTTATTGAAAGTGTCTTCAAGCTGAGGGAAGGACAGCCCACTGCTATCGTGGATGACATGAGGAAGTCTCTGATAGACAGCTATGTGTAGCTGAGGCGTTTCAGATGCGGGTCTGAGTATTAACTATACTAAGAACTGCGGCAAGGTATACTAGTGTGATCTGTAGCTTTTGAAATGTGGGCTGGTTTTGCTTTGTTCAGTAAAATTGACCGTATGTTTGTTAAACCATGGTGTTCGTGCTCTTTGCTATATTTGGATTTCAGCCCCTTCCGTTAGATTTTCTTCTTCAGCAGCATTATCGGGATCTAGACATTTCTGCTTCACCCGAGTGATCCCAACGTCGGTTGCGAAGCTGTAAACGTGATTCAAAGCTCCAATGGGTCTGGTCCAAAGTGTATTGGACCTTGGTGTGGTAGTTAGTTATTTCTTCTGTTCTTAGTGTTCATGCGAACTGTCCGCACCTACAAGGAACAGGACATAGCAATCTGTTTCGAGTCATCAGCTCCTCCGCGCTTTCCTGCTGTGTTACGGCTGCTGTTCTTGGATATTCCCGTAATTGTGATGGCTACTTACTGTTACTGATCCAGAACTGTTGGTATGAGGAGTTTGTCCTACTTTCTTTTAGTATAGGAGACTTCTCTGTAGAAAAGCAGACACTTCGAAATAGTTTGAGAAAAACATGTAAACAAATTATCATTGCTTGTTCTAGAAAAGCAGACACTTCAAAAGAATATAAAGACATGTAAACAAATTATCATTGCTTGTCTCTTACTGACGTTTTCCATCATGCGTAGTTGCCATGAACATTCTTTGAAGTATGTGTACAAAAGTTCCACAGTTCAACATCATCATATATAGTTCACTCGATGACTTTGACCATCTATATGGTCAAAGTCACGAACTTTCACGCCCCAATCCATAGCTCCGTATCCCTTAACAGAGATTGCAATTGCTACAAGAGAATAGAGATAATGTCAATGAAGGTGTACGGGCCGGTGTTGTCGACGAACGTGGCGCGGATTCTGGTGTGCTTGGAGGAGGTCGGTGCAGAGTACGAGCTAGTGCCGGTAAACATGGTCGCCGGCGAGCATAAGAGCCCGGCACATCCTGCCAGAAACGTATGATGACACTTTTCCTTTCTCTCTCTCCCTGCCTTGTAATCCTGATTCACTATGCAATTTCAGTTTACCAGAGCAAGTTTCTTCTTTTGTTCTGCATATTTCGCCCATCAGCTTCCATACTTTGGACAAACTCAAGCTCCTATGTGTGGCCCCAAACATTTTGTCAGATTTCTCATGTCGTCGTGTCTCTACTTGCTTTTGCAGCCCTTCGGTCAGGTTCCAGCATTCCAGGATGGCGATCTGATCCTTTTTGGTAAAACAATGCTACTGCTAACCCCCCGTTACCAATATGATAGTTGAGATATGTCTTATGTGTGGCTGGCCGGATGGAGCAATGATTAGTGTTGGGTTCTTGCTTGACTGCTATGTTAAATAATCTCTCCGAAAAACCTTGTGTAACGTACATGCCTTGTGATGTATACTTACGTGAGGATAGTTAGATTTAAAGGAGGTCACCATTAATTCACAAATTAAATAAGTTATATCGTTTTCAATTCCCAATTAGTTTATTTCTTCAAATTAAAATAATAGCCTTCAAATTCCGTATTCAACCACGAACATGACACTATATGACCTTAGTAGTTGAAGCAATATTTCAAAACAACTTTTAAGGTTTCATTGTATCATATTAAATCAAATTGAAGAGTAGTGTGAAGGGATAAAACCAACAAAATTAAACAAACTCCACATAGTTATGCATTAGGATAAGTACAGTCTTATTTGAAGAAAATTAAATTATTTCAGTGCTATCAAATGAATTTCAGATAGATTAATACATTTATTGGTAAAAAAAAGAATATAAAGGTGGCCAAATTTATCAAGCTAGATCATAGCATAATGTTTTCCTTTCCTTCTAATTGCGGTCCTTTATTGGGTTGTTGGGCATGCTATCACAGTATCACTCAACTGCGCGAGCTTAAACCTGCACATATACTTCTTCTGAATCGATAGAAAAATCCATCGCACAATTTTAGGGCATACAATTTATAGCATCACTAGTTTACTGACTGAAAAGAGGGTAAAAAATAAAAGGAAACTGAATCAAGCTTGCAAGGACACGAACTACATGTCATGAAGGGAGCATTGGCACTACTCACTAATATGTTCAACAACACAGTCGTGATGTAATTTATGTTTTTGTGTCGTACCCTTAGGAAAATATTATTAGGCCTCTTTCATGACTTTCAAGACTTGAACCAACGGTATTGTTCCGAGTTTTCTTAACCTATGAAAATTATATCCTAACAGAGTCACGTGCAATTTCCAAGCATGTACTTCGCAAAGGCGGGTCAGAGCTGCTACAGGAAAGCAATCTGTCTAAATCTGCTCTGGTCGATGTGTGGGTTGAGGTTGAGGCCCACACTTTTGATACTGCAATGTCAGCCATCACCTTCGAATGCCTTACCAAGCCTATTTTCATGGGTGGAACAACAAACCACCAAATTGTCCAGGAGAATGTGGTGAAACTGATTAAAGCGCTAGAAGTTTATGAGACACGTTTATCCAACAACAAGTACCTTGCTGGAGATTTCATCAGCTTTGCTGATTTGAGCCATACTCCTATGCTTCGCTACCTGCTGGCTATTCCTCATGCATCTGTGGTTGATGCATATCCACAAGTGAAGGCTTGGATCACGGACATAATGGAAAGGCCGAGCGTGAAGAGGGTCACAGAGCTCATGAAAATTCCATCGCCAAATTAAAATGAACCGGTGAAATGGACATATTAGTAACAAACGCTCTCCGACTATTGTCACTTTGTTTAGAGTCAACAGCAAAATAGCGTGCGGATGTTTGCTGTTTTGTAAGAATTATTTTTCTTTCTTCTTAGTGGATCTTATCCTGGATCGCTGTGGAGCTCCTGGTAACAACTTTAATAAGGTCGTGTGTACTCTCGAGTTAAGTATGTATATTTTGTTCAAGTGTTCAACAAGATATATCTTAAAAAATCATAGCGTTCACATGCTAGCATGATCACATTTAATTAGTCAACGGGAAACCCAATGCATTGGCCCCCTTGTACAGCTCAAATGACTATATAGAGCTATCCACACTTTCGTCTCCAACAAACGGCACAACTACTACCTCTCTCATCTTATACACCTCAATAAGGAGCTTACTCGAGATGGCGATTAAGGTGTATGGGCCAGCAGCATCGACGAACGTTGCACGCGTTCTGGTGTGCCTGGAGGAGGTGGGCGCTGAGTACGAGCTAGTGCCCGTCGACATGCCCTCCGGCGAGCACAAGAGCCCCGAGCACCTCGCCAGAAATGTACGCCACTTCTTCTTTCATCTTTCGGTCTTGTTGTAATCCTTTCGAGTTTAGCCTGACGATCTCAGGTTGGGTTCCTTTAAGTTTGCATGATATGCTGCTGAACTTTTACTATTATTAATGAATACTGTGATAAATTACTGGCAACTGTTCTAGATCCTATCGTCAAGCCCTGTACATGTATACCAAGTCTTATGTTTCGCCCCCTTTTTTCTGCATATCTGCTCATCATCTTTTCTACCGTATTCCTTAGACAATCCCTTCTAAGTCTCACATATTTTGCTGGATTTCTCATGTATCGTCCTCTCTTTACTTTCTTTTTGCAGCCATTTGGTCAGGTCCCAGCGTTCCAGGATGGTGATCTGATTCTTTCCCGTAAGATTAATGCCGTCTCCCGCTTTATCTGCTGCAACATTATTAAAAAATTTCCTGTCTCTAGATGTCGTTGCTTGCATCATGGACTAACCAAGTCAAACAAGGCTGCTATTAAGATAAACTTGTTGTCCTTCTCCCACTATTTGTTTATAATCACATCTTCGTGGCTTTAGGCTTCATTCAACTGGAAGCATTATTCCTAGATCACTACTGCCTCTTCCGAAAAATGGAGCATACTGAAAAGGGCTTTCTACTGCCAGATGGGACACAGTTATCTTAATCTAACAATCACCAGCCAAAATAAAAAAAAAATCACCATGGTCTACTGATGCAGCAACTTATGAATTTAATTAGTTTTATGCGTCCTTAAAACTAGTACATGTCCTAGAGCTTTAGCTTTGAAACGATGGAGTCTTGCAGAGCTTTAACATAATTCGGACCACCAAATTCTGCTGTTTCTTGTTCACATACCCCTACATATACTTTCATATGGCTGACCTAAACATTGCTTATTAATATTAGCACAAAATCAGAGGTAATAATATAGATAAGTACTTAGGTCAAAAGCTACCAGTTTCCGATGGATTATTCACTACCAGTTATCTCCTACTGTTTGTTCCCTGACAGAGTCGCGTGCAATTGCCAAGTACATACTTCGCAAAGGCGGCTCGCACCTCCTTCGAGAAAATAACCTCTCCGAATCTGCAATGGTGGACGTTTGGCTTGAGGTTGAGGCCGCGCAGTTCAACAGCGCCATGTCCCCGATCATCTTCCAGTGCTTCGTCGTCCCTATTGTCATGGGTGGGACGCCTGACATGAAAGTTGTTGAGGAGAATCTGGAGAAGCTGAAGAAAGCCCTTGAGGTTTATGAGGCACGCCTGTCCAAGTTCAAGTACTTGGCAGGAGAATTCGTCAGTCTAGCAGATATCAGCCATTTTCCGACGGCTCACTATTTGCTTGGTAGCCCGCATGCATCAGTTATCGACGCATATCCGCATGTCAAGGCTTGGATTGCCGATATAATGGCCAGGCCAAGCGTGAAGAAGGTCAGAGAGCTCATGAAGATGACATCCGCCTAAATTAGAGCAATTGCAGTATGTGTGTGCTTTTTAAGGGTCAGTGGTGGACGAGAACGCATCATTTGCCATTTTGACTTGTTGAATAAGTGAACATGCAGATACCATGTGTTTGCAATATATTGCTCTTACAAATTCACTGGAATAGTTTCTGGATGGCATGGGTTATAATTCAATTTAGGGGGTGTTCGTTTCAGGGGACTAAAATTTTAGCCCTATCACATCAAAGAGAATCTTGTCATTTACGAGTATTAAATAAAGTCTAATTACAAAACTTTTTTGACAGATGGGTGCTAATTTACGAGACGAATCTAATGATCTTAATTAATCTATGTTTTGCTACAGTAACCCTCTTCTAATCATGGGATAATTACCCTCATTAGATTCGTCTCGCGAATTAGCCCACGGTTCTGCAATTAGTTTTGTAATTAGACTTTATTTAATATTTTTAAATGGCAAGATTCTCTTTGATGTGACAGGGCTAAAGTTTTTGCCAAAGAAACGAACACCCCCTTAATCAAACTAATGAATCGTTATTTGCTAAGAAACTAATTTTTTAAAATCTGGGCAGAAAAGCGACCCCCCCCCCCCCCCCCCCACAAAAAAAAAAAAGTGTTATAGCATAGTACAACATTTCTGTGAATGAGAAGTTATTACAAATTATCCTTTCCTCTGTAGGGAAATCTAAATATGCCACCACTAAAAAGAAAATGATGTCTAAACTCTAAAGTTTTAAATCCGAAGCATGACGATTACAGGTTCATCATGAAGCCTCACGGTCATTCGAATTTTGTTGCATTTCCTTCTGTTGCTTACTGATTTGGTGCATTGTTGTGAATATTCCACCTAAATCAATTGTCACTACCAGAATGCTTGCCCGAGAAACAGGAGATGGCATAACCATCCAATTCTAAACTACACTAAACAGAATTGAAAACCTACTACATTCATGGACGAGGGAATGAGTTTCTACCTGGCTGTAGACCCTCCACATCTTGCATTTAGAAACGTGTCCTCCAGTTAACCGGAGACAAGATGGGTCTGAAAGGGAAGAACTGAAGCCAAGAGCCCAAGACCAATAATCAGTCGAAGCCAACACCAGAGGTGTCACCAGTTAAACAAGACTTTCCAGAGCTCGCGGTGAACACTGAAAATAAACATGACAGGTTAGGTATGAAGCCAGATTAACAGCAGCCATAAGATTACAGCAACTTAGCGTTGGACTCGCGCTTACCAGGCAGTAAGGGATAATCCAAAATATTGTGGCTGAAACTGCATGATGTGACGCTCCGTGTGCGCAGATCGACACCGAACTCGCGGCAGGTGCGCTCTCTGCGCTCCCTGATGGAAGTAGACTATGTCATCATCAAACGGATCGACAAGAGGGAACTCTGGTGCCTCCTCAGGTAGACGCATGGAGCCGTAGCTGTCGTCCTTCCACACATCAGAGAGTGTTACCTGGTGAACCTTGGCCCAAGCGCCACTGACATGGTCCAAGGTCCATGGCCCAAGCCGCCGTGGAAGGCATCGCAGAGCGGCGGTGCTCCTCTGGGGAGGTGCCGTAGCACACGAACATCAACATAAGTCAAGTACCCGTCGCTGGCCATGATGCACCGGTCTTGCAGCAGATTGTAGTCGGAGGAGCGAGCCCCCTTGGCCTCGTCCAGGGAAATGTTTGGGAGTGCTGTGAACTCGAGAGACAGCGGCATCGTCTGCTTGGCGCCATTGCTTTCTTCAAGCAAGGAGTCGCAGGGACACGAGAGCAGCCCACAGCGCAGATCCAGCCAGCCACCAGAACCTGCTGCCGCACGCAAGCTCCGCGCCGATCTCCCAGTTGGGCCAGTCGTCAAGCTCTGGGGCGCGCGAGGCGTGCGGGCTTACGACGCCAAGCACCAGCCGAGGACGATGATAATGAGAAGAAGGAAACATACCACACTTCGCCTACGCCTTGTTCTAGTCCAGCCACCACGTTGCCGCCGTCCTCCCGACGCATGATGCCCTTCCTTCTGTAGATCTCCATCTCCATGCATTGCGGCGGGAGGCAAATCAGGACCGGAGGAACGAGGAGGTCGAGCACGAAGTAATCCCTGGTGCCAGAACAGGATACCTCAAGCAGGAGGGTCTTCTCATGGGAGGACACCACAAGCACGCTGAACTCCGTCGAACGTGGCGGTAGCGGGGGCTGGAAGTAAGAGATGTCATGTGTGACACTGTTAGTCAGAATGCCGTGAGGGACCTCTGCCATGAACAGCAGCTGAGATATGCAGGGTGGCTTCTGTAAGCACAAGGACAGCTTTAAGCTCACACCGCGAAGCGTGACGCCTGTGGCAGTCCAGGGTACGCTGCCGTCCTCCGTGACAAGCGCATAGCCATCACGGTGAAGAAACAGCCATTCAGCTTCTGTTTTTCTCAGCTTTTTGGTCTCTCGCTCATTTGAGTCATGAGTCAGACAAAGAAACTTTTTCTTGGGTGCATTACTCGGATTGAACTTCTGCATACTAGTAGTAAATGAAAAATCAGAACCACATAGTGCAACCCATGTTCCCGCCGAGTTATGCATAATAATGTAAGCTCATACATGATCCACAATTTTTTTTCTAAAGATAATACACCTACATTCTTGAAAGATGAACTATAGTTAAACAACAAATATAATTTAGCTCATTCATCATAAGCTTCTAAAAGCATTTAAGCCCAATAAGAAAATGAAAAAAATACCTCAATGTTCGACAATAATTGCTCCATTACCGCACTATATTTTTCCAAATCAAATCTTAATTCTTGGTGTGCAGATGTTTCAAAGCTGGCCAGTAGATGACCAATAAAAGCAGGCACACAAGTGTCATCATTGTCCTGAAAAAATCGTTGGAAAGCATTTAAGCTTCAATTTTATGATTGAATGGAACAATGAAGAATGAAAAGAACACAAAATAAACAATAGAACACCCATTCTTATCGGAAGGCCTAGGAATAGATGGAGTGAACAATGAAGCACCATTTTCTTATGCTAAAGAACAGTTAATAAATGGAAAGAGAATGCATCAACATGAGCATTTACAACCTCTATTATTCACTATGAAACAAGCCAACTCATGAGGAGTTCAGGACCCACATTCCAGTCACTTATCTTAGTCTCCTCACCCACACCAAGAAAAAATTGAAACATGCATGGTAACATGTGGTCTGTCAATTCTTTCCATTGATACAAAATTTCTCATCCGGCCAACTTAAACTTACATATATAAGTATACATGTAATGTTTAGCCTCATTATTCTTCATGCATGAAGGGGGAACAACTTACTTTTTCATTAGCAGGGAGGGCCTCTTGAACAGAAGATGCACATTTGCTAAGCCAGCGTTGACGCATCCGGTCACTGGCAACTGCTTGGCAATCTTGAAGGATGGAATAATTCTTTAGTTTCTCAGGTGTAGTCCTGTCAAATAACATTGTTTGATTAGGGACAAGTTTTTTATTTCAGAATGTGCTATGCGAGTAAGTCATTAATTAGAATATAGACACAATGATACAGAAAAAATAGAACAAGATTCATCAAAAGGGGAGCACAAACCAATAATGTCAACCCCATGCCACGGGCATCCAGGAACGAGCATGCATAGCACATACCTTAAACCCGAAACAAGTTCCAGTCATGATGGTACATTTTTTACGCCCCAGTAAACAAGGACTTCAGTGGTATACTCCCTCCATTTTTTTTTTATATGACACCCATTAGCTCATATAAATAAAAAACGGAGGAAGTACTAATGATATACACTTGTCATAGAAGAAAGACCTTCCCTCCCCAATCTTGACCATTAAACATGCTGCAAACACCTCGATGGTGTGAATGCTATTGAATAAGAAATCATCCACGATAATCTAAGTTTCAGTGGAAATACCAACAAAGACAGAGCGCAATGGAAGGTCTAAGCCGACCAAAATGCATGGCAACACACCTCCAAAGTAGAGAATGTCCATTGCAGATTACATTTTTGAATAAAACCCCTAGCAGATTATTACTCAACCTTTTCGAAGGAATACACAATGGAGCTAGTTGGTCAGGTTGTAGGCTATTTACATGTGGATTTGGATTGAACTTATCTTTTCTTTGGTCGCGATCAGCTGACCACCAAGGTTCAGCAACCCCAATTGTCTTGTCATGCTGAGAACCTATCCAACACTAATGAAGTCAGCAGGGCCAATTGCCGCCATCGGTCGGGCTGCCCAGGGCATCCCTGTAAGCCCAAAGAACACATCGAACCCTAAGTACCCCCTTGTCACATACTAAACGACTGCGGCTTGAGATATTCAGAGATATTCAGAACATTGTCCCGATAGAGATCAGTGCTAAACAATGCATAGATTCAGAGATCTGATTTTCTATCAATATGTAAGTTCCTACCTCTTTGGTGGCTCGAATGTGTGCTGCTATCCCGTAAATTTCTGGTTGCCGTCGTCCATCTCCCTCTTCCTCTTACCCCTCTCATCAGCTTCTCCACCTGTTGCCGTCATCTGAAGTCAGTCCGCTTCATCCCTTCGAGGGGATCGGATCATCGGAGGCGGCGCAGAGGCGTCGGAGATCGAAGGGAGCGGTGCCGGCGCAAAGGCGAATAAGGCCGCTTGGGCCGTGATTGAGTACATCCCCCCACTGGCCGCTCTTTGGGCTTACAGGGATGCCCTGGGCTTATACCGAGATGTGGCCTAGCGACGGGACAAAAGGTACGGACGTGCGACCTAATGAAGTCAAAGGATTATATAAAATAAAAATCATAATAATTAGAGTTAGTAAAAATAATGTAAAATAGTACCAAACAGACAATACTAACATAAGTTTGGTTGAGTAAAGCATAAAAGTAATAATCACATGTAGCTAAGCAACAATCAATTTGGTTCGTTTGACCCCCTAAAATAATTTGACTCTATTTACTCCCTCACATATTTAAGTTTGAGCAAACTGACGCATTATGTAATTTGTTTAAGTTGACATATTATTCCATGACAGAAAATTATAATATGTATTTTAAGAATTACTTTTATCATTTAAGTATCTATAATAGTGGATTAACAATAGGAGATAAAAAATGTAGGAAATGTTGAAAAGTTATAAACTAATCATGTCAACTTTCATTTTGCGAAATTTGAAATCAAAACCTTACTTTTACACACATAAATAAAAGAAAAATTGTAGTAGGGATGATTTAAATAGTTTGAGGGAGTAAAATCGAGTCAACATTTTGTTGAGGGGTAAAACGGACAAAATAGATTATTACTCTGTTCGAGGTGGTAAAATAGATGTGTTCCTTTTTATATGTGGCAAAAATACAACAATATCATTTTGTTTGCTTGGATGCAGAACATGCAAACACAATTATATTTCGTACTTGGCCAGAAACTGATATTAGCGTAATAGCATTATTCTTGTTGTTTTTCCTTCCGAAATAATTTAAGTTACGTAGCCTATTTCTTAGGTTAGAACAAAAACTTGCTGTCAAGTAAAAATTTAGCGAAGATCATCTACGATATTTTGAAAACAAGAATAATTGTCAACAAGATCAATAAAAGTGGACAAACCTTCTCTGCGTGCCGTAGGATCTTACCTCAGCAAATGGCTGAGCATCACTGCTGACGTAATCGCACTCATCTCGTGCTTTCTCCCGAGTCCCGGCGCACTACTTCCGGAGGAACCCGGACGGCCGGACCTTCTGGTGGCCTCTTGGTTGTTGCCGCCGCTGTAGCTGGATTCATTATAAATTTGGCGACAGCAACGAGGAGCAACTCCACACCACAAGCACAGATCCCAGCTACCGCCGGTAGGACAGCAGGCGCCATAAAGAGAACAAGGCTGCTAGCCCGTCACTTGCCTCGCCCACCGCAGCTTTACTGAGGTTTGAGGGCAAGCAAGAAGCAACAATGGCGCCGGTGAAGGTGTTCGGTCCGGCGAGGTCGACGAACGTGGCTCGGGTGTTGCTGTGCCTGGAGGAGGTCGGCGCCGAGTACGAGGTCGTAAACATCGACTTCCAGGCCAAGGAGCACAAGAGCCCCGAGCACCTCGCCAGAAATGTAAGTGACTCAGCCGACCATCTGCTCTGCTTCTCGCCGGTTTCCATGGCTGTGTAGTAGTAGCAGGCTAGCAGCCGATGATGACTCGGTGCGTGCTGACGCTGATTTTTCCTTGCAGCCGTTCGGCCAGATCCCAGCTTTCCAGGACGGCGACGTCGTGCTCTTCGGTACGCCTCGTGTTTCACATACTGCGTCATGCTCTGGATCTTGTTTAATTTACCTGCAAACAGAGAGGCTTACTCTGTTTTTCTATCACTGATACTTATTTCCAGAGTCCCGGGCGATCGCAAAGTACGTTCTCCGCAAGTACGCCTCAGCCGACCTCCTACGCGAGGGCAACCTGAAGGAGGCGGCCATGGTGGACGTGTGGACGGAGGTGGAGGCGCACCAGTACAACCCGGCCATCTCGCCGGTGGTGTACGAGTGCCTCATCAACCCGGCCATGCGCGGCATCCCGCCCAACCAGAAGGTGGTCGACGAGAGCCTGGAGAAGCTCAAGAAGGTGCTCGACGTCTACGAGGCGCGCCTCTCCAAGACCGAGTTCCTCGCCGGCGACTTCCTCAGCTTCGCCGACCTCAGCCACTTCCCCTACACCTACTACTTCATGGCCACGCCGCACGCCGCGCTCTTCGACTCCTACCCGCACGTCAAGGCGTGGTGGGAGCGCATCGTGTCCAGGCCCTCCGTCAAGAAGCTCGCCGCCAACATGCCCACCAAGGCGCCTTGATTTTGTAGAGGAACTGCTGTGTGTGTTGTTCAATAATATCCCTGGTTTAACTTCGCCAACATGCCCATCAAGGCGCCTTGATGGTTTGCATGTATTGTATCGTAGAATTTGATTTAATGTGTAGAGGAACTGCTGTATGTGTTGTTGTTCAATACTATTGGAGGTTTAAACTGCGTCTAATTTGTTCTAATAAAAAATAATATAGAGTGTCAGTCCTACGAAATCAGGAAAACTTTTTTTTTCTCCAATCCTCAAGTTTCAAACCTCTCCAACTGCTACGCTGTTGCTTTCCGGTTATCAAGCCGTATGTCAAAAGATTTTTTTAGCAAAAGAGAATCGAAGAATACAAGCAAAAATTTGAAGAATGCAATCTAAAATCGTTCCGGCGTCAAGAATTCGAAGACACAGCCTAGTACATAATACACAGGAAAATTACAAGCTACAAGAAGTTCTTAGTACTCCTACATTGCAGCAAAAATAAAAACATTCAGCCCTTTAAGTCACACCTCAGAGCCTTCGTCTTCTGGAGAAAGCAAGCACAACGACACCCTGTCCTCATCTTGATACATGTAGAATTCCATGTAAGTTGCTGGCCTACAGATGTTTGATAACGTTTGGCACAACTCTCTGGCCTTGCTTTTACTAATCGAATAATCAAAAGTTATCTTTTCCAGCAGCGCCGCCCAATTTAACAGTCGTTTCAGAAAAGCAACTTCATGATCAGCTCCTTTCAGGCCAGTATTCTACTTCCTTGAGGCAATTCAACACGAGTTCCTCGGTATTCCAGTTACTTGGTTCATCACAAATGCAGCCTGACTGACATATGGGTTGCGCCTGCGACAAGGAGCATGCTAAGACTAACTTGCACCATCGAATGGCATCAAGGAAAAGATCAGAGAAATGGAAAGTATCGATGCCTGGATATAAGCCATCGGCAGTTTCTTATTTGCACAATGAACAACATTTTTAATTTGTTTGAAGCTAACTAACTGCAGCAATATAGTAATGTTATAGCTATCTACAAAGAGAATGGTAGAGCACAGATTATTTTCCTATAAATTGCATGGTTCCTTAGATACTATGCAATCAATAGTCCAAAATAAAACTGTGTTTAGTTGACTTAATTTCTAGTGTTCATGGCTCCTATGTAAGCGCCATCAGCTGAATTTCATACCTACAAGGCTACACCGTATCATATCAAATGCATACCCAAAATTTAGAAATGTCTCTTGTGTTACCAAAATGAGTCTGCTGTGCAACAACTTCGACTCCACATCTATTGCTGTTTATTGCCAACACGTAGACAGCTTTTGAAGGATGGCACTAATTTAGTGGTACACTTTGTCAAATTTATAGAATAATTTGTGTTCATTATGATTACCTAGGAGTAACTGCATCAAAGCAACATCGACAATTGGGATTCTCAAAGATAAGGCCAACTTGTGCCAAAATGTGGAAATGATACATTGTTTTGTGTTATTTTCTCAGTTAATTGGGTATATAGTTAAACGAACGTTGCTTTACCTGCAGGCCTCTTTGAGGTCGTAGAGTCAGTGACAGTCTTTTTATGGTAGTACACAATCTAAGCACATGAAATGAGCTGGCACCAAATGAATGTCCATTGTTCATCACATACACAAACAAGTTTGTAATTCGAGGGAGAATTGTTATGTCATCCATCTAGTACTGGAAGTTGCGAAAAAAGAATATCATAAGTAGAGGTGAGGATGAAATTATGCTAAACTATGCAAATATATTTTTTGTCTGTACCGATGTTTCGCTCCAACTGCGAAGCATGAAAATAAAGAATACGTATTATGCAAGTACAAATCATGCTTGTTATGTTCTGACCACTCTTATGACATTAATGAGGAGGTACTCCTATTATGCTATCCATCAGCAGGTAAGTCAATGATGCAGGCATCATGATCATAACCTATAGGAAAATTCCCTGTCAGCCATTAAGAAAAGTTCTGGTTTCTTATGAGCCATTGAAAAATTTCAGATTCCTTATTAGCCACTGATTCTACCTTTTATCCCTTACTAGCCCCTACCGTCACTTCCGTCAGGATCTGTTTGCAATTTTGATTATGGGAGGTAGACGTGCCAGTTTTCCTTATTAGCCACTGATCCTGTTGAAGGACATCGTGGTGCCAGAGAATAGAGGTGCTGGCGGCCGGGCGCGCGCATAACCAAGCCGCAGCGCTGCACATCTCTAGGCGCTAGGCTGGGCGCCACGACAGAGCTGACGGCGTAGCGGCTTGGGCGCACTCCGCTGCGTGTCGCCTGGTGCTGGGCTCACTCGAGCAGGCGGTGCCACAGCTTGGGAGCACGCCGCCACTATACTAGGCTTGCAAGGGGGACAAGGGAGCTGTTAATCACCCTATTAACCTGCAACGATTGGAGTATTCGACCCTCAATCTTTCATGAACTTTATAAACAGGGAAGCACATCCGGCCGGGCCAACGAAGCCAAATACCATTTCCGTTGGGCCCAAACATCTGCCTAAGATTATTGATAACAATTGCATGTGTTAAGCAAAACTGATTTTGTTACCAATAAGTATTGTATATCCGTCATTTATTTGCATGTATTTTAGAGTTCAGACATACGTGGACTTGAAAGCCTGAAATATGCATATATGAGCCTAATCACTGGGAAAATAATAAGAGCTAAATAAGCAAACTTCAATTTCTATGCGTACACGGAAGTGGCGTGAAAGCAACTTGGAAGAAATTTGATACCGGGGGCAAATGTGTCTTTTCCACTACCATTTAGCACCATTCAGCCTAGAAATGGATGGCAATGGCTAATAAGACATGAAAGCTAGGTTGGATGGTTGATATGAAGTTGAATTTTTTCAGTGGCTAATAAGGAACTCCAACATTTTTTTGATGGCTGATAAGGAATTTTCCCAGCTATATCTTTATAGTTCAGCTGATTATGCCCACCACCGGCTAAATAGCAGGATAATGTGTGCCTAACCTAAATTACATACAAAGTGTAAGCAAATATGACATGGTAGTATCGAGTTGGACACCACAACTAACTGAAAAAATGCTTAACTACATCAACCCAAAGTCAGCTTTCTTGCAATAGTAGCTTACTGGCAAGTTGCATTGATGGCACAATTACACATGAGAAAGAATGTGAAGTCACCTGTGGATAGCCGAGAAAAAAGCCAAGACCGGAGAGGACCTGAAATTGCTGCAAGAGCCGCAGAAGGTGACGATTGTCTCTATTGCCATGTTGCCCATACACCCAAAAGAAGTAGGCACGCAGGCGTTGCAATTGTTTCAAATTGCCAAGCTGGACGGATCTTGGACCATATGAATCCCTCCAGTGGAGGCACACCATCTGAGGGGCTGAAATGTCAGCAACTGGTTGATTCTGGCGAAAACACTCATGCAGTTTCAATCTCTTGAGCGCAGATGCATTGATGTTGAGCTGTTGCAAACCATCCAGATGCCAGAGCTCCATTTCTAAGACTCCGAGTAGACAGCGAGTCTGGCCAACCCCCTGGTGCGGCAGATGCTGAGCATTCGCAAGCCTGGGCACCGCAGCGAGAAGACAAGGTCGCCGAGCTCGCATAAGCCATGAAACCGGACACGCTTCAGGCAGAGCTCGGTGAGCCAGGCGAATGTGCCGTGGCCGGTGGAGGGCAAGGCGAGGCGGAGAAACCCTAGATCAAGGTTCATACTGGTGGCGTTCCCGAAGCATTGCAGCGGAATGGTTAGTCCCTCCTCTTCTTGCGCCGCCACCGTGTTGCTGTACAGAAGTTCGCCGGAGAGGCGGCGAGCGGCGAGCGGCGACAGGGAGCCACGCCGCCATGGAGCCAGGGGCGTCGTCTTTTGCCGCGACGAGGATGCGGCGGAGCGCCGGTGCTTCAGAGTCGGCGAGAACCTCGCGGACATGGTAGCCGCTGGGGGCGACGGGGAAGCAGAGCTCTGGGAGGAGGGGCCAGATGTGACGCCATCGGCGGGAGAGGACGCTGGTCCGGGCGGCCTCGACGGTGTTGTCGAGGCGGAGGAGGATGATGACCAGCAGGTCGTCAGGGAGCGCGCTGAGGCGGTCCTCTCCGGCGTTAGAGCCGCAGGAGCACTCCGCAGGTCTGGCGGCGACATCGCCGCCGCTCTGCGCCATTGAAGCTGCGAAGGGAAATGATTTGGGTTCAGATTTCATAAGATGACTGCTGGATTGGGCCATTGCATCAGGTTTTTGAGGCCCATATGGTTGCTCGTTGTTGTGAGCTGTTGCCCCAAGTTTTCAGAGCCCAGACGGCCTCATGTGTCCTGCACAGTTTTTTTTTTTTTTTTTTGGAAATTTGCTATGAGACACGGTTTAATGTTGGTTTTGGCCACAAAACACTGAAAAAGCTTATTTTAGCTGTAGGACACTAAAAAATTGTGGCATTTGTCTGCTGGACACTATAGTCGGGAAAAAGACAACTACCAACCTTTTTATCTCACTTTACAAAATACGTTACAAGTTGAAATTTTGCATATAGATGCAATGTCACATTCTCCATTCATACAAATCTTTTATAAATATTTTATGATAATTTGTATAATGTTTAGAGAAGAAAAAGATCTATTTGTTAAACAAAACTATGCAAACAATCAAAAAATGCTTTGTAAAAAAACACATGAACAGAGAATGTGTCGATGCTTTTATATGCAAAGTTTCAACTCGTAACGTATTTTGTGCATCGAAATAAAAATGTTGATAGTTGTGTTTTCTCTGCCTATAGTGTCCAGCAAACAAATACCACAGTTTCTCAGTGTCCTACAGCTAAAATCAGCTTGTGCAGTGTCTCATAGCCAAAACTAACTTTAAGCGGTGTCCTGTGGCAAAATTGCCCCCTTTTTATAGATAATGAAGAAATTGATTCTCAAAAAAAAAAAGATAATGAAAAGATTGTGGCGAAGAAAAGAAAGTGATTTGGAAAGGGGGGTGATGAAGAAAAGAAAGCGATTTTGTTTCAGAACTCAAAGGGAAGTTGCTCGGTAGGCGGATCCTCCTCGTCATAGACCGCCACTCTGCCACGGTGCACCGCCCTAACCACCACCTTCGCCACGCCACCTAGCGGCACAACCCGCCGCTAAATTCTCCATCATGACGCCCCCGCCGCCAGCCCGCCCATAGCCCATCCGCCTCGCCTCCTCATGTGTTGCTGAGCAGTCCTCACACATCATTCGAGGGCCCGTCATCCTCATAGCTAGGGATTAAACTAGACTTTCCTGCAACAATCTACTTTGTTTGTTTGACCCCCCTTTTTTACTCTATTTACTCGCTGAAACTATTTTTGTTGGTGAAATCTACCCTCTTATTCATTTTCTCTTTCTATTTCTCCATGCATAATTTAGATTTAAAGCTCAAAATGATGGCAACTGACATATTAATCAATATTAAAAACATAATAATTTAATTATATAAAATAATAGCTTAACAACAGAGATGTAGGATACTTGTAAAATGTTAGAAAATTATCAACTTATACTTTCACTTGCCACCTTATGAAATTTGAAATCAGAACACTAGCTGTGGAAAGCAGTTGATATAGTTCAAAAAGGTTGAGTTCATTCTGTACATGCCAGATCATGAATTAGTAACTGCATCCAATCTCCGAAAAGTCCCGATTGTTTTGATGGGATATTTACGGAATCACCACTACTTTTACCAAGAGACACAAAAAAATACATGTTTTGTAAAGGGCTCATCGATTTGAATAGTTTAAGGGAGTGAGTCGAGTTAATTTTTTTAGGGGGGTAAAACGGTCTTTATCCATTTTTTACATGGAAAAATACAACAAAATCATTTTATTGCACAATTATAAACTTGGATGCACAGCAGGCAAACGAAAATGGATTTTTCTCTCTCTATTTTTAATGTCAAAATACAACAAAATCATTTTGTTCACAGGTATAAATTTGGATGCACAGCACGCAAACGAAATTAAATTTCGTACTTGGTCAGAAACTAATATTAGTCTTGTTGTTTTCCTTCCGTTTTAATTTATGTTACAAGAAAGACTTGTTTGTTGTCTAGTAAAAATTTTGCTAAGACCATCTACAATATTTTGAAAACAAAAATTATTGACCCCCCAGGCTGATGGTCACAGATCGGTGTAGGTGTAACATGGTAACAAAATCTGGACCAAACTTCCGGTCGGGTTGACTTTGCGTGCGGTTTGATCTTACCTCAGCAAATCGTGCTGCGGCATCACTGCTAACGTAACCGCCTCCGGAGTTGGAACGTTCTGGTCTCCTCTTGGTTGTTGACTTGTTGGCTTGAGGAGTAGTAAACCATCTCGTCCTCGCTATAAAACGGGCGGCAGCAACTCCACAGCACAAACACAGAGATCACAGCTACCACCGGTAAGAAGATCAATTGGCATCGTGACCATACAATCGCAGCAGGGGACGCGACTGAGCAAGCTGAAGAGAATGGCACCGGTGAAGGTGTTCGGTCCGGCGATGTCGACGAACGTGGCGCGGGTGCTGGTATGCCTCGAGGAGGTCAGCGCCGAGTACGAGGTCGTGGACATCGACTTCCAGGCCAAGGAGCACAAGAGCCCCGAGCACCTCGCCAGAAATGTAAGTGACCCAACCATCTGCTCTGCTTCATGCACGTTTCCATGGTTTTATATAGTAGTAGCAGCTAGCTGAGTCTTCAGTGCGTGCTGACGATGTTCCCTTCCTTAATTGCAGCCCTTCGGCCAGATCCCAGCGTTCCAGGATGGCGACCTCGTGCTCTTCGGTACGCTTCGCGTTTCCCTGTGTCCTTCTCGGCATCTAGTTTTAACCCGTACGTACATAGGGAGATCGAGAGGCTTACTTTGCTTTTTGACACTACCATTTCAGAGTCCCGAGCGATCGCAAAGTACGTGCTCCGCAAGTACAAGTCCGCCGATGCCGACCTCCTGCGCGAGGGAAGCCTCAAGGAAGCCGCCATGGTGGACGTGTGGACGGAGGTGGAGGCGCACCAGTACCACCCGGCCATCTCGCCAGTGGTGTACGAGTGCATCGTCTACCCGATCATGAGCGGCGTCCCGACCAACCAGAAGGTCGTGGACGAGGCCCTGGAGAAGCTCAGGAAGGTGCTCGACATCTACGAGGCGCGCCTCTCAAAGAGCACGTACCTCGCCGGCGACTTCCTCAGCTTCGCCGACCTCAACCACTTCCCCTACACCTACTACTTCATGGCAACGCCGCACGCCGCGGTCTTCGACTCCTACCCGCACGTGAAGGCGTGGTGGGAGCGCATCGTGTCCAGGCCCTCCGCCAAGAAGCTCAGCGCCGACTTATCAAGGCGCTTTGATGGTTCGCATCGTATTGTCTAAGTGTCGAATAATTTGATTTTGTACGGGAATTGCTGTATGTGTTGTAATAAAACTTCGTCTAATTTGTTCCAATAAAGCTTTAATATTGCGTGGTAATATCTTGCTGAACTATTTTTGCGGCCGCAATAGCAGGGATTTCAATTGCTGAAGAATCCTAAAATAAAACAACCATTTTCCGGAGGAATGATAAGACTTCAGACAATCATCAATTAGAGAGGAATTATGGTACATGAAGCAACTGCTACAAATAACTGGTTGCAACACGACAAATAAGACGATGTAGAACGGACGAGCTAGTGCAGATCAATGGAGTGTGTCGATGCTGGAACATTAATTGGATCGCGCCGCCGCCGGAGGATGGAGCGCGCCAACGCCAGAGGATTGGATCGCTCTACCACCGGCGATGGAACACGTCGCCGCCAGTAATATTTTTTTTTTGGGAAAGATCCAGAACATTGCGGCATTTTCATTATAAGAAGAAAAGATGTTCGTGCCCCAGCGGCGCACTACAACTTACGCCGATCTAGGAGCATGGGCTAGACCAGACTCTAAAGCTAGATGACTACTCACTAAAGTTACGAACGACAAGCGACGCTAATTGCTTTGCACCTGCCGCAATCCACATGGATGCCTCATCTTTGATCTCCGAGATTACTCTTGACATTGCCTTCTCCTTTGCTTCAAAAACCCTCGCATTCCTCTCCTGCCAAAGTGCCCAGATGACGACGATGATCAGCGAGCGCACTCCTTCGATTCCGCTCGTCGTAGCAACTTCGGTTAAGCCATCGAACCATAGGTCGATGCTTCCCTCATCTTTCCAGCTTGACGGCTCGAGTTCTGGCGCATGTGCCCATGTTGCAATAGCAGCCCAGACGCCCCTTGCTGAATGTGCATTCTGCGAAGAGATGCAACGCGGTCTCCAGGTTCCTGATGCAGAGAGGGCAGAAATATTGGTTTGGCCACTGCCTTGTTAGCAACTTGTCCGCTGTCCAAACTCTGTTTTGGATGAGGAGCCACAGGAAAAACTTGCATCTCGGCGGCGCCCAAACTTGCCAAACCTTTTCTGGAAAGAACGATCCCACTCCACCATCAAACTGCATGCTATATGATAATCTTTCGATGGACGCGGGTTGTTTTTCTCTGAGTATAGGTGTTGGCGTGTGTTCGTGGGTGTGCGTTGTTGTGTTTCTTTTGTACACGAACAGATGCTACATTTATAGTCAGGAATGAGAGGTTCAAAAAAAAAAAAAAAAACTGCATGCTATATGCTGAACTCGCCGAGTATTCCCCGCTTGCTGTTCTTGTCCACACTATGGCCTCGTTCGGTTACGCATATCCCGGCCCGGAACTCCGTTGCTTCCACCCGGATCAGTCCGGCCGGTTTTGTAGCCGGGCCTCACACGGAAGCGCCGTTCGGTTAGGCCTGGCCCGAATCGTAAACTGGCCCGTTTCGATTTTTTTCCTTCTTTCCACGGCCCAGCTCGAAAACTGACCTCCTACCCTCCGGATCGTATCCGCTCGAGGCGACGGCGCGCGAGGCTGGCGGCGCGAGCGAGCGAAGACGGGAGGCAACGGCGCGACAAGGCCGCGACGGCGACGACGAGGACGTGTCCCTCCTCCCCCACCCGACGTCCTCCCCCTTCCTCATACTTTTCGCCCACCGCGCTGCTCTTTTCCTCCTTCCCCTCTCCTCTCTTCGCCCTAGGTTTCTTTGGTGAGCGGTTCTTGCTTGGCCTCTGCGTTCGATCTGGTTCTTGGCAAGGATTTGGTGCTCGATTTCCCCTGGTATCTCGCTCTAGATTTTTGCCATGAGCTGTTCTAGCGACATAGTGTTGATTTGGCGTGATTAGGTTGCTCTTGTCTCTCGGCATGTACTCAGGGAAAGTGGGTGGAAATAGCAGAATGAACAGATTGATACCTAGCACGACATTGCCCTCTTGTTTATTTTTCATTTCATCCTCCTAAACAAAATTGATAACCAGTTACTCCGTACCCCTGTTAGGAGATGGAACAGATTGGTCATACTCTCGATTAGCAAAACAGTTGTGAAAATTCTATGCTCCAATGCCTATGCTGATTTTATAGTTCTACCTCATACAAACCTATTAATCATTAAATTCTATTTGCCATCAAGTGCTCAGCTCCTTGTAAACCTACAACATATCTTATGGAATGTACTTGACTGCATCCTGTTTGGTGCACCCGGTTGCATTAACTAGTGTTTAGTAACACAGATCATGCAAATAATTCCCCATGCATCCTTCCTGTTGCTTGGTTCATGTTACTGTCTATAAGTTGCACATGATCTTGCTTGCTTTGCATATTTTTCTGAGAGCTACCATGATTTGATTAGCATTTCATTAAAAAAAATTATTGGCATTCAAATATCTGTCATTGATCCATGTTACTGTCTATAATTTGTCTATTTAGTTAAGAGAAGAGGGTAAAAACTAGTACTGCAATGGATTAGTGACTGACCAAAACTTTATTTAGTTATTGTATTACATATGAGTATGCACCTGAGAGGAATCACTAAAGAACCTGTAGCACAATTGTTACACTTTTCTCTCTGAACCTAATGCTTTCAGTGTGCACTGACTTTTGCTATCTCTGATCAAGAACGACACATGCATTTTCTCAAGTCTGAAATGTAATATGTGGCTCTTATGTGGAGTTTGCATAGGTTGTTCTTATGTGGAGTTTGCATAGGAATGTCACTAATTAGGTGTCATCGCAAGGGTGCTACCTATAATAAGCTCCTTTTATTTTGGATAACATGTAAAAAGATCAATTGATCACTTGGCTCTTCGATAGCTTAACCTACTCTTATTGAATTTTTGAACATAACAAATAGTAGTACTTCTGTATTGCTAGTTCACTAGTTAATCATGTTCTATTGATTTTTCTTGTATGCCTTCAGGTTAGCGACAACTACTACCGGCCTGACTGACCAAGCTACTTAGCTCAGTGCACCACAGCCTCGCGGTTGCCAAGCAAGCTCTTGCTAGTCTGAAGCTTTGTTCTTATGAACGTTGATAACCATGTTGTGTTTTTCTGCCTTCTAACTATCAACCATGGAGATTTATATTTTTTTGCCCGCTCAGATTATCCTAGAAAATTCTGTAAAATTGTTCTAAAAGTTTCTGTGTAGAATATGTTGCTGCATTGGATGTGTGTTTCGGGTGGAACAGATGATGAAATTAGATATATATTATTACAGCTATATTATGGTAAATTATTGATCAAGAACATTATTGGACCAGCCCATGTTCCAAAACATGGATTGCTCTACGATGTGTGAATTTAGAGACAGTATGCTTGTTCCTTTTTCTCAACAGCATGAAGCTTTTGGTTGCAATATGATAATCATGAGTCTGGAGTCTGAATTTTTGTATTTGTGCTATCTAATCAGGTTCCATGTGACGTGAAGAATACAATCCTTGTATACTAGTTCCATTCCTACCGAACATGTCATTTTGCAAAAGTTTTAAATCCTGGCCTCGGTTTGAGTGTTAACCAGGTTTGACTGGATGGACAAGGATCCACTCGATCATGGTCAGTAATGAAATCTGGCCATGAATGGAAACAGGCCTGGCGAACGAGGCCTATGTCGTCTTCTCCTTGTTCATTCGGATTGAACCCAACCTCATCCACTAGTGCCCATAACTGCACATAATCGTCTAATAAAGCTGCTGTGAGGTTGTGCATGATGTCTCTTATCCAATTTCATTGTGCATCGCATCCGCCACTGTTAATCTCCTCTCCTTCTGCTGTGCTTGTATAGCCTTGGGAACATTGCCGCCGGGGATACTCCATGAATCCAGCTCGATTGCTAGAACAGCGCCTTATGTCCATCGTGCACACTGACCCTAGTTGCCGCACCAAACAAGGCTTCGTCAGTCGAGTCAATTGGCAATTCCATACCCACCCACGGTTACATGGCAAAATACAACAAAGTCATTTTATTGCACAAGTATAAGCTTGGATGCACAGGCTGATGATTACAGATCGGTGTAGGTGTAACATGGTAACAAAATCTGGACCAGGTTAGATTGACTTGTTGACTTTGCGTGCCGTATGATCTTACCTCAGCAAATGGTGCTGCGGCATCACTGCTAACGTAACTGCCTCCAGAGTCGGAATGTTCTGGTCTCCTCTTGGTTGTTGGCTTGAGAAGTAGTACACCATCACGTCCTCGGTATAAAACGGCGACAGCAACGAGAAGTAAGCAACTCGACAGCACAAACACAGAGATCACAGCTACCACCGGTAAGCAGATCTATTGGCATCGTGACCATACAATCGCGGCAGGGGAGCAAGCTGAAGAGAATGGCGCCGGTGAAGGTGTTCGGTCCGGCGATATCGACGAACGTGACGCGGGTGCTGGTGTGCCTGGAGGAGGTCGGCGCCGACTACGAGGTCGTCAGCCTCGACTTCCAGGCCAAGGAGCACAAGAGCCCGGAGCACCTCGCCAGAAATGTAAGTCACCAAACCATCTGCTCTGCTTCTACTGCTTGTCGCTAGGTTTCTATGGTATTTTATTTATATAGCAGCTAGCTAACTCTTCGGTGCGTGCTGACGTTGATTTTTCCTTGCAGCCGTTCGGCCAGATCCCAGCATTCCAGGACGGCGACGTCGTGCTCTTCGGTACGCCTCATGTTTCACATACTGTCATTCTCTGGATCTTGTTTAATGAACCTGCAAACAGAGCAGCTTACTCTGTTTTTCTTTCACTCGTTTCAATTCCAGAGTCCCGGGCGATTGCAAAGTACGTGCTCCGCAAGTACAAGTCAAGCACGACAGACTTGCTGCGCGAGGGCAACCTGGAGGAAGCCGCGCAGGTGGACGTGTGGACGGAGGTGGAGGCGCACCAGTACCACCCGGCCATCTCGCCCGTGGTGTACGAGTGCCTCGTCAACCCGATCATGCTTGGCGTCCCGACCAACCAGAAGGCGGTGGACGACGCCCTGGAGAAGCTCCGGAAGGTGCTCGACGTCTACGAGGCGCGCCTCTCCCAGAGCGCGTACCTCGCCGGCGACTTCCTCAGCTTCGCCGACCTCAACCACTTCACCTACACCTACTACTTCATGGCCACGCCGCACGCCGCGCTCTTCGACTCCTACCCGCACGTCAAGGCGTGGTGGGAGCGCGTCGTGGCCAGGCCCTACGTCAAGAAGCTCGCGGCCAACATGCTTGTCACGGCGCCTTGATGCTGGTTCGCACCGTATTTTGTCGTCTAAGTGTCGGATAATTTGATTTGATTTTGTACGGGAATTGATGTACGTGTTGTAATAAAACTTCGTCTATTTGTTCCAATAAACCTTTAATATCCTTCGAAATCGGCTGAACTACTTTCGTTTCCAATCCAATGAAGCAAAAACATCGTATAGTGAGCGCTGCTCCGGTGCAACTTTCTCCAAAAAAAAAAAATGACAAGAATCCCAAAGCAGTCGGTTTTTCAATAATTTATTTTTCTTGTGCTAATTATTACTTGGCCCATGCGGCCCTGACCCGATCCGGAACCTCTGGTATGCTCAAGCCCTTTAGCTTCAACCTATGACTTTTCTCCTCCTCACACACACGTTAGCATTTCGTCGTAAGCTCTCTACAATTGCACAACACTCCCCGGCAACTAGACAAACTAACAACCAAAGACTACAGATCCCCTCACTTTAAATTCCACGTTACATCGTCAAAAGACCATATTTCGTTCCATGTCCTGATCCAGATAAATGAAACAAATAAATAGTGTGTAGTCGGACCAAACCAGTGCGTGTGCACAATATTTGGTATTAGCAGATACATATCGCGGAGAGCAGGGGCCAGGCCACACGTACGTAGCTGCAAGCCATCAAACATGTCGCCGGTGAAGGTGTTCGGGTCGGCGGCCTTCACCAACGTGGCGCGGGTTCTGGTTTGCCTGGAGGAGGCCGGCGCCGAGTACGAGGTCGTCGACGTCGACTTCCACGCCAAGGAGCACAAGGGCCCCGACCACCTCGACAGAAATGTGAACACACTCATCTTGGCTATCCCTAGCTAGACTGTTAGATGTTCGTACGTGTTTCGGTTGCAGCTCAATTTCCTCTTGTTTCAGCCGTTCGGACAGGTCCCGGCGTTCCAGGACGGAGACCTCATGCTCTTCGGTGAGTTCCGCACATCGATCGTTCTACAAATTTCTTCGGTCGTGACGCCGACCCTTCTGACGATGCCAAGTAATTTATCAATTAAGAAGCAATTCGTTTCGCACGTGTTCTGTCTGTTCTCAGAGTCCCGTGCAATCTGCCGGTACGTGCTCCGAAAGCACACGACCACGGCGGCGGACGGCACCTCCAGCAACCTCCTGAGCAACGGCGGCAACGACCTCCATGAGTCGGCGCGGCGGCGCTGGTGGACGCCTGGCTGGACGTGGAGGCGCTGCAGTACGAGCCGGCGGCGCACGCGGTGTTCGTCCAGCACTGTGTCGTCCCGGCGCTCGGCGGGACGCCGGACGAGGCGGTCATCGCCGCGAGCGTCGAGAGGCTAAGGCAGGTGCTGGAGGTGTACGAGGCGCGGCTCGCGGAGCACAGGTTCCTGGCCGGCGGCGACCGCGTCAGCCTCGCGGACCTGAGCCACTTCCCCTACACGCACTACCTCATGAAGATGCCGTACGCGACGGTGTTCGACTCGTTCCCTCGCGTGAAAGCGTGGTGGGAGGACCTCGTGGCACGGCCGTCGGTGCAGAAGGTCGCCAGGATGATGATGGCCGGCTGACTACTCTGCTGGTTGATGAAGTCGGCACCAATGCTATTTTAAAAAAGTTTCAGTAAAAAAATACTATACTCGACAAATGGTATATCACCTTCTCAAAAAAAAAAAAAAAGAAAAGGGTATGTCTCTTTTCAAATTACTTGCACATTGAAGAAGCTCAGAGTCTCAGACAACTACCACGTACCTTGAACTAAAGGGTTTCAACTTCAACCGCGAAACTTATCCAAAAATTCAAAACTTCCTAATGCTTCAACTCAAAAACCTTGTTTCATCAACTCTTATTACGGGAGAAGGGAAATTACTATATAGTTTAACCAACCACAAAGACATCAATGCATGGCTTGCAGGGAGACATTAGAAATGAGCACGGTAAATATCCGTATATCCAATAATTCCAATGGACATAGTCAAAATTTGCTACAAGAGATGGTTAACGTGTGCCTTTGATAGACAAGAAAAAGGTGGGCTACAGCCCTACTATGGGACCGTTGTGCATCTATTTATTTATTTATTTAATTTTGTATAAGATACCACATGAACAACACGTTATATCCAAGTCTCTTCCAGAAAGGAGAGTAACTTCAACCACAAAGACACAGCGATGGTTCGCTGTAATACTTTCCCAAATCTTGATGATTGAACCGCTCCTGATTCTGCTCCAGGAAACTCAGCAGACTAAACTCACGAGCAGAAAAGTAAAGGCCTAGATAAATCGATGTTAGGACCAACCAAGATAAAAAAGAATAGACTCGTAATTTCAACAGAATATGCCACAACAGAATCAGCAAAAGATCTAACTTTACCCTAAAAGCTAACTTTCCTTACGGTGTTGAGCTGGAATTTTGGCTCATGTTGCCATTGTAACTAACAGAGACCAAATATTGATCAATCACGTTGTGCAGATGCGACAACTACAATTGGAGAATTACATGACACCTGACAACCATACCAGTATACTCCAACCTATTCCACAGCTGAAGTAACCGACTGAACGGAAAATAATATTTCAAAATCGCTTGGTGGCCTATGTTGAATTCAACTCCCATCAGTTGAATGGTCTTCCAGTATCACAGATCAGCTCTCCCTGGGTACCTCGGGAAGGGTATAACATCTCGGATGTTCTCCATACCAGTGGCAAAAAGAATCATTCTTTCAAAGCCCAACCCGAAACCACTGTGTTTTACTGATCCAAAGCGTCGGAGGTCCAAGTACCATTCGTAGGGCTCCAGAGGTAAACCAGCGTCAAGTATCCTGTCATGCAAATTTGTTTTATCACTAAGAAAATGGTAACAATCAGCAGATAATGATGTATACGCATAAGATCAGGAGACAAATTTGTTGAACATGTGCCACAAGAATGGTCAAATGAAGGGTTCCCAAAGTGAATAAAGTTTGGCTTACCACAATAACTTAACTTATAAAAGAATAAAGAGTACATTTCAGACAGTTCAAACAGAATACTGAAGGGCATGACAACCAATAAACAAATGTCTTCACCCTTTAGTAGAGTATGACTTACCTCTGTTTGAGAACATCTAGGCGTTCCTCCCTTTGGCTTCCACCAATCAACTCACCAACCTTCAACAGAAATTTCAGCATAAAAATGAGTGAAAATGTTAAATTAAAAGTTCAATAGATGGATTGCTCATTGGCTCCTCCCACAAATGCCTGTAATGCTCCTTTCTCACAACACATGCACACTGATATTACCATAGCCTTGATGTTTAAAATGTCTAGCTATACCTTAGGCACAAGAACATCCATTGCAGCTACCGTCTTCTGATCATCGTTGAGCCTCATATAAAATGCTTTTATTCCTTTTGGATAGTTATACACAATCACTGGTTTCTTAAATATCTCCTCTGTCAAATACCTGTAACATTGCAAGCCAAGAACTGAAATTCCAAATGGAGTGCAATAAGCTATAGCCAAAATTGGAAAATCAGAATCCCTCAAAAAGGAATAAATAGGATAGGCCAATAAATTCTGATAAACCTACCTTTCATGCTCCGAGGCTAAATCAATTCCCCATTCGACTGGGTTCTCGAACTTCTTGTCAGTAACATTTTTCAAGAGCTCTACAGCCTTTGTATACGAAATACGCACAAAAGGAGTAGAGGAAACAAGCTGTAAACGTTCAATTGCACTCTTATCATAGTTTTTCACCATAAATTCCATATCTTCCCTGCAATGATCAAGCAGCCACTTGCAAAGGTATTGCACATATTTTTCTGCACAGTTCATATCATCCTGCAAAATAACACGCAATATTACTGCATAAATAGTTTGCACTATTACCTTGTATTGTATACCAGAAAGAGAAATGTTATTTCAGATGCGGCTAAGACATAAAATTCAGCTTCGTTACCTGCAAGTTAGCAAATGCAATTTCTGGTTCAACCATCCAAAACTCAGCCAGATGCCGCGAAGTATGTGAGTTCTCAGCCCGGAATGTTGGTCCAAAGGTATAAACACTGCTAAGAGCACAAGCATACGTCTCAACCTGAAGCTGTCCAGACACAGTCAGGAAAGCCTGACGCTTGAAGAAGTCGTTTTCAAAAGCTATCGTCCCATCATCCCTGTGAGGAATCCCAGGTTTTAACTTAGACCTTTCTTCTAGCTTTGAAACATTTTCTTTCGCCTTCCTAAGCTCAGCAACAGCAGCATCTATGTCTTGTTTGCTAGCCTTTGCTTCCTTAAGCTGTGCAACTGCATTTCCTTTCTCCTGGGCGAGGACCTTAGCTGCCATGACGACAGATTCTGATGGTGCAGGGTTCTCTTTTAGTTCCTTCTCTGTTTTCTCAGCCTGGCTAAACAAAGTTGTCACTTGGAACATCTCACCAGCACCCTCACAGTCACTTGTAGTTATTATCGGTGTATGAACATACAGGAAGCCATTCTTATCGAAGAAACTGTGTGTTGCATAGGCTAATTGGTGTCTAAGCCTAGCAACTGCTCCAATCTGTAAAATGATTTGGCATGAAGTCATCAAGGTTTGTTGTGTAAAGAGCACAAAAATAAAAAAAGGTACATTTTCTATTCCCATTTTATTCAAGAAATGCTAGAAATGATAGTAGACTTATACAACACTGCACAAACTCTAATCACAGAAATAGAAAACCCTTAAAGTCAAACTTTAACCTAAAAAAAAAAAATTACAAGTACAACCAGTGGTGACAGGACATAAATTTAGTCCGGAGAGGAAGGCAAGGGAAAGCTTCTCCTTTGAACATGGAAAAACTCAATCATAAAGCCTTGGGGAAAAACTCAACTCAGCAGTGTAAAAATAAAATTAATACACTGTGCAATCTGAAAATTCGCCTAGCCACTCCACTAAGCGGTGGGCCCAGGTCAATAGGATTAATTACACAATATTCTCACTGTGGACATCCATAATCAAGGGAATAACATTAAAGGTGAAAATTTGGAGCTGCACTTGAGAATGATTTGCGAAAGCTCAATGTCAGCTCTGAGATTGGGCAACAGACTCTCAGAGTTACTAATGCAACGCCTTTGCACTAATTCCTAATTGCAATGTACAAAGTACAGGATGTGCGACTAACGAAACATGTGGGTGTGACAGGACGCAATTGCAGCGCCTATGGCTACCGACCATTTTGTTCAGGTTCAATGGTTATATCACAAAAACTCTAAATTAAGACTAGACAAGGTAATTTCATAAATTAAAGCTACATTACAATTGAATAAGAATATGTTTGATTGCTAAGCAATAGAATAAACCATTGCTGACCCCAAGAATTTTGCAGAACAACTTCTAAATTGCAAGATCTGGGCGCCCACAAGCCACAACTTAACAAAGACCATAGATCGAACAAGGAGTTGGAAAGTAAAGAGCAGAGCACCCACCGTGTTGGTGCGTGAGCGGAGGTGGACGACGTCCCTGAGCGTCTCGAGCGGGATCTTGACCTTGCCCTTGGGCAGCGGGTAGGCTGCGGCGTCGACCTCTCCGACCTCGATGACGCGGCTGACCTTGAGCTCGACGTTCTGCTTGGTCCCCTGGGGCGGCTCCTTGATCTCGCCCTCGACGAGCACGGAGGTGCCCGTGGCGGTGAGGCGCGCGAGCGGGTGCACGGAGGCGTCGACGATGACCTGGAGCGCGGCGGCGCAGGAGCCGTCGCTGAGCTCGAGGAACGCGAAGGAGCCCTTCCCCTGCTCCCGGCCCGTCCGGACCCAGCCGCCGACCACGACGCGCTCCCCCGCGCGCGAGGCGCCCGCGGCGAGGAGGTCGCGGATGCGGGTCCGGGTGGTGGCGGGCTCCAGGTCGTCGCAGAGGGAGGCCGCGGCCATCTCCGCCGTTGCGGCGTCGGCGGCCATCGCGGGGGTCCTGCTGCTCTGGGAGGGAGCCTGGCTGGGTGGCGGCGGAGAGGGAGGAGATGCGGGTTTTGTTTGGGTTTGCAATGGTCTGTGGAGGAGATTTATGTGGCGTGTCTGGGCTTTCGACGGCACAGAAACGTTTGTCCTAAACCTTGCTCTCTCCGCGAGGAAACTTGGGCGCCACGAACGCCGCCGTGCCACTTGTTGCTGACTGTGGCCCATTTGGCATAGCTCCACCGAGCTGGTTGTGTACCGAAAGCTGTTTTTAGTTTTTACAGAGGTGATTTTTGGCTGATTCTTCTGTGAACAAATTGATTCTCTAAGATAAATTAAGGAGCGGGGAATTGTGAAGTGATTCTCTGTCTTGATTTAAAAATTTATACTATATATTATTCATTTTTACCTAGAGAACCACTTCTTTTCAAAGAATCAGGTTTTTAATTAGAAGAATCAGTTACAGGGAATCTCTACCAAACAAGCTCTATACATAGGGTTCTAATGTGTTCGTACGATAATCCATCTCAAGATTTTTCTTTCGAATACACTCTCCAAAAAATATACTTTTCATGCTAAACATAGAAAATGCTTCATAGCATCACTACTCTTGAATATGAGGATCACTATTTGACTCCTAGTAAATGTAACAATGATTGCAACCTCACAAAATCGTTTTCAAGGAAAAAAGCTTTTTAATCTAATTGCTGCAAAAGTGAGTCCCTCGTCAGTCCTCTTTAATAATGCATGTTAGTCCGTCTTACTAGTGCTCCCAATGCCAACATGTACGAAGAAGATTGTTCGAGTACATGGTTAAAAATCTTTATAGAGATATTGCTGTAGTGAAATATGATTTGTGGCCATCTTATACCTCGGTTAATTTGGGATCCAAGCCATATGCACCAAAAACCATAAGGTATATATACAATAGAGATCCTTCAATTGCATATATTCATCTTTACATGCTTAACGACAACATCATTCCTAAGCCACCACCCTTACAACTTTCATAGTGCATGCCGATAGGAGATGATCTTTCTCATGGGTGGCAACCCATAGTTTAATTGATATGTCAATCTCCACTGACTATTATTTGAGTTTTCTCGATCATCTTGATATCGGTTTTCCTGTACTTTGTTTTCAGTCATAGATCAGCTTGCCTTGGTAACATTTTAGCCCACCACCTTGGCAACATTTCTCGCTTCATACTTCATCTCCTTACCTTAAACCATCTTAGATGCCTCTCTCCTTCGATTGTATCACAACAATACATATCATGCTTATCGACGTGGGGGGCTCAATCTCTTTCCAACCTTGTGAGCACTCATGTGCAAGGAAACATATCGGATCATCTTTTCTAGCTTATATCATCCACAAGCACAGTCATTGTGCCGCTACTAAGAGGCGACATCCTTGGTCACATAATTTCTAGGGTCCCTTTTCCCCCTGGTGATGACTCATACTTTAGCCGACTACACATCATCACCACACCGTCTATTGTTTCTGAGATTGTTGTGCTTATTGTTAGTCTACAAGTCACCGTTGCCCGCACTTTAGGCTGCCAAAGTCGTTCTTTCTAGTCCTTGACAAGATAAACTTGATCCTGTGCTAGCGTGCGCTTGTTGATGATTTGGGCCTATGCACACATTCGCAACTACGACCAACGACACCTCATTTGTTAGCTACCTTGGCACAATGGTTGGCATTCACTCCAGTTGTATCCATGTTGCTTGCGCCGCAAATATTTATGTTTAACAAGGTTTTGTGATATTGGTCATTTGTGCCCCACTAATCAATTTTCACTCCAAATCTAAGAACATTATAGAGCTAATTTTGATCAAATTTCTGAATGTTTTGGTATGTTCTGCGATTACTTCCCCTTATTTTTCCCTTGCGTCCTAGATGAATCCCCGTACATTCATAATTGCAATTTTGTGTTAAATTTCACATTCTATTTGCAACAAATTTTTTTTATTCTGACATGAGCCTGTAACATCATGCGGTGTTTTAAAAGGTGTAATCAGAACTTGAATTAAATTTGTATCATATTTTTCTGGTCATGTTCTTAGCTTGTTTCGCAAACAATACTTAACCTGCTTAAACTGTAAGCAGGTTGTTAAACACTTGGGAAACATGTTGAACAGATTGTTAAACACTTAGGAAAACTTATGCATAACATTGGCTCAACCAATTTGATGGCAACTGACAATGTGTTGATCACCTTTTGCAAAATCATGATGTACAAGTACTTCTCATTTTTGCGGCAGTACGGGCGACGTTGTGTACTCCAAGAATTCAAAAGGAGACCAAATGAAGTGCTCTAAAACTTGTGCTCTTGTAATTTCTCCTTATGTATTTTATGAAATGTCGTGATTATTTTGGTAACGACCAACTTTTAATGTATGGTTTAGGTTGGCTGGTTTATACTATGCAATGAATATACTATTTCCAAATCTATTTTATTTCAAGCTTTTATGCTGACAAGGCTACTCAGGTTGAAGTAATTATATGCCTACACAATTTTCATCAGTGTTGATGTCTATCTCACTATGTATATTCCTTCATAACCACTTATATATGATGAGAAATCTTTATTTTTTGTTGCGTGTATTGTTGCAATGGGCAAGGAATAAGGCACAGCATCCATACTAGCTGATGCATAAATACAAACATGAATCTATCATGTTAGAAACATTATATGCATTGGATTAAAATTGATGTGTCACACATAGGATTGCGATGCTTATTAATCAAGGGAAATCAGCATACAACAATATGATATCACTCAAAACATGAGTCCATGACCTTAGTTTTCTCGAGATGCACAAGCATGTAATTAATATATATCATATATGACTTTTGCCCCAAACTGTATTTAGTATCTCAATTTGTATAACCATGAAATGATCTTGTGTGTGTGTGTGTGTGCCCGCGCACTTATTTTTTCTTATAATACAAACAAAACACATTTCTCCTGCGTGTAATCACTCATCTGCAGCCTTCCTCACCAATGTTACTAACATTTGTCAAATCAGCATTCCCACTTTCCTTTGTTTTCCCATGTATAAAGATTTTACTGAGTTGTTAACACTGATGTGAATAAAAAGGCAAATAATGAGAATATAATAGAAAGAAAGGATGAAGCATTGAAGCTAACGAATCAAGAATAAGAAATATACTAACCTATTTGAGATATAAAAGAAAGACGTATTTATATTGTACTCTTATGTATACTTCTGACTTATAAAGCATTAAGGATACAACATGGATGCAACAGAAAAGTATATGTTGAGTTTGATTCAAATGTTGCGAGTGTTGTCTCAAGATGTTTGTATATATTATTTTCATACAAAACTAACAAAGGGCTAAATGTGATGGTAAAGATATGGAACATGACTGTAGGTTTCTAATGCCATGTCCAGTTTCCAAAAGCTTTGCATTCCGAAAAGAAAAAAGAAGAAAAATAATTATCTCGTACCAAGCTCGAGTTCTTACCTCTGTAGACCTTTGCTTCTCCCCATCGACAAGAAGTTAAATCCTGTGGTCATCTGGAAGGAAATCCCAGACACAAGAGAAGGTTGAATGAAGAAGGAATAAGACTAGCACGAGAGGAATAAGGAGAAAAAGAGCAAAAATATGTTAATTTATCTTCTTCCTCACAAATGTTACCAACATTTGTCAAATCTGCATTCCTACTTTTCCTTTGTTTTCTCATGTACAAATATTTTACTGAGTTGTTAGCGGAGTGTGTGTGTGCGCGCGCGCGCGCGCGTGTGTGTGACACTCCCTTTGTTAATACAAAAATATCTCAATTTGTGGGCTCTAATTCAAGAAGTCATTATTAAGTCATACAAAATATTTGAAAATGAAGCATGTCTTATTAATGGTTGAATTCATGATACATTATTTTCTTTGTATATACAACACAAGATGAAATTTCACAACACTTGCAGTAGTACATGCTTTCCATCTCTTTGGCCGACCTCTGTTGTCTGTGGTCTTGGTGTAACAACAGCTCAGCAAGAATTTGATCAGAATTATGTAGAATTTTGTACAATGAGATGTGATTATTCTTGTAACGACCGATATGTACCGTTTTGGTTTGGTGGTTTATATAGAGTATGCTACGAATAACTAATATTCCAAAATAGTACATTATTTTGATTGGATTTCAAGCTTTTATGACGCCAAGGCTGTATTCATGTTGAAGTAATCATGTCTACAGAATTTTAAGTAATGATACTTATCTCACTCTGTCTATCCTTCATAACCACCTATATATATGAGGAGAAATCTTAATTTTTTGTTGCTGTGTCCCGTTGCAACCGGCAAGGAAAAAGGAAAGACATCGATGCTAGCTAGCTGATGCATAAATATAATACAAAAGTGTATCTGTCATGTTGGAAACATCAAATGCATTCAATTAAAATTGATGTGTCACACAAGCTTGCAATATCAATTAATCAAATCATCAGACAACAAACCGATATCACTCAAATCATGCGCCCAGGACCTTTATTTTCTCATATGCACAAGCATGTAGTATGGTATAATACTTTTGCCCCAAATTGTGCTTAATATCTCAATGTGTAACCACGAAAGGATCTCTCTCCCTCTCTCTCTCTCTCTGTGTGTGTGTGTGTATGTGTGTGTGTGTGTGTGTGTGTTCTTTTTCTACTAATACAAATATTGCACAGTTCTCCTGCATGTTTGAGAAAAATATCTCAATTTGTGGGCTCTAATTCGTTGCATGACTAGTAACATATGAGAGAGGAAGGTAGGAACTAACATACTGTTATCATTCATGCAAAAGGTTTTAAAAGGAAGCGTGTCTTATTGATGGTAGAATTCATGATATATACATTGTTCTTCATAGAATATGTACATGATAAAATTTCACAACACTTGCAGTAGGACAGGCTTCCCATCTCTTTGGCCGTAAGGGCATCTTTTTTGTGTGGTTCTTGTTGTAGCAGCTGCTCCAGCAAGAAGTTAACTACAGGAAACGGGGTGAGTACTCGGCAAAGGCCCTCTAACACTCGGCAAAGAGCCCACGGCGTAAATTGGTCGAATAAACCTTTGCCGAGTGTCTGGGGCCAGCACTCGGCAAACTCGCTTTTGCCGAGCGTCATGGTTTTGCCGAGTGCGGCACTCGGCAAACTGCCTATTTGCCGAGTGCCCATGGAAATGCTCTCGGCAAACCATGAAGCACTCGGCAAACGGGGGTTTCCTGTAGTGAAGATCACATCATATGCTCAAGAATTACTATACAGTAACAAAGGAATCACAGACCGTGCTAGTTAAGCTCTCATCTCTGGAATAGCAAGTACTTTATGTTATTAAGTGGGGTGGCTTTGCCACCTTGCACGCTGTGGGCAGAATCGTGTCTTTAACTTGACTTGTAGTCCAAGCCCACCTGCCATGCATCCACCTGCATGCAAACTTTGCCACCGACCAAATGCCTGCATGATACAAAGCTGTTTTGCACGCGCACTGCTTTGAACAAGCCTGAAGACCGCCTGTCTCGTTTACGAGCAACGAGCGAGGACAGGGACAATCGCCATGGCTACGACCAGCCTCCTGAACCTGCTCCTCATGGAGGTGGCGGCCATCGTGAGCATCGTCCTCCTCGCCATCCTGGTCGTGCTCAGCTCCTACCGGCGCCGCTCCGGCCACCCGGCGCTCCGCCTCTTCGTGTGGGCCGCGTCCACGCTCTTCCTCCCGCTGGTGTCGTACGCCGTCTCCGCCGCGGCAAAATGGGACGCGGCGCGCGTGCCGCTCCTCCTCGCCTGGACCGTCTTCCTCCAGATCCTGCGCAACACCATCGACACCGCCCGCTCGTCGTCGGCGGCCATCGACGCCGGCGGCGGCGGCGGCGGGAGCAAGTTCCGGCCGTCGGTGGAGCAGCTGGCGCGGATGGGGTGGGTGGCGTTCCTCATCATCAGCAGCGGCGGCGCCGCCGGCAGCCCGCAGCTGACCGGCGTCCTCCTGTGGCTGTGGGTGCTGAGCCTGCTCAAGCTCATCCACCGCCTCATCGCCGCCGAGCTCGCCAAGAACTCGTTCGCCGTCGGCCTCAACGCCCACCTCGTCGCCGACTACATGAGGCAACTGCACGGCCAACAATTAGGCGGCCGACACGCCGACGCGCAAGAAGACGAGTTAGTGCCTCCTCCTTATTTTGTAATGGGCGAGGAGAAGCTGCACATCGAGGCGAGGCCCCAGGGGTACCGCATCGGTGGCCGGACATCGCCGGCATCGGCGTTGCCGGCCGTCGACGACGCGCACGTGGTCACCGTGGACAGGATCTGGCGCCTCGCTTCCTCCGGCGACCCGCTGCTTGCGTCGTACCCGGAGGTGAAGGACCTCTGCCTCTCCTTCGCGCTGTTCAAGCTGCAGCTGCGGCGCTTCGTCGGGTGCCCGATCGCCGAGGCCGGGTGCCGCCGCGCGCTGACGTTCGTGCGGGACGGGCTCCTCGACGCCGACGACGCGGAGCGGGTGTTCCGCGTGGTGGAGACGGAGCTCTCCTTCCTCGCCGACTTCCTCTACTCCAAGCTCACCGCCCTGTACGAGACCGGGTGGTGCTTCCCGGCGCTGAACCTGGTCCTCGTGCTCGCCACGTGGGGCTCCTGCCTCGCCGCCGGCGGCGCCATCGTGCGCGACATGACGAGCCCCGGCACGGTGCTCGCCGCCGACTACGACAACCTGCGAAACTTCCTCCAGGACCACGACGCCGTGTTCCACGCCATCGTCGGCCTCGACGCCCTCGTCACCATCGCCTTCATCGCCGCCATCGTGTTCACGGAAGGGTGGGAGGTCGCCACCTACGCCCGCTCCGACTGGATCAAGGTCGCCGCCGCTTGCGAGTACGCGCGGCGGCCGGCGTGGCGCAAGTCGCCGTGGGCGCGGCGCAGGCTCGGGCGCGTGCTCCGGCTCACGGCCACGCAGCGCTGGGACGACCGGTTCTGCCAGGTGTCCGTCCTCCAGCTTCGGTTCTGCGCCTACTCCGGCTGCGTGTCCCGGCAGGTCGACCAGATCGCCGCCAAGACCTCCGTCGCCGTGCCGGCAGCGGTGAAGTCGGCCATCGTCGAGACTTTAAGAAGGAACAACGGCGCGCTCGGCAACGGCGAGTTGTCGCTGCGGCGCAACGGCTTCGCCGACAAGCTCCTCTGGGCTTGCCGCATCCGCGCCGGCGACGAAGACGACGACAGTGCCGGCTGCGCCGCCGAGAGCAGCCTGTCGGAGCAGATCCTCGTGTGGCACGTCGCGACGAGCCTCGTCGAGATCAAGCGCTCCGGTGGCAACCACAAGGACGACGGAGATCAGAGCGACGAGCACGAGCACGTGGTGGTGGCGACGCGGCTGTCTCGCTACTGCGCCTACCTGGTGGCGCTGAAGCCGGGGCTGCTGCCGGACCACCGCGCGTGGACGGAGGAGCTGTACGAGGGCGTGGTGGAGGAGGTGGCCAGGGTGCTGGCGCGCTGCGCCGGGCCGGAGGTGAGGTACGAGCGCGCGGCCACGTGCCTCTCCGGGAGCATGAACGCAACGCTCAGGAAGGCGGCCAGGCTCGGGAGGCAGCTGGTGCAGGACCTCGGCGGCGGCGGGGAGGACCTGGCGTGGAAGGTGCTCGCCGACTTCTGGGCGGAGCTCATCCTCTACCTCGCGCCGTCGGAGAATGTCAGGTCGCACGCCAAGTCCCTTCGCAGCGGCGGCGAGTTCATAACCGTGCTGTGGGCGTTGCTCGGGCACGCCGGTATTGTAAGCCGGCCTGAGATTACTGACATCTGATGAGTCTAGCACCGGCTCATGATTACATAGTTCTTTTTTTTTCGGTTTGTATATGTGGATTATTGTGTGAATATAAATCGTTTCATTATATTTTAGATTTTTTTATTTACTCGTATGCACCTAGTATGGCTGCCCGTGCATTTGCGCGGCTAGAATTGCTATACTATTTAAAATATTTTATATTATTATAGAAGTTAACATAGTTTGTTATTATTATTAATTTTATACTAATATTTATAAAATGGTAGAAATAGATTGGAGAATTTCTCACCATCCCTCAATTTGAGTGTGCGATAAGTCATCATTTATTTGGATTTTGTCTTAGCTAACCCATTGTATTTGATTTATAATCTGATTGGAGCTTGATCCAATTATAGGTCCATCCAATCTAATAGGAGTATAACATGTGGTTTTCATCTATACAACTTTTAGGTTATAAGCAGCAAGTAAAACTAATATTGTGACAACTGGCTAGTAAGTATTCAACATCGAAACAGTGAGCAGCTAAGTATGGTGTAAGTGTGTTAAAATAACAGATGAATCATGGGTACAATATAAAATAATAAATATGGTATGAACTCGTGGTACTTAAGTTATAAATATTACATTTGAGTAGATTTCGAGACCTTAAATGCACCATACCTACCTTTTAGGATGCACGAATTTACCAATAATTATTGTTATTATTTTATTTTGGAAAGTTTTTTTAAAGAGATTCACATAGAGCCCAAAGGGATATGATTTTGTTTTAGAAGTGAGTCGGTTCAAAAATGCCATACTAAACAACAGAGATATGTCATGGTAAGAAAAAAGAGTGTTTCATACTACAAATAAATCTTTTTAAGAAAACGTATCAAATGTGCCATTCCAGGTAGACACATGGTGGTGCATTTTTATAACGGTATATTTAGAAATAGTAATTAATTTTATTTTGTTTATTTTTATTATTCCAAAATTTAGTTATTTTGGACTCATAATGGTTTGGTGGGTAAATTGGAAATAAGAATTAGGAATATTTTTTATAGTCTGAATTTAGTTATTTTTTGGACTTGTAATGGCATGGCAGGTAATTTAGAAATAGATGTGAACGGTATTTTTTTTGTTATTTTTATTATTCTGAATTTAGCTATTTTTTGACACATAATGGCATGGCGGATAATTTAGAAATAGATGTAAAAGGTATTTTTGTTATTTTTATTATTCCGAATTTAGCTATTTTTTTACTCCTAATGGCATGGTGAGTAATTTAAAAATAGGTGTGAAGGGTATTTTTGGTTACTTTTTATAATTCCGAATTTAGCTAATTTTTCATAATGGCAGTGGTGGGTAATTTTCTCTTCTTATTTTCTCGGATTACCGTGGAATTTCTAGCATTTTAGAGCGAACATGGTGGTTTTTTTCGTCGTCAAATATATATATAATACATTGATGCCTTTGAAAATGAGAGTCTGAGTTAGCAAAGGAAGAACACAGAGTACACAAGAAACATGAGTACTGACTTTGGTTTTCATTCTCAAAAATAGAATAATTTATTTGCATTTTAATACTTTATTAACAGCTTGTCCATGCTCTTATGCTCCACACTTTTTCGAACCTCGACACCACATTACTGCTCCACTGCCGCTATTATCCATGGTCCTCTCTTGTGGCAACGACAGCTCCTGTTCAATATTGTGCCCCCTAAATTGAGCTCTCGAGTATATAGTTACTCGTGGTGGCATTAGCTTGGTAGTTGCCTTTCACGCAGACCAGAAAAACTCTCTTAATTCGTGCAACCAAAATTCTTCATGAAAGAGAACTAATGAAAGAGCCTGCTCAATAAGCAGAACACGATGGCTTGCATGGCAAGGATAGAATCAATCTATCATCACATGAACAAAAAGTTTGTGCAGTTTGCTAACAGCTTTTTGCATGTTGTACAGCTGCATATGCCTGGCAGGCTCAACCTATCAGCCAAGTAATGTAAACCCAGAGAAGCTGGCCTTTTTTGTGGGGTTTCTCGGAAGGAAGGGACTAGAACTTGACCAGAGTCAGAGCACGTGCTTGTGCCGTGTTCATATCATGTTCGCAAAGATACTACGGGTACTGTCCCGCAATCTTTCATGCATGCGAAAGCAAGTTGTAATGTTGTATGTGGCGTCCCCGCACAATTATAAGTTTATTACTAGCAGACAGCAAACACGACGCCGCGCGGCTGACCGGAAGCAAGCACCGGATTTGAACATTTTATAGCAACACAGTCGGAACTGCTAATAAAAAGGAGACCCAGTTGACTGGCACTAGCTGTTGCAGTTTGAAGGCTTTAGACTGACTCCAACCCACAATACCCAAACCGCAGACCTAAAGAGCCATATAGGTGTGTATGATCTTCAAAATACAACACCTAAAAACATGTATCTCTAACCCACGACCAAAACCAAGACCTTGTTTGTTCTTAAAAAAAACAAAGGATTTCTCCTACCTCTGGACGCCGCCGGGGCCCCGCGCCGCCGTCCTTCCGCGGCCATGTGCGCCGCTGCGCGCTGGGGCGCTGCGCCGCCGCCCCTCCGCGGCCAGGCGGGCCGCCGCTCGCTGGGGCCCCGCGCCGCCAGCCCGCCAAGCGCCGTGAGCACCATCACGTTGCTGCCCTCCTCCCTCGCGGCGTCCTCCATGGCGGCAGGGGACGGCTCCACCCCGTACGACGGCGGGCTCGGCGGGAAGAAGGCGAAGCGGGCAGCGACCGTCGAGGTGACGGCGCCCATCTAGGGTTAGGGTTTGCGTCGGGATGGCCGGGGAGAGGAGCCGCGCCTGGGCGCCGGAGGCGAGGAAGAGGAGGAGGGGGAGACGCGAGGACGAGGAAGAGGCTTCTCCATCACGCTACAGCGGCGAGGACGAGGATGAGAAGGAGGTTGACGACGGCTGTTGCTGCCGCAAAAGATTGGACGATGCTCCATTTGTGGTTAGCGTGGTGGAGTCGTCCAAAAATGGGTGTTGTATATGGGTAACCGGTTGGAGAGCTGTTTTAACCCTTTTACAGTCTATTTTGGGTATAAGTGGGTATATGGGTGATGGGTTGGAGTCAGTCTTATGTAGGAGTTTTTTCTTTCATCGTCAGAAATGTGTCTCAAATCCCTGAATACCATCCTAGATGGCTAATCAAATTAGGTGGCATGCCTTATTACAGTGTATTTTCCATCATTGCCAATGAAGTTAATTTACTCGAGTACTCTTTCCATTTTTAAATTGTTAATGCCGTTGAATTTTTGAGTTACGTTTTATCTTTCACACTAACTGATTAACTTCTGGCCAATCCTCACGACGTGAACAACTTGCCGTAAGAGCCGGACGCATTAGCAGGTAATGCCTAAACTGAATGCAACTAAACACTAAACTGAATGCAACTAAACACACGAGGCGCTACATCTTCCACCGCTTGAGTCACATCTGCATGCAACCTGCAACCATGCATGCAGCTGGACCGTTTCTCCCTCCTGGATGAGCTCAACGACTTGGTATCGATATATCCGTCAGCATATATATATATGCTGGCCTGGTGGCAGGGTGTCATTTGTGCCTTTATTTGTAAAAAAAAACATGGGGCTCAAGTTATAAAGCTTAAGTTTATGGAACAATCAAGTATCATGAGCGATGAGTGTCTATGATCATGACCTCAGTTTTCAATATGGATAGATAATCTTTGGATAGGATATTAAGAAAGATGCTTGCATATATTATCGACCCACAGAAGCCAAGTTATAGCATCCATAGTCACTATTTTTAGATGACTGAACCGGTGTCCAGCTACTCATTTGCATGGTATAGTTGGGTAGGATGAATAGATATAACGACTGCAAATGATTTTATAATCATATAAAAAACTTACATATAAACAAAATGTGTCAACTTTTAAATAGTAAAAATGGGAAAAAGAATGTTGTAAAAATACTAAGTAGCATGTGCATGCGCTAATGCACGGGCTGGCCACCAGTACCTAATAACCCAGTAGTTGTTGGAGTTACAGTATCAGAAAAACGTCTGCCATTAGATGACCCCTCGCACTGTTTTCATAATTTTTGTAGCCATCAAACATGCATTTTCACTGCTACAAATACGGTGCACAGACCACCCAATATATGCTTAGAGCTTAAAACAGTACAAAGAGCATATTTACAGATTATATATCACATATCACAAGTTTAAATTCACAATTCAGAAACATCTAGATGGCATGTGAACCAACGGCAGCACAAGTTCCAACTCAAATTTTCATAGGCTTGCAATAACCCCACAAATAAGCCAACAAGTTTAAGTATTTTTACTCCATTCTTGTGAATTAAGCTAAATCAGGGATGCAGAACTCCCCATTTTCTTGAAGCACCTGTGATAGCAAGAAGTTTGCTATTCGTCCTCGTATATCAAATAGTGCATCCTGTGGAATATTGTTCACTCCTGGGAGTTGGAAGTGCTGATTATAAGAAGAAAATGCAAGTCATCATGAGTAATGTATGCTTGTAAGTTAATTTCAAAACGGTCCATGACGACAGACCTCTGGTTGACCTTCATAATAATTTATGAGCTGCATGAGATGGTGGCAAACATAGAAGCCGCACTGTTTACTACCTGACGGCTGCTGGTGACACTGGAAACAATAAAAAATAGTCATGTATAAGAGTTTGTTAAAGTCCTCGCAAAAAAAAGAGTTTGTTAAAGCGGCATTCAAAATTTCGCATATGAATTACATACTGGCGTATTATCGATATATGAGATATACCTCAAATTTGAAACAGTGATCAAGCTCCTCATCCTTGGATTTACCGACGTGATTGAGGTGCAGGTCAAATGCTCTAGACAAGTATTGCAAAAAAAAAAAAGAGAGTAAGTCTTGGATTTACAAATAATCAAAATACAACAGGATATAGATCAGATTACCTATCAATCACTGATCGGATACATTCATAGTTCCGATCAACGGAATTGGCAGAATCAAGGTACCAAACCTTACCCAGTTTTGGGATAATTACAATTAAGATCCAGTGCCATGTAGGGTTGTAAGGAAATACATAGAAGTCTTTAATATCTTTGTCATGGTCTAGTATCTCTGCCATGTGCTCCACAAGGGCATTTTCATTCTCTATGATGGCCTCCTTTGTTTCTGGTCGAAGAACAAATCTTTGTGGATCTAAAATGGCAACCCGAGGTCTTCCTAATCCTACCATTGTTCTCATTTCTTGAATCATATGTCTGAAATAGAAAAGCACAGAGTTATGCATGTATAATTTTTCGCACAATTAAGAATCAAACGCGCTATTAATATGCACTTACAATGAGAAACATGTAAGAAGCCCGACGTCGATAGCATCAAGTTTGAAGAGGTCAAACAAGTCTTCATACCTCAGAAACGCGAATCCCGGACCATTTCTAAGATGTTCGTCAAGATACTTGAGACCAATATCCTTATTATTTGTGTTTTCTTTTCCTTCAGTTTGGTCCATGTACCACTCATGTAGTCTTTGACAAGACACTCCAGCTATGTCTAATTCATCTTGTGAGAGAAATGCCTTTCCAGGGCTGTATCCCCGCAAAGCATAGCTCTTACTCTTATCTTGCTCATTCGTCTTATCAGGCTTCACAAAACTGCCCTTTGCAGATCTCGTGCTAGTAGATTTATTTTTGCTCAGATCAAGTTGCTTACTACTCTGAAGTTGAGATTCAGTGGATTCATATTTTCTCTTGGGTCCACGTGCAGCCTTATAATTTTTACCCTTCTTTGTACTAGCAGACCTTGTCTTTACCAGGAAACTCACATTTTGAATCGAGAAATTTTGTCCGTGCTGCTCAGTTACAGGTTCAGGTTCTGGCGCTGGTGCACCTATCTTCTCCGGCAGAGCCGCAGAGGCACTGGAGATGTCAGAGGCAATTAATTTTGACATGATTATATGGGAGAAGATACTAATAGCAGCAGAAAATTTCGAATATATATAATCTATAGGTCTTTCTCATCTTCTATTCTATCATAAAAAATAATACTACCTCCATTTCAAATTACTTGACGTTTTTGACTTTTTGAGATGACGTTTGACCGCTCGTCTTATTCAAAAATTTTATGCAAACATAAAAACAAATAAATCATGCTTAAAGTATATCTAATGATAAAACAAACCATAACAAGATAAATGATGTTTGCATAAATTTTTTGAATAAGACGAGCAGTCAAACGTGATTTACAAAAGTCAAAAACGTCAAGTAATTTGAAACGGAGGGAGTAAGTAGCAAGTACCTGCTGCATCTTTTCCTTCTGCGTATTTGCCAGCAGCACTTGTTTCTTCCACCGAATGACCAGAACCTGCACATTTGTATTAGAGTACGTAATATAACCGAAACGAGCAATTAGCACTTTGAATATCTTTTAAACAAAGCATCCACAAATTGAAAACATGCTATAACATTAGTTTCATGGGGTTCAATCCATAAAGTCCTGTATTTATTAGATTGACAGTTCAAGTTTTAGTTGTATGAGTACATATGTACATTTAGTTAATGGAATTCATTCATCATGTGACTTCGAACACATACATCAAATAACCACTCCAAAAATGACAAAATAGCGCATTTAACACTAGATATATGAAACATTACTTGCATTATTTACACGGGCCAAATAAAATATGGGCAACAACATATTGCATACAAAGGAGCCAAGAATTAAAATTTATGACAACAAAATGCTATACCACTGTCTTGCTCAACCAGATCAGGTAACTTCTGTGCAAAGACAAACAAAAGTGACTGTGTTAGTATCAGATAAACACGGGATGTACTTGAACACTAGGAATATGGAAATTTGACATATATAGTTCAAAATAATAAACTTTATCAAATCAGAAATATTCAAAAGCTCTTCCTCTGTGATTACCTGCAAGCTCAACAAACGGTCTAGAATGTCAACAACTCCTACCATGGATCGTACGGTGCCATGATCTTTATGAGCGAATGTCTGCATAAAAGTAAACGAAATTTACACATCAGTTTGGAAGTGGAACTATTTGTCCACAATGTGCCAATTTTGAATGCCTTAATGTACTGCCTATATTGTGCTCAATGTGGATAGTTGTTGATAAAAGTGATAATTTATTTTTCCAAGCCAGTTTTTAATCTAATTATGATACCTTGGTAACATATAGTAATTCCAATAATTAGATGTTTCCAAAAAAAAACTAAAGTATTTTTTAAATTATGTTTGTTCACATTTTTTTTTTCAAACATACGATTTCAGAGAGAGATAGAAGATCAATCGGATCAAATAAAAAAAAATATTGACTAATTATAAGTACAGTTTCTACCATGCTAACTAAGTGACCTAAAGATGCTTCAGTCAATGTGTCACAGAAAATTAATGGAATATATAGATGACCACAGAATTAAGCCAGATGACTAGCAGCAGTTGAGTGGAAATTATGCTACTCAAAATAAGCTATAGCAGCAACATTAGTAACAGAAAAGATATCATTATCTAATGAGTAAAGAAAAATAAAGTTAACGGGTGAAAGAAAGTTATATCTATGTGGTTATAGATCTATACATCGCCAAGGATGCAAAATTATTGGATCAATAAGGTAGGATCACTATTTTTTCTTGTGAGTGAATCTAAGTACTGCGGACTATATGTAAAGCAAAAAGAATTGAAGATTTGTCCGCCTGTAGTAGTCTCAAAGACTCTAATATGCCATGTCCAAATCTTGTAATGTATTTCAATACGAAAAAAGAGATAAAGTTTACAATCATATGTAAAGAGAAAAAAGGATATGAAAAAGATATTACATAGTATGGTTTTCCATTCGTCTTCCTGAAATGCTGAACAGTTTTCCATCCACCTCTATATGCTGGATGCCTTATGATGCAGAGTGGGGTTCGATCTGGTTTATCTGGCACTCTGCAATCAGGTAGGGTCACTATTTCATTCGATCTGGTTACATGAGTCGGAGATTCAAGGACATCCCCATACGGCTACAGAGCCCCGCCCCCTTCTGATCTCCACTTAGGAGGGCAGGACGTGGATTTGACTGTAACACCCCAAATTTCGAAGCAAAACAAAAAGGGAATAAAAATCACTCCAAATTTAAATTTTTGTCTAACTCTTACCTCTTCACGAATTTTCAAAATAAAAATTCACTAAAATAATTCAAACTTAGTTTGAATATGAAAATTTCAAAAAATAAAACATGTGCTCAAAGTGTTTGCTTTCATTTAAGTTTCACTAAAAGTTTGAACCTTTCAGATTTCCAACAAATATAATTAAAGTAGATCAAATCCCAAACCAAAATTTCAAAATTTGAATTAATGCTTGCACAAATTTCACCATATGCATTTTTGGCTTACTTGTTTTATCTTGAGTGTTTGTTCGAATTTGTTCTCTGTCAAATTTGAATTTCTATTCAAATTTGAGTTCATGTTAAATCTCAGAAAAGAACAAACCATTTCTTTCTCTAAATCTCCTCGGGCCGAATCCTTTCCCCCTTCCCTATCCGGCCCAGCCCATCTCCTCTTCCTCTTTCCCTCTCCCTTGCCCCGGGCCGAAGCCCACCACGGCCCAGCCGGCCCACCTCCCCTTCTCTTTCCTCCTGCCAGCGCCAGAGGCGCCCATGCCGCCGCCCATGCCGTCGTGACGCCGCTTCGCGTCAACCGTCGTCCCGTCGCGTCCGTCCTTCTGTGGCCGCGTCGCGCTCGCATCATGGTCATGGGCGCCCACTCCTCTGCCCTCGTGTCGTCCCATCGCGGCCGAGCGCCCCGCTCCTCTCTCCTTGACCGAGGACCGCGCCAGTCCCCGACGACCGGTGACCCACGCGCGGTGACGCCACGCCACGCGAGCTCTGCCTCGCCCCGTCGCATCCCGCGCTCTGTGGCCTCTCCTCCACCTCGTCATCGCGCAGACGCCCATCTCCTCGCCCTGGCAACCGTCGCATCGGCACCCACTCCATTTGACCGGAGCCGCGACCGAACCACCCGCTCTCGGCCTCCCTCTCTCGCCCCTCTGCTATAAAATGGGTGCGCGACGAGCTCCTCTCACTTCCCCAGCTCACAGCTCCCCTCTTCAACCACCAGGCCGCCTCAATTTCTTCTTTTCCCCTTTCTTCTCCATCGCCGGCCACCGCCCGATTCGCCGCCGGCGAGCCCCCTTCCTCCCTCTTCTCTGTCCAACGCACAGATCCACGCCACCCTCCACCTTCCCGGCAAACTCGGCGACCGAGCTTTGGCCGCAGACGCACGGGCGCCCCGCTTCGCCGCGCGCCGCCGCCGAGCGCCGCGCCCCGCCGCCTCCGCGCGTCCCTGCCTCTTCCCTTGACGACGCCTTGCCGCCGAGGTCCACGTCCACGCGCCGCGCCTCCCGGTCTGCTTCTTCATCCCGCTCCGCCACCGGAGCCCCCACCTCGCCGAGCACAGCCACCTCGCCGCCGCCTTCCGCCGTCGCGGGCTCGCCTCCGACCCCGCGCACCGTCGACCTCCTCCTCGGTGAGCTCGCGCTTCCCTTCTCTCTCTCCCGGTCCGTCTCCCGTTCAATTTGAGCCACCGGAGCGCCAGAACGGCTAGCTCCGGCGAAGTTCCGGCGACGCGCCGTCGCGCCCGTCGCCGCCGGCCGCCGTGCGCCGCCTCCCCCCTCATCTCAGCCGTCCATCACCGCTCCAGCGGTCCAGATCGGTCTGGTCCACCGTAGACCAGTGGACCGCAGTCCGCCGAGCCCGTGGACCCGGTCCATGGGTTTTTCAATAGAAAAATAAATCCAAAAATCCTAGAAAACCCCTGACCCTGTGCTTTTACATATAAGCCCCTGATCTTTTCAGTATTTCTGTTTAGGTCCTGTCTTTTTACATAAACACCCTTATACTTTTCGGTAATTACCTTTTTGTCCTTGTCTTTTTACACCGAGGCCCCTAAACTTCCTCATAATTACGTATAGGTCCCCAAAACTTTTCTGTTCTCACAGATAAGTCCCTAGAACCTTGCTGTAATTACAAATGAGCCCCTACAATCTTTAAACCCCCATATCTTTTCAACCGCAGCTCCGTTTTGAGCGATTCTTGCGCTCACGCGTTCATAAAAACGCGTAGTACCCATTGGTACTAATATCGAAGTCTAGATTAAATCCATGAGCCGTCAATACCCTAAATCCCTCATACGTCGCCAATCTCGCATGTCACAAATGCTCTTTTACGGACATCGAACTTAAGCTCTCTTATTGTATCATTCCATATCAAAGTATACAACCCTCGTTATCTCACCTAGCCGCAACACTCACCTAGCTCAACCATCGCTCAATCAATCTTAATCCAATATTATCACCTATCGTTACCAACCTTTATCGTTTCACTATGCCGTTTGGATGTGGTCTTTCATTGGAATTTATTGAAATTATTATCCATTGCTGTTTATTTGCTAGATTGTTCTTTATTGGTTAATTGTTGTATTTTATTTGCAACGTGCATCATACCATGCATAATCACGTACACATACCACCGTCATGCGCTCCGCTCATGACCAATAACTTGTAGCTTAGTCTTAGTAATTAATTTAGTAGATAATACAATAGCTGATCACCGTTAGGTAATATCATAATCTATAGGTAGGTAATTTAAGTAACGCACCTTGCATCTTGTTCATGTGTCGCATGAACCTTTATATAGGCTACGACCTATATAAAGACTTAGTACCACAAAGGTACAAAGGACACATGCACACACTGTCCCCGTTTTCACATACACTCATACACTTCTCATCGTGTTTAGCATCGCTCAACCGCATCAAAAGCCCTAGTACTTGATGCCTCACTCCTAATAGTCTCAAGATAATAAAATCTTTCCTAAAGTAAAACTTTTTGCATCATACGTGATTTGTATCTTATCCTTCTTCGGTGCTCTATCGGCTCTTATTGGAGTTAATCGGATCTTATATGGCTCTTTCAATCTTTATTTCTTTTGCGATAGTTTGTTTATACGGTATGTTCCTGATGAGGACATCGCTCCTTCGGATACACATGTCACACCTCCGCTGGATATACAAGGTCCAATCACCAGAGCTCGCGCAAGACAGTTGAATCTAGAGGTGAGCTCGTTCCTAAGCCTCATTTATATGAACTTGAGGATAGATTGCTACCTAATGATTATATTGTGATTAGGAACCATGGAGTGGACCAGAAGATGTTTGGAGAGGAGCTTCGAGGCGTGGAGGGACAGCAAGGGCGTCCAAACCAAGTTGGAGGCCTAATTCAAGTCGACTTCGGATCGGTTTCGGAGTCCAGGAGCAGTCTGCACTAAAACGGTCGCCCAGGTCGCATACGGGCTCGGTTTTGGACGTTCTTCATATGCATGGAAAGATATTTGATAACCTTTCTAATGGCGCCGGTATCATGTCAAAATTCGTCTGGAGTCATCGGGAATCGTCAAAACAAGTTGACGTCCAGAATCTGTCCCGGTGCTGCGCCACCGTAATCTGGCCTTTGAGCTTGTATCTTGTTGGAGCCCATTAGGGGCGCGTCCAGGGGGTCTTCCACGCCCTAAGGTCTATATCTACAGTAGCCGTCGCCCAAGTTAGGGTGGGGTTTTGCTTAGATTATTCTGTCAAGAACAGTTTCGCCGTTCATCGGTTTGTGAGACCCCAACTCGTGAGCTTAATTCAGTTTTCAGCAATTTTGGTTGCAATCTACTGTGTTCTTGCTTGTGTTCTTCGATTCGCAGGTAAGGATAAGCCTTCTTGGTGAGGTCGACCGTGCACCGCCGGTCGATAACCTGAGGAGACGTGGTGCTGCGATTGCGGGGTTTTAGAACGTGTTGTTCTGAAGCCGGATCGACGTGTGTCAAGTTTCCACCAAATCGAGAGTTATCAGAACCTTTCGGAAGATCGGGAACCCTAGTTCACATCAGTTCCTATGCGCTAGCTTACACGAGATTCGAGGAAGCCAGAAGAATTCAAGAAAGATCTAGAAAAATTCCAAGCTTCGAGGACGAGTTGAAGAATCCAAGCCCGAGGACGAGTCAGAAGCTGCAAGCTTAGGAGAAAGATTTGAAGACACCGAGAAGAATCTGAAGACCAAGTATTGGAAGATTAGGATAGCGTTTTCAGGCAAGCTTTACTTCTCCTTGATCATGATTGAACCTACTATTTTTCGCAATGCACCTATATGGTCTATTCTCGTATTATGCATTACTTGTTATTTTACTGCTTGCGTAGCTATGATCCTACTTGCTTATTGATATTGATGCCAATTACTTAGGCGTTAATATCTGAATTCTTGTTTACCCTTGTTTACCTGTCACCTTGATAACCCTAGGATAGTTCCATCATTTCCATGATGGCACGATCATCTTGCTACTAGATATGCTTAGGACCCCGCAATGTTTCTACATTGCCACACCTTTTCACATATATGTTTTACAACTGTGTTAAATGAGTTTGGTGGTGTGTGTGTGATACTTGGGTTGGGAGTAGCACAACTGTATTAGGTGATGATGATGTTGGTGACGGTGATGATGGGATGGGTTGGATTGCGGGCAAGGCCACTAGTGAGATGTTGATGGTATGATAGTCCCCTAGTGTGGGAGATCTGGTGCTTGCCCGGCCACATAAGGACCGGTTCTGACGCCCGTTAACATAATGATTCTCGTACAACCACGGAACCTGTATGGGAAGGACTTACCCTACCTTCTTGGTACTCTTGCAAATTCCATCTGGAGGCCAGTAGAGGCGACGGAAGCTCAGGAGAAGATCCAGGAAACGTATCTGTGATCCGGCTCGCGGAACCCGCTATCAGTTACGGGAGTGCCGCATGTCCTGTTATGTGTTACAGGATCCTGCTATTAGTTACAGGAGCACGACATACCCTGCTATCTATTACAGGTGTACTGTGCCATTATGTGACCTTTCATGTCACAAGCCCCTGGGTGTGATTTCGTGGTGGACTTGTGAGACTACTCGGAGGAGATGGAATAAGCGTTGCGTACCCCCTTGCAAAGGGTGCGTAGCTCGTGGGAAAAGATGTACAACCTCTGCAGAGTGTAAAATTCATCCGGATGGACGTGTCACGGCATATGACACATTATTGTGGCGCACGTTGGATTAGCCACCTCTCTTATCCCTTGGAGTGTGAGTGGGTTGTAGTCGACCCGTGTTTTGGAAGTGATGGCATGGATGCCGGGTCGGTATGACCCTTGAGGTCAGAAGGCCCAACTAAAACTTGGGAACTGGCGGGAATGCTTCATACTCCCCCAGGGCCAACCAACTAAAATATTGACAATCAACTCTCTGTTTTATCTATGACTCCTTCACTTGCTTTAGTGAACCCTGCATAAAGCTTGCTTGCTGCAAATAAACCATATAGCCTGTTCCTTGCTAAGTCCAAATATGCATGTATGCATTCCCTTGTGTAGTGAAGGGCTTGCTGAGTACCTTATGTACTCACGCGTTTGCGAATGTTGGTTTAGTAGGAGAAGGCTTCGTAGAAGACGACGATGATTTGGTTTTCGATTTTACTTCTCAAGTCTGCTTGTGGCTTTGGGCCAAGGGCTTCCGCTGTCTGCTTCACCGTTAGTTGGTCGGATAGACTTGGATAGTTATAAATCCATGTCGTGCCGCCACTAAAGGTCCCATATCAGGTATTATACTTATTTACCTATTCGAAGTATGCTTTTGATTATTATATCTGTGTTCTTGTGCATATCAGTTACTGATCCAGGGACTGATTCAGGATGCACAACATATTCCAGAAATGGGGTATGACGTTGACTGTCATGGCTAGAGCTTTGTCCAGTTTCCAACAGCTTTGGATTCCGAAAAGAAAAAAAAAAGAATAAGACAAAGAATTACCCCTGTAGACCTTTGCTTCTCCGCATCGACAAGAAGTAAAACCGTGTGGCCGTAGGGAACGAAATCCCGGACACAAGAGAAGGTTGAAGCTAGAAATAAGAGATTAGCGGGGGAAGAGAATCGGGAGAACGGGAGCAAAGGTGTTCTAATTTATCGTCGTCTGCATCCAAGGCAAAGAAAGGAAACACAGAAAGCACGCGTTTCGTATTTTAATTTTGCTGCACCATTTATTGTCAGGCGGAAAAAATCTTAGTATAGATTGCAACATTACTCACTACCAGTAATGCTACAGCTACAGCACCATTTATTGTCCGGCGCCATGCTAGCAGCGTGACCTCGGCCATCGTTGAGACGCTAGGCAGAAACATGGTTCGCTCGGCAACGGCGAGCTGTACTTGCGATCATATCCTAGGGTGCTCGTTGTATGAGGTCTAAATTTTAGAGGGTTTTTGCAATAAATATTATGATTACAAATAAAGTTTAATTACAAAACTAATTTCAGGACTCCGCTCGAATTCGCGAGACGAATCTAATGAGGGTAATTAAGCAGTGATTAGATGATGGTTACTGTAGCATCACTGTAGCAAAACTTAGATTAATTAGGCTCATTAGATTCGTCTCGCGATTTAGAGGGGGGTCGTGACATAGGTTTTGTCATTAAATAAATAAAAATATTATTAAATAGTAAGATTCTCTTTGATGTGACAGGTCTAAACTTTAGAGGGGGCGTAACGAACGCACCCCTAGACAAGCTTCTCTGGGCTTGCCACGTCTGCTTCAGTCAATCTTTCAAGAACAAAGTCTGCTTAAATAAACGAGGAAAACACAAACCCCTTTTTTTCCCATCCTTACCTTTTATCTTTGCCATCGTCGGAGTTATCGTGGTGACTGCTTTCACGCAGACTACACCCTGTTGATATGTTACTATAAAAAAATTCTTCTTGAAACGACTAACGCGAAAATAGTCGAAAATATGAAAGAGTCAGCAGTTAAGCGTCCCATGAAGGTTCCGGGGCAAGGATAGCATCAATCCTTCGTAACATGAACAAAATGCTCTCTGCAGTTGGCTACCAGTTTTTGGCATGCTGTATAGCTCATTGCCTTGCAGGCTCAACCTGCCACCAAGACCCAAGTAACGAATATCCTAGAGAAGCTGGCCTTGTTTCAGAGTGACACGATCCGAAGAAAGGGATTATTATTATTATCACTACTGGATCTCAGTCAGGGGACGTGTGCTTGTGCCGTGTAGATATCATGTTGGCAAAGATGCTTCGGTCCTCCTGCACTGTATTATGCAAAAGCCAATTTTAATGTGCGTGTTGGCGTCCCTGCACAAGCAATCTCTCCTGAACAATCGACATGTGTTTTTTTTTCGGGTTCAGTGAATCATATATACTACTTGCGGCGCCTGGTCTAGCGTGCGACAATGTAAAGCAAGAATTTGGCAGCCAGGACACGGTGTTGAGACCTAGGAGTGAATGGGTAATATTTGTAGCAGGTGAGCAACAATGTTCCGCTCTGGTACCTGGCAACTCCGGTCCCTGCCATCTACACCGCTAAACAAACAGGTTGCCCACCTCGAGGTGTGTGTTGGGTTGGTATTTCATTGTATTTGAATTTTTCCTCATGACAACATGTTGGCATGTTGTCACAGCAATACTGAAAGTTTGTGGTTCCCTCGTACTAACTCGATCGGCAAATCAATAGGCCGGTCTTCATTTGGATTTTCAACCTTTTACTGCCCAACTGAGCAAATGTTTGGTCACGAATCATCAATACATAATGATGATGCCACTATTCTACGCATCCTTATCATGGATCAAGGCGGCCCTCCTTCAAAATTTGAGTTTTGTTTTCATTATATATTTTTTCTTGGTGCCAGATGTATAAGAGAAATATATGTACCATAATAAAATACTAATTTGGTGCCAGATGTACAACAAGATGTCTACCAAAAGAAACTTCTGATATTTTTAATTTAAAATTAAAGCTAACACACATTCCATTTATTTCTTTTTTCTTTGTGACAATAATATATGTGTACAGCAGAAAACCTAACACATTTTAATTATATGTTGGTGTGTTGTGACAATATTGAATTTGCATATTTCGGCGTTCCTTAGTCGTCACGGAAAGGCACAGCTTTAATGATGAATATCGGGTCATCCAATGATGAAATTTGTGATGTTTTGATAGAAAATGCATGACAAACATTTTTGTTAGAAACAAGGTCATTCTTTTTTTTTTTTTGCGAGTAGAAACAAGGTCATTCTAGGTGACGAAATATACAAATTTTATGATTTTTTTTTTTTTTGCATTCTGTGACGCGCTAGAATGTCACTGAATGTTGTCTACTGCATGTAATCTTCACCAAATGTACATCGTTTTATGATAATTCTAAAAACTTCATCACAAAATACTAAATACTACCTATGATGGCGATGCTGTGACAAAATTAGTGATGCTAAAGTTACGTCACAGATGGCCTTAAATAAAAAAAATATAACATTCTATGAAGTTTACCAATCATCACTAATACTCAAATTCCTTGTAGTGATCGCCTAAATAAAATGATAAAAAAACTTGATGAGTGTTCAAACAAAGCGATATTGTACCCACTAAAAATCTGGTGAGGATTACTCGTTTAATGGCACATGTGAGGTATATCCAACGAATCATATCGTATATACAAAATTTTGGTCCGGAAACTTTTCCGCTCAACCTAATTTTCCTCACTACACATCAGGTGTACACTTCATAAGGAAATGCAAGGAGTGAGCTAGAGCCATTCATGATAGTTCTATACAAGCAACGAACACTTGAACATGAATATGCTTCCAAATTCACGGACCCAAATGAATTATGGAAATCTAAATTCAGTCTCAGCAATTTATTGGAACAATATTAACTACACATACAAGCAGAAAACGAACGGTAATCCTGCTTTGTAACAACTGTTGATGACGGCATACATATTCTAATCAACAGAACTTTATAGTATGGGAGCCGCTGGAGAAATGTTTAGCTGCGGCTACCAGCCCTGCTGCCCCATCGTCACTCTTGGTCCTGTCACTCCCACCGGTGGCCGCAGCTGTTGTGCTGAAAAACCACGCGAACCACGACGCCACGGCTGAGCAAAATCCGGCATCATTGCTGATCTTCCTGCTGTTCATCATCGGCTTTCCTGTGCGAACCAACCAAACTTGGGTTTTACTTTCAGTTTCGGTGTCCTACTTTCTTTTGTTGGTAGCTGCGCTAGGCAGGTGAAGGCTTTATATGGGCGCATTGAAGGTCCAGCAAGACACAGCTTGCTTGGTCACCAAGGTAGAAAGTGAGGACGACTGGACAGTGGTTGAACGAGGACCGTGCTTGATGAGCTTGGACTGAGGTCACTGTCATTTGACCACGAGCTGAACTGCAGAGTTTTATTGAATACGGAAGAAGTCATGAACTTGCCATACAAGATGAGTTGGAAATGTTCCTGAATTCTGTTGGCCATCTGCATCAGGCGCTACCATCGGTCACAGCAGAATGATTTGAAAAAGGAACCTTCGTTGTCTTTACCGATTGGATACGACAAAGCCTCTCCTAGAAACGTGCCTGACCGAATAGGCTACAAAAACCGATCAGCACAGGACTCGCAGATGACCAATGCATTTGTAGTCCACACAAGTACACGAACTCGGTAATGTTCCTGGCCAGATCAATTTCTTGTCCAAGAGAGTGGCTACCAATCGAGGAACCTAATTATGGGGAGACCATTTCCAATTTGTTCAGCAAGAATCATGTCAGTCAACCGAAACGTGTTTAATTTGTCATTTTAAGCAACGCGTTTGACAGGTTTGTACAAATCGATGGGTGCAGCTGTAACCTGCAAATAGCCCTGAAGTTTTAGGCACTGGCAATTAGTGTGCCTCCTACACTTTATATGCACCTGTTTGCAGCATATATACCCACAATAATGTATCTCTTCATTTCAAAATATAGGGTGTATACATATTTGAAGATTCAAACCCCTAATCTATGGAGAAGAATTACTGGTAAGCTTGCGATAGAAAATTTGTACCATTAAAGATTCAATCGTTAAACCAATAATTTTGCAACAGTTTTACGATCCAATCGTTAAATCAACAACTTTGCCATACAAGGGTACACTAAATTTGCAGTTTTATGATACGACTCCATAAATCTATAGTGTTCTGATCCTCTTGACAAAGAATCTGTAGTTTTGTGAAAGTTACTCTAGATAAATGGGGAAAAAACCAAAATAAAGAACGCCTAGAATTTGAAATATATGATGCATCACTCATTTAATATAGAAATAACCATTGCCCAAAAAATGCTAATAAGTAGAAACATTTGATGTCATGAGTTGTAATGGTAGAACCTGTTTAATCTTGTTACTCCTTTACAAGAGTATCTTAGTATTCAACAAATAACAATAATATTTGAACTAAGCGGTCTCTTATGTTATGTACAATCAGCCTATAAGCATGCGCCTTATAATTGAGTACATAAATGTCATATTTGAAAATCCAGCATTCATTATTTTGTGCATGCTTCTTTCGGGTGAAACTATACTTGCATCGAACTACAGAAACTAAACTAATGTAGATGAAACTGAAAGTTAAAAGCATGTATTCAGCATAATTATCACCGATCAAATCGTTTCTCCCTTAAACAGCCATACAACACAAAACAATGAATGTGAAATAATCGTGAGTTTTCATCTACTTCCATTAAATACCTGTATAAAGTGGCCCATGAAGAAAAAAAGGATAAACGTGTGTACAAGAACAAGATTCATGGGTAGATATTTATTTACTTTGTGGTGTTCCATTGTGCTAATGGGGTGTGAGTTTTAATTACAGAGTCTATTGAATCAAGGAGAGACACAGAGAGGGAATCTAATAGAGTGAGGAAAATGGAGATATCGATTGAGTATTCAGCTAGTCTCTAGCTTGGAGATGCTTTTAATTAGCTCTTTGCTTTGAGATCTCTTAATTTGATCTTGCTCCAGTTCCTACATCCATAACACAGTGTTCTTCCTCGGTGCAGGCTTTGCCACCTTGTCTCCACGTACCCCTCACGTGTAGCAGATTAAGTGCACTGGATCACTCCATAGATTGCCAAACTGCTGGCACGCGGTATGCCTGCTTTTTAATTTGCTGTTTGGGCCAGTATTATGCTCTTTATTTGTCCACTGCTACCGTCGTGACCAGCACAACCTACCTCTCTCCTCCCTATCAACTCCTCCCACCATTGCTACTCTCGTTTATACAGATTATGGCCTGGATTCGGCTTCTGTGCTTAATGACATTATAAAACACGCTTCATGATCTGATCGAGAGGGTGCAAAGTCATCTACGGAATGAGACTACAATCAATGGGGTGGATATAAGAATGTGGATAAGTAAGTTCATTGTTGTGATGAATTTAAATTACACAAAAATCACCGGACCGAAAATATGCAAAAAAGCATTCAGTTCGATAACAAAATGACAAGATCAATTGAATTTCTTGTGACTGTACCCCTGTACGTGGTAGCGCTGCACTACTCAAAAGCATGAACTAATAATAATACAATCATATATACACTAATTTATGTGCAGTATTTTAGGAGCCTGCCATATGCGAAATATCACGGTGCATATATCCTAATCAAGCAAACTTTACATTATGAGCTCTGGAGAAATGCTTAGCCGCTGCGACCATCCCGTCCGCCGGATCATAACCGGAGGCACGCTTGCGACCGGAGTCCGCCGCCTTAGCTGAGCCAAAGCAAGCGAACCAGGAGGATACGGCCGACCATAAACCGGAACCGGGTTTCATCTTCTTGCTTGTCATGATCAGCAAAACAACTCTTCCTCAATTGGGGCACTAATTAAGCGAAGAACTCGTGGACGTACTGGTGGAAATTACAAAGGTGTGTATAGATGTCTCTCAGCCTTTCTGCACTGCTCTCTCTGTGACGATGAGGTAACTGATCGAGATATGGCTGCGGTTGCTGGGTTTATATTGCCCTGCTAATTAATCGCATGTGCCGCTTCAGCTTGCTTGGTGGCTACGTCGGGTCGGCTAATCGGGATAGGTCACTGTCATTTGACCTTGAGGCCACTCAAATGAACTACAGCGCCACAAAAATAACCAACTACACACAAGACACGGAGGCAGAGACACGCACGCCCTTCTTGCGTCGTCTGAAGAATTAATTTATATAAATCAGGGAAGAATGGAACAGGAACCTTCATTCATTGACTTGTTCAAGAAGGAAACGTGTTTGACCAGTTCAGGGGCTCAAAAGCCTGAATCTGGTATGCGTCGTGCATTAGAAAACCAACACGATTATACTCGATGATGATAACTAGAGAGAGGACATTTTAGATTCCTATCTTCCAAATGACATGGTGTAAACATAAGAACGACAAAGAGGTTTTATACATATCGCGGCCGGCCTCCGTGATGGACAATAGTACGTGGATATTTTTTGTGTCTCGTGTCTTGTCAGGGATGAAAGTCAACTCACTGGTGCCGAGCCGGATATAACAACGACAGTCAACACAAGCTCCTGCCCAGCTTATCTATCAGAGCGAGGCTACCAATAGGAAACCAACCTCGAATCTTGGTTGGACGTCCCTTTCTATAATGCTTACGTAGTTACAATCTTGAGGCATTTCTTAGGTGCATTGTTTCAGCCAGTCAAGACCTATCGGGCCTATTGACGTCTTGCCTCTTTTTGGACGGATTTCCGATACGTAGTGTAGGCTACAGGAGCATGTAGAACCACGTTCAAGGGACAAAATTTAACATGAAGCGGATATGTTGGAGCACAGGCGTGCGTGCTAAACGGGCTCGCATGTCAGAGATGTTAGTAAAAACGAGATGCAGTCTCAAACTTCAAACACATTTTTCTTTTAAACCGTTAATTCATTTTCAAATCAGTTTGAACCATGGTGATTTGGAATAATTATTGCAATAAAATGAGATTCAACATACATATGTTTTTGGATTTTTTAACATTCAAATTTTTTTGTGCACTAGTTCAAAATTTTTAACCAACTATTTCAACATTTAGAAGAAGTTGAAGTAGTATATAGAAAATTTTGAACTTGGTTTCCAATAATTTTGAAATAGATATTCTAAAATGTTGAAATGTTCAATTTCAATTTGCATAAGAAACAGTCTATCTAGGTCGAATGATCAAAACATGTGGTGAAATGTACTAATGCAAAAACGTTGAAGAAATCAAAAGGATCTGCTTCCTTTTTGGGTTGACTGGGTTTATGGGCATGTGTAAGTTTCTTGCAGGCTACTAGGCTGACCTATACCTTTGCTTCCTGTCAAGTTACCTGCGTATAAGACGTCCCCCTTTTTTTAAATATGTGTGAAATCCATTCCGAAATTCTCTCTTAACCAGATTAGTGTTATTTTTTGATTTTTTCAATCGTTTTTACCTTTTGTTCCTATTTCAAACCAATGAGAAATTGGAATGAATATATTCAAAAGATGAAAGAAAAAATCTGGATACTTCTAGATTTTAGCCAAAAGGCCATTACTCCGACAGATCAAGTCCTGACTCGAACACTCAGTTCCTCACCGTTGCAGCTCTGCATGACTAAACATTGGACCCTAACCGTTTTGTTATAGCAGTCTCTTGTTTGACAATGTGAAGCTTAATTATAAGTGAAACATATATATATATATGCAGTCATTGCTATGGTTCTCGAATCAAGAATGTTGTTGTCATGAGTTGCTTCGGTGCTACTTTCATTGAGAAGTGGCTCTTCTCTAATCTCTTTCCAGCTAAATTCTTTGTTCATGATCCAAAAGAATTCCAGGCGCCCAAATTTTTTCATCAATATGGAAGGATACGATCGACTGCATCTGTGTTATCATTAATATCATGAAGTAGGATATTAAATCTGCTTAACAAAATAGCTCCATCTGGCCCACAGGAAACGATCTTATGAGGATGTACTAAATCCTGAAAAGGAAAAGAGAAGATTGAAAAATGCAAAAGAAAAACATGTAATATATTGAGAGGCAAGAGTCATAAGCCAAAATCAAGTTCCCATATACATTGGTACCATAAATCCGTCAGATTCATGCAATTTCATTCATTCCAACAATAAGAAGACTGCGCGGAACTGAACCTTTATGTTTTGATATTATTGTAATGGATAAAAAAATGATAGACCTGACACCATTATAATGCGGTTCCATGGTTAACAAGGGAATTTGCTCAGACTAGTATGCCCAAAGTAGTGGATAGCAAGCTAAATAATACTCCCTCCGGTTTTAAATATATGACACCGTTGACTTTTTTCGTTACTTTGACCATTCGTCATATCTATAAATATTTATGCAAATAGCTAATGTATAAGCTAACTTTAAAGTACATTTGATGATAGATCCAATTATATTCATTTCACATCAGGAAACTAATTACTTTAATATTTATTGTTGGTCAAAGTTCAAGAAAAAAAGCCAATGGCGTCACCTGGAGGGTGTATGTTATAAGCAGCCTTGCACTCACCAAATGTTTAGATGAGGTGTGTTCTATAGTTTGTTTCGGTGCCCTTTCAGTGAATCATAGATTTGTCATCAGAAATTAAATATGCCTCGGCGCAGTTTTTTTGGGACAAGGAACTAAGACCTTAGTTACCAAGATCTTTACATGTTAAGTTCATGAGAAAAGGCAAAAGATTTTACCTGAAAGTATGGACCAACATGATCAAAAAATTCAACGCTTGTATGTCGCAGTTGCAGATCAGGCTGCCAGGTTAGCTTTCCTCTGAACAAACTGTAGTTGAAACTGAAAAAACTCAATGCTTAACAATTACTCATATCAACGCTGCTTGCAAATTGCTTGATCTACAGTATAGCCCCATTTTGCCGTACATGCTGACAGTGGCAGTTCCATCTGTAGCACCATAACTTTGTTCCAGCGTGTCTTTGTAAACAGATAAAACTGACCCTTACATGAAAATTTGTAGTGGTGCTAGAAGTCACTACTACAATCAGAGACAACTCCCCACCAGAAAAAGAGACCTCTGTTACCACCGGTAGGTTTCATGGAGATGGCCAAACTGAAGCTTAGCATTCCTTTTATTCTGATGAAATGTGCATGCTGACAATACGTGGATCAAAGAGTATGTCCCTCAGCGGCTCAGCTGTCACAAACATGCTCCGCAAAATGAAATATGTTGATCATGTGGTATCTGAATGATTACCTCAGCATCTGGCTCAAGCTTTATATGTTTTACCAAGTCAAACTGCCATTGATTGTCTCAAATTCTATTCTCCCCAATATATTCTGTATGAGATTTTCGACACTGCATTCTACCTTCACTTGAAGGTATATAATGTACCTGCCACCGGCCTCACCAGCAGTATCCCCAAAACCAGCTGTTTTTAGAAGGGGCAATTCTAAATTCATCTGGAAATAGCATTGTGATATGCTGATGTCTCGCCACATTTTAGATACCAGTGTCAAGGGATCTAATAAAGACCATGTAATGCCCCAACATGTTTGGCACGCTATTTCGGAGAACCTGGCCAAACTCGGTGAACAGTGTGTTTAATTACGGAGATAACTTTCTATTTGGCCAGGTTCTCCGAAATAGCATGCCAAACATTAGCATTGGGTTAGAGCTTAGTGTGTTTAATTACGGAGATAATTACCATGTTTGGCAGCAGCGTGAATATATCAATACGTATGTGTGTGAAGAAAAAAGTAATAAACAGACAAGCTCTAACCCAGTGCTAATGATGCACAAGTTGCGACTTATTGACAATATAATTTTTGCAAAAAGGGAAAAAATGTAGATTGCACAGGACAATAAGCTTCCACTTCCATTTTATTCCCAACCTCAAAGGAAAATGATGCAAACCTGGACTAATATAACGGAAAAACCGTGTTGACGTGAAATCAAGTAGAAAGATCTTTTGTTCACCATCAGATTCTTGTCAAATGAAAGGGGCATTATATTGAATTGATGACTTTTGGACCTTCTGGAAGGCTTGGGAGACATGAGATGAATAGAAAAATGCAAGTCTGAGAAGGAATCATGGTGAAATAAGAAATGAATTAAATAGATAAAAATGTAAAAAGGAATCAAAACAGGAAGAACTTGAAAAGTTCATGTAAAAATGTTTCTCCTGGATACAAAGAGGTAATTAACATTCATAATCAGCTGTTCAGTTAGCTCTTCATGTCATAAATGTGACAACATGAACTCGTCTAATAAAAATAGAATGCACCTTTTGAAATCTGTTCTTGCAACGGAATACATTACCTCTGATTTCTAGTATCACTATTTGCAAGATTACAGAAGAAACCTTTGAATACTGCATAGATGCAAATCAACATTGGTTATCACTTGCTGTCATGTTGAGTTATGATTCGGTGGTGTGGATTTTGTACCTCCTAGGCAGGGGCGGATCCAGCGGTCATATGTACGCCATTTTGTCTGCGCCCACCACTGCCCCCCAGGTCATATGTATGCCACCAAGGGTGCACCTTGATGTGTCCAACTGCCATCATATTTTTATTTAAAAATAAAAATTTCAAATGGTCTAGCATATGCATCATGATGCAGCATGAATGGTATCGGTACAGGGTGCACATCCTAGAGCTGAAACTAACAATTGAAGTTGCAAGTTCCATGGAATGTATATGAAGTGGCGCATTACCCAAAGGCTATACATTAGCTTCATGAGTGTAGTGATACCAACTTACAAAAACTTATGCAATGAAGAATTGACAATTTATGTAAAGCAGCTCAATTCAGTGGCTCCAGAATATTCTTCAGAATCCACCGTATCTCAAAGAGAAATGCACTGAATTGAATAACTATGGCACATGGGACTTGGATGTCCTTCTGAAAAGGGCAGGAAAACTAAAGAACAGAGTATCATTCCAACCTCAGCCCACAAATTACCAAAGTTGAGACACTACGGCAAAACTTTCAGAGGGTGCCAACAGAGAAAACCTCCAGAACTCGACAATGAGCTTTAAAGTTGAGATACTATGGAAAAACTTGCCCAAAAATTGTCGTGACTCGCAGATTACTTCCAGAAACTTAAGTTCCCAAACATTGCTTGAAACTCAATACAACATGCTAGAAATCTAAAGTAGCAGTTTATTAAAATTTAAAGGCATTTTTGGAATTCAAAGTTTCATTTTTTATGTAACTGAAACTTTCAAAACTTGAATCTCATGTTTCAGTTTCAATGCATCTATTTCTACAAGTGTCATTAACAAACGAAAATGTTCCAACTTCACCACTTGTACATGAACACAGCAATACTAAATACATTAACAGCTTGTGGACACTGTAATGAAAGACCACCAAACTAATACACCTGAACTAGATAGGCACAGTGATCACAAGAAAGGGCATCTTAAGCAAACTGTAATTAAGAGCAAACAACAATACTACGTAAAGGGTAAGCCATTTGCAATGTCATAACAGGAGATTCGAACCAGAAATATTGAAAACCTTCTCGGCACTGAGTGATAAGCCACAATCATGTAAGCCCCATTATAATGTTCCATAGAAGAAAATTTTGTACAAATATTCAAACACAGGTACTCCAAAAACATTTTACATCATCCTCTTTTGTTTTGTTTGTTCTGGTTGAAACAGTCAGAGTACTAACCTTTTTATTTTTGGGGAGGAATTACTTTAAGCTGCTGACAATAATTCCAGTTGATCATCTTCGGGACATATTCCTGGCATAATCAGTTCTTCACTAAATGACAATTGAGATGTTTGTCGGTAACCTTCGTCCTTCATGTGTTTCGCAAGCCTTATCAATTCTGCACTTATATTTTCTGCCTCAGGATGTTGATGTTGTTCTCCAACAACAAACACATGAACTCGGCTATTAAGCTCAACCCAGCTACACCCTGGATCTTTGTTAACCCCTCGGAGTCTCATCAAATGTCTCACCCTCTCAACTCTCAACGTCACTCCATTATCTCTGGGAAGCATAGATGTTCGACAACAAAATATAAGCTGAGGAATCCTCAGTACCTAATTCCATCAGCCGTTCACCTGCATATGATCCAACATCAAAGTCCCTTAAACTGCGACGTGCTCCTAGGACTATACGCCATAGGCACGTTCTATGGCCAATAGTAATTGACTCTATGAACTCCTTTGCTTCCTTCAGAAGACCTGCTCGGCTAAGAATATCAATCATGCAAGCATAGTGATCAAGCCTAGGAGCTAAACCATAGTCCTTGGTCATGGACCTAAAATAAATCCAACCTCTATCAACTAGGCCCATGTGGCTACAAGCACACAGGACATTAATGAATGTTATATAATCAGGTGCAGTGCCCTCAAGCTTCATCTCTTCAAACAAGTCAAGTGTGTTGGCGGTCGTTAAGTCATGTTTTGACCACCAACTTACCGGTAAATAAAAAGCATAACACCAAGATTCTGTGCATAGTAGATAGGATTAATGCTACTCTACAAGTTTTGGTGGATATTTGGATGCAGGGGTGAATATGGAGGAAAGTGGGCCTAGCCAGGGAAAATCCCTGGCCGGCCGGCCCCATCCTAGGTCGGCCGGCCCCACCAGGTGGCCGCAGGCACCGGGCTTCCTTCGGTGGGCTGGAAACTGGTCCACAACACATAATTCAAGGCCCAACTCAGCGTATTTGCGCCGACTTACCAGAGGTGGGCCATTTGGGCCTTAACTTGGCCCCTACTGCAATTCTGCCGACCCCAGCACGTAGCCGACCTTCGGACCGCCATCAGGAGGCAATCAGGAGCGTCCAGGAGCAAGGCGGCGGCCAACCGCCACAGTGGACGGCCGGCCGGCCCCCTTACTTGGCCGGCCGGCCGACCTTGGCGCCACCGCCTCTCCAGCTTCGGCTATAAGACCCCCCTGGTCCTGGAGAGGCTATAAATAGCCCTGGCCGGCTGCAGAAACAATTCGCACCACACAACACACTTCATCCAAGTGTTTACCTTTTGTTTAGTAGTTACTTTGGGAGTTAGAGTAGAGTAGAGTAGAGTGAGAGCTCTCTCGGGCTTCCGGAGTTTTCTCAGAGTTTCGGTATAGCTCTTTTATACCCTTACTCTTTCGAGATATTCTTTCATTTAATATATAATTAGTTTTATCTTTATTTATTTATTTAGTAGTTCTTTTCTATTTAGTTTATTATTCGGTTAAGTAAGTGCTCGTAGAAGTCTTGTTGTGGGATTCGTGATTGTTGGAGTAGACAAGTACGAGAGAGTGCCGTCGTCGGAGATGACGTCGGGTGAAATCTGTGCTTGTTTATTCTTAGATAGGGCTGCTCCGTTGATCAAGAGTAATTCCTCTAGGCTCTAGGCGGGTTGTAAGCATGACGCTTAGAGCTTGGCCTATGCACGTTTGGCACCCAACCCCACGGAGGATGGTAGCCGCGAGTGTATGTGACAGCTGCACCGGTCTCTGTAATCCACCACGTCCGGGTTGGACTCAGCAGGGTCTTAATTATAGCGGATGGATCCCTAGGGTGAACTAGCAGCATCGGTTGCCTTGGCACTTCTGTGCTCCAAAACGACATGACCTGTATGTGTATGAGCTTAGCTAGAGTAGATAACATTTGTAGACTTGACTGCTAGGAAGAGTAAATAATAGCTAAACATACAGGTAGCCTTAACTCTATCTCGTTGCTCTCCCAAATGTATACTACAGTTTTATTTCTTTTATTACCTTGGATTGAAATGGTGTGTGCCACCTATATATATATATCATGCCAACTTACCCCGTTTCAAGTATAGTTGATACATTATTTCTTCTCTAAATTATTCAAGCTTTGCTACTATTCAGCTCCCTTTTGCTCTACTTCCCTACGGAAATATAAATACGATAACCCTATAATACTCTAAGGTGAAATGCTATAATGGTGATCCATGCGCTTGCGGAATTAATGAATTTAATTTTATCGCATAAGAACCGCCAACAAAGTGCACCATTGCCACACCCATTTTGTGAAAACCCTGAAATGATTGAGTTCCAAGCAATGACATCCCTATCAGTCATCCTTCTGAAGACAGCCATGCATCTTCAAGGTTCCCACACTTTGAATACATTGTAGACAGAGCGCTTCCAACGGAACCACCCAAACCAAACCCAAACTTCAAGATTTGCGCATGCAACTGCTTCCCAGGCTCCAATGCTGCAAGGCACGCACTGTTATGGGCAGGCCTTAGGGCCTGGGCACTGTAGAGGCACATGGTACTGTAGCAACGCGGTTACTGTAGCGCCATCGTTCCTTAGCCCTCAAGTTAGGTTAATTAGGGATAAGGTCAGTTTCTTAGGATTAGAGCCGGCTCTCCCATCTCTATATAAAGAGAGGCACGACAGTCATTTGTAAGGAATAAGAATGAAGCAAGTTTATCTCCAATTCCTCTCTCAATCTCTTCCTAAGCTGATGAGCGGGCAACAGCTCTAGTTATCCCCCACCATAACACGCACATGCTCTAAGAACACTAGTTATGGTCAAATTAGTGGGCATGATGACCTCTTTGTCCATCTTGGCATAGAGCATCATGGCTTCCTTATGATCCTCATTCTGCACATGCCCAGCAATCATTGTCGTCCAAAGGACGACATCGTCAACATCGTACATCAGAAGAAAACCATCTTTTGCATCACCAATACAACCGCACTTGGCATACATAGCCACTAGTGCACTATTTACATAGACCTGCATTTCAAACCCAAGCTTTACCATCAAACTATGAGCCTGCTTCCCCAACACCAACGCTCCCATGTCACTCCATGCATTGAGTACCCCAATAAAGGTGAATCAGTTGGTGAGAATCCTGCAGCATGCATCTGAAGGAACCTCCTAGCTGCGCTCTATGCTTCCCTGTTCTGAGCATGCCCCATGATCATGGCCGACCATGTGATTGAGTTCCTCTCCTTGGAAGACTCAAAGACCTACTGCGCTGCATCCATACACTCAGTCTTTGCATACATCGCGACAAGTGAATTCTCCACGGAAACAAACCCCACCAACCCATCTTTCACAACCAACCCATGCACCGGCACACCCATATACAAACCCGATGGCACGCTAACTGCGCTAAGAACTGCTGTGGTGACAAACTCATTTTTCTCCAAGGGGCACTCCTGAAGCATCAGCTGAAAGAGCTCGAACGCCTCCTCGGAGCACTTCCCCGCAGCGTACCCAGACACCATAGCGGTCCATGACACAGCGTTCCGACATGGCATTTGGTCAAACACGCTGCATGCATCAGAAGTCATACCCAACTTACAGTACATGTTAAACACGGCTGTGGAGATGAACACATTATTGGAGCCGCCGGAGGGAGTCAGCTTGCAAGCGAGAGCGTGCGCCACGACGCCGGCGGACGCGCAGGGCACGCGGGCGGTGGCGGTAATTGCGGCGGCGAAGGAGTGCAGGGACGGGAGGACGTCGGCGGCGGACGAGCAAAGCATGGAGCGGAAGTGGAAGAGCGCGAGAGAGGGTTGAGGAGGGAGTTCCATGAGGCGACGTCTTGGGTGGCGTCGGGGATGTCGGCGAAGACGACGAAGGCGGAGTGGAGGAGGGGCCGATGGAGGGAGCAGTAGAAGGTGATGAGGGAGTTGGAAACGGGCGCGTGGGAGGCGGCGCCGGACTTGAGTGCCCACGCGTGGAGAGCCTCGCCGTCGCGGGGGCCGGCGGCCGCGCGGCGGAGGTGCTCGATGAACTGCGTGTGCGACATGCGCCGCGCGGACGGCGCCGCGCCCGCCATATGGCGTCGCATGGGCGGGTGGAGGCGGGAATGTTTGCCGTGGGCCTATGGCATTGAAATAAATTATATTTCTAGATTAGAGTTAAATCAATATCAAATTATCTTAATTTTGATTATATTTATAAATGTCAATACAAATATTAATAATATTAAACTAGTATCGGTGAACTACTTATTAAAATGATACTACTATTTAAAATGATACGTGAATCACATTTTCGTAGTGTACTACTTATCATCATCCTAGCATCCCAGAGGGAGTACCAAGTTATTAATTGTGAGTATTTGAGTTGATATGTAATGTTCTATATGTATGTTTTTATCATTATATATGCATTGTAAATTTGTAATAGTTAATCAATTATTTGCGACAAGAACATGGCATAAAATTAGCACACAACAGAGTTATACACTCTTGTAACACTTCTTTTCAAGATCAATAAATAGTTTTATGATAAATCAATAAGAGTAAAGTGCACCGGCGGTCCTTAAACTTGTCTTCGTGTGTCATCTAGGTCCTTAAACTCTCAAAATGGGTATTCAGGTCCATAAACTTGTTATATAGTGTGTCATCTTGGTCCAATCGAAACTACACCTATAGATGCCGATGTGTCTGCTAGTGGAGCATGATTTGTCATACTTTTCTTACTTTTCTTTTCCTCAAATTCGTATAATCATCAGAATTCGTGCTAGAGAACATTGTTTAACGTCATCATGACTTGATCAAAGATAAATATTATGAAATTTGTGTCATACAAAGAGCCACATCTCAAGATAGGAGTATTTTCAGTATTTTGGACCTAGATGACACGTTTTAGCAAGTTTAGAGATCTATATACTCATTTTGAGAGTTCAGGGAACTAAGTGACATCCAAGACAAGTTTACGGACCGCCCGTGTATTTCGCTCAATCAATAATTTCCTCTAAAAACTGAGTTTGATATACCAACTGACATGTTCAGTTTCCTTTAAGTGTTATGGATTCACATGCTAAATATTTATTATGCAATGTCATAATGTTTGCATTTGTATGGCATATATGTAGCTTAATTTTGAAAATAACCTTTTTCATGCTTTTAAACAAATAATGTGTTTATGATTTGAACTATTTCTGATTAACGTGGCTTCCATATAGAACATCGAAGATTTGAAATAATAAAAGGTTAAGCATAATAGAATCAAATCTGAATATATAAAATTCAATAATGCCTGGGACCAAAACTGAAAAGACCTGGCCCAAGTCAAACTCCAACAAGCCTGTTTGGTACAGCTTCTGGACTGGATTATGGATTCTGCTTCTGACACTGTAGATACAGCAAAAACACTGTAGCAGAATCCGTTTTCGGCCTGCAAAATCACTTCTCATGGATTCTAGCACTGTAGCTACAGTAACTAATGTAGCGCACTGTAGCAGAAGCAGAATACAGAATCCCTTTTGCCAAAGAGGGCCAATTATATCAGTTCAGCATTCTCTCCTGTCGCCACCGGCGGGGAAACCTAGCACGGACACGACTCCCTCCCGATGGGCAACATCGGGAGCAGAAGCGGCCCTCCTCCTCCACCTCCGCCGCCGCCTCATCTCCAGGGCCTTCTACATCGGGTGCCGCCGCCGCACTACCACCGGTACCCCGGGTGGCCACCTGGTGCTGCTCCGCCGCCGCTTGCCGTGCCGGCGCAGGTTGAGCGGCAGAAGGCCGTGGCGGTGAGCACCGGCGTCAACATCAAGGGGAACACCCTGCGGCTGGAGCCTGATGACGACGGTCGCGGCCGCCTCCTCGCCTTCTCCTTCGACGCCGACGCCCCCGGAAGGTCCGACTGCTGCTTTTCTTTCCCCCTTCCTCCCGCCTCGATAGCTCCTAGACTAGTTCTTGGAATCTTTATATCTTTGATTAATGACTCAAGTGTGAAAATGTCTTTGCTGCGTTGGGCTCTTTGGATCTCGTGCTTGTCGTATTACTCCTATCATGCTGAATTTCTCCCAGACAAAACTACGGCACTTTTTTTTTTCCGCAATCATGTGCTCATGTTTGACTGAACAAATTGGGCATATCGTACGTATCAGCAAAAGGATGTGGTAAATTTGCCAAAGAGAAAAGCTAACACTCACTCGGGTGAAACACACCACTTCATCACCCGAATTTTTCTTCCTCTCCCACTTCAGCTCCGGCGACCAAATGACCTTCTTCCCTGACTCCGGCAGCACGAGGTGTGACATCCCAGATGTCTCGTTCATTTCTCTACAGTGCTCAGTCATCATGTAAAGTTGATTAGGTGCAAATTTCAATTAAGTCACATAAAATGAAGGATCAAAAACTTGAATAGAATGCAAATTTAAGTAAAATTTTAAAAAAAAAAAAGTTCAAAAATTTGAATATAACAATGTGTAATCAAAAATTTATGGGAAATGTGAAAGCTAAATAAAATCTATTAAAAATTCTAGAGACAATTGCATCTGGGAACTCATTCAAATAAATGAGACAAGTCTAAAGTTTAAACAAGTTGTTTAAATTCCAAATTTAAATTCCTGAAAATATACATCAAATAAAGTTGAAATATATGAAGTACAAATTGTTAGGAAACCACAGGAAAAAGTTGGAGTTCGTTTGGCTTTGTTTTGACCTTCATTTCGAATTTACAAAGGATAAAGAAATTTGAATTGAAAATAGAAAACAGTGCGGGACCCACCTGTCATAGACACAACCCCTGATCTTTCTTCCCCTGCTTCCCCGAGACGCCGCGCATGAGCGCCACCTCCTGCTTGCCGCTCCAGCTCCTGCCTGCCTGCTTCACCATCCGCCGTTCTACTTCGATCACTTTCGAAACTGTGATGCCCTACGTCTCTCTCTCGTTCATTCTCTCACTCCCGGTCTCTCTTTCTCTTCTTTCTTGCGCCCGAGTCGTCGCCAAGCACCCCACCGTCGCCCGGCCGCCACACCGCATCCCAGCTCCGAGCGATCGCCTCCGTAGACTCTCCTTGAGCTACTCGTCGTAACCCCGCAAGAAGAACATCAAGACCTTTCCTCTGTGCGACGAATTTCGCCGTCGACCGTCCGCCGTCGTCGTCGGGAATCTCGTCGATTCCACCGGCTCCGGTGAGCTATAGCTCGATTGCTCGTTCTCATACCTTCCTTATTCAATGGCGCACACTCCTGATATGATCTCGTCCAGGTTCTAGCATCGAGTTCGCCGGAAAAGTCATTCGTCCCCGCCGCCGTCCGCCGGAACGAGTATCTCCACGGTGAACTCCTACCTTCCTGTCTCCCCGTCGACGAGTTCATCAATCTAAGGGTGCGCACGGACGAGGTGAAGCTCATGCTCCCTCTATCTCCTTCTCACGGCGTCCTCCCTCGCCGGAACGCCGCCTCGCCGCCGCGGGTGCGCCGCCGCTCGCCGCCAGCCGTGTCCCCGCCGCGCGCGTGTGCCCATCGCCTTGCGGCCGCTCCGCCTTCACACGTTGGTTGCAGCGCACAGGACCTCGTCGTCCAACTCGCCGCCGTTCAGCCGCCGTAGCCGCGCCACCGCCGCCGGTCACTGCTGCAGTGCGCGCGCTAGGGTTATAGAGTTCAGTGGCAATTCCGTAAATACTAGTAAACTTTGAATAAACTTTGAAATTCAATATAAAATAATTCTGAAGTCCAAAAATAGCAAACTAAATTTTGTTGGATTCGGCTTGATGAGATCTATCCCTAGAGCAGCACGTTGATCAGTGTTCATACATGTTCTGTCCTTGAAAATTGTTAGAAGATGAACCCTATTTAACCTTGTTAAATTCATAATAAATGATTTACTTATCCAAAAATTGCAAACTAGGGCTTGTTGGAATCCTTGTGACATGCCCTTCACAGTGGTCTATGATGTTCATCTTGTTTCTGTAAAGAGAACTAATTATGACTTTCTCTTTGATAAACTTGTCATCTTCATAATAAATAATCTAGGCATGATAAAAATATGAACTTAAGCTTGTTAGGACACCCTTGATGCACTCTGTTCAGTAGTATAGAGCACATCCCCTGTTTCTGCATAGGGAAACCTGTATGAATTTTGTAAGCTATACATTAAATAATTCATAGTAAATTGAATGTAATTTAGAAAATGTGAACTTAACCTTGATCTTCTCCTTTTGAGATGCCCTGTTCATAGAGATGAACCATGATAGTTGTTTCTGTAAGAAACTTTAGTTATGAATTTCTCTTTGATAAACTTGTCATCTTCTTTATAAATTAATTTAGTCATCAAATAATCTTGAGCTTGTGCATACATGTTGTATAGTTGAACACCTATCACCATGATTTTGGGTTGACCAGGAACAACTTTATAATTTATTAACATATTTATGAGCTCAATTGTGATAATTTGAACAAATTACTTAATAAGATAATAATGCTTCATGGGAGTCAATGAAGGAAATACTTCAGACGAAAGTAATAATAATTCTAACATAATTTCAGAACTGAACTTCACTTTTCAAATGTGAAACCAAGTCAATCTCATTGCATCTACATGTTGTGTTCTCTTTATATTCTCTTCATTGACATATAATCGCATTATAGGAAACGATAATCAAGAAGTTGAGGAGGATATTCAGAAGGATCTTTCTAACCAGGAGACAACAGCTGAAGTTACTAACTTTGTTTGTGTACCTCAAGGCAAGCCCCGGTTCATTCCAAACCCTTTTACAAATTTTTCTCTTTTTAGAGATCATGATGTAGGAAGTATAGAATGAATGTGCACTTAAGTTGTAGGAGTTGAATGAAATCCACTTGCATGCTTCCAAATGACCTATGGTTACTAAGTGTCTATACTAGTAATCGATAGAAATTGCTATGCTTACGGCTATGAGTAGTATTGGCTATGATCAGATGATGATAATTAAAAGATGATCTCCCAAGAGAATATTGAGATGTTTTATGGATGAGACCGGGCAGGATGAAATATGCATGTATAGATTGTAGTAACACATGGAGGTGTTGACTACGGTAGCCCTGCCTAGTCGATTAAGGACCGATTCGTTGTTGGCCCCTTGATCAAGCATTGAACAGTACCGGAGGCATACTAGTGCTATGGGAGCTAGTAAACCTATGTAGCATGTATGGTGGCATCGTTGGTTGGTACCCAGTTTATTGGTTGAAAGACACGCTGGGCGTAGTTGGGCAGGTCTTGGCTATGACAATGGTGGGACGGCTGCCCAACTCCTTACACTGGACCCCTCCTTGGTGTTTACTGTCTTGTGAAAGGTTGCCGTATATGACCATCTTGAGTGGTGCATATACGTCGTGTACTTCGGGTTTTCGCCAGCTGGTGTAAATCGATTGCAATCGCTGTCCCTCGCAGTAATGAGTACCCGCTTGTGAATTGAGTCTTCACGTAGTACTCAACTATTGGTTATGATGATGAATGTTGTTGATATCTGATAGCTGGAGGTTTATTATCATGAGTATTATCATAGTTACTGTTTAGCCATGTTTATGCCTTTATGCTTGCTGTTATATGATCATCATTTATGATATTGTTTAAGAAGATAAAATCTGAAATAAGAATTAATTAACAACAACCACTGCTGCCTAGGGCGAGTTATATTTAAAATCAGCCACCTATTATTGGGCCTTTGCATGTCTAGAGTTAATTTGACGGGTAAGACTTGCTGAGTAATTAGTACTCAGGCTTTGTGCCATTGTGGTTTTCTTCTAGTACAGATATGGATCTTCCAGAAGGAGTGCTTCCGTGGGACGTGCAAGTTCCCGAAGGATGGACTGCCCATTGGGAGTCAGATGTGCCGCCGCAGTGATGGGTGTTGCTAGTGTGGTAATCCAGTGGGCTAGGATTATCACTTTTGCTGTATCGTGAGAGTACTTATAGGTTTCGTGAATCTACTCGTATTTTACAAACTTACCGTTTCGTTTCCGCTGTATATTGACACTTAATTATGTAATATTAATGTAAAATATGGATCAAGTGCTTGTATTATCTCGTGTCTGCTTAAACAGCACCGTGGGACAAAGATCCTGTGGATCGGACTGTCACAGCTGGTATCAGAGCAGGTCCAAGATAATACAAACACTTAAACGCCGTATTTTGAAAATTTCGTTATACGGTGAGGATACGTTAGTATTGCCCACATAAGGATGTTAGTGTTCAGGTGGCAGTAAAGGTTGTTTGTGTACTTTTCTGTAACGACGCACCGACGTCCAGGTAAGAAGGTAAGTAACATGCATGGCTCAGGATATTAACGAGCTAGACTCGTATTGTGGGGGGTGTTATTGTTGTTCCATGAGCCGTCGAGCTCGTGAGGAGGCGAGAGGTGTTGAGATTGTTTGAGCCATGCATTACATTTTGTTTTCGCTGACCATCGGCGTGAAAGATGGCGTCACCTGTGTAGGTTGTTTGAGGTGGCGATGTGTGTTCTTCTGCAGGTACACTAACCACGTTAGAGGTCACACCGTTTGCTAGACTAACACGATTGAGAGACGAGTATGCCACCGAAATACGTGCCGATATAATGGCATTGTTTTCTTTTTGGTGAGGAACGGATAAATTAGGTTAACTAAAAATTTGTTGCATTTCAGTGCATGTATAACTCAAGTAAAATCTTGCCTCTCCTTATTGCTCACACTCTTATCATCAAGAGTTTCGCAAGATAAAAATTTGACCAACATTGCATTTGCATAATTGCCTGAAAAATTGATGCTACCAATAAACCGAACAAATTAAATTCAAAACTAGAAGTTGAGTAAAACATTTGAACCCGTGTCACCCTGGTCTTACTCATAAAGCACGCTGCATTTGCTGTCGAATAGCTGTCCAATTCGATTGATCGGTAAATTTCTATTGCCATCGTCCATTGTATCAAAATCTGGAAATGTTCAGAAATTTCAGTCAACTTCAAAATTCTATATCTCTCTCATTTCTGATCCAAATGTAGCTCTTGAGTACTCTCTAGAAAGTGGTTGAAGTCTTCTACGAGTTGGGTTTTCAAAATATTTCGAAATTCTCTATGGAAATCTGCTTAAACATCCAATCTCTGAGTCGATATCAATTCTGTCCAGAACAGAAAATCTGGCGTCGACTGTCAACTTCCACAGACCATAATTTCTGTTCCTTTTATCGTATGAGGTCAAATAAATACTCGTTGGAAAGCTACGAGAGTTCTCTACAACTTTTCAGTTCATCAAATTTCTGTAATCTGCTCCTAAAGTTCTCAGTTTTGTTTTTCGTCACGATTGCCAGTTTGAACCGATTCTGTCTAGTTGCTACACTTCACTGATTTTTCATCAAGTGATGCAACTATTTTCCTTTCGATTCTTTGTACCATGACCTGACCTTATATGTTGAATTACTTGACATATTGTCGTGCTGGACATGACCGTGCTCTTATTTTTGTCGAGCATGGGAACTCGAAGCTTGCCCATCAACCTATCCGCCAACCCTCTTAAAGTGGGTTACTTCTAAATGTTTTCCATTGTATCACCCTGATCTTGCTCTATGAATAAAATTTGACGGCATGAACCATGTGAACCTGCACAATGCCATAGTGTATTTTATTTCATAGGTGTACATTGCAACATCGCATAATGGCATTGCACCATCTCATCGGGGCATACCATCCATATGCATCATGGGAATTGCATCATAACATGTGCACCATTATGCACCATCCATGTGCAACATCCCATAATACACCATTATGCAACATATGCCTCATTGTGCATCATCCATGGCATGACCACATGCATCTGCACCATTGCATATGCATCATCACACGTGTGCACTGCACCATGCCATCATGCAATGCACATGAAATTGCACCATGGCATTGCACTATCTCATCGGGGGACATGCTTGTTAGGGTTAATTAGATAGCATCTTCCAAGCATAAATAACTAAAGATAACGATCAAGAATAGAGCGTTTGAATCATCTTTTCCATTGAGGAGCAATCAATGAACCTAAGATCCTTACGGGTTCGATTGTGTTTACGCTCACTCAATTTAGAACCATCGCCTATTGGCCTCATGTCGTCATTCTTTGCATATGAGTTGAGTGTCAATTTTCGTTTATCCAATTCATATGAAAATCCTTCCTTGGACATCTATCTTCTTTATCCCAAATTGAAGCTTACTCAAAAATCCTTGTTTCTCCAAACTTTCTCCCACTCTTGTTATGCCAATGATCTTGCTTGCACCTAGTCATGGTGAACGTCCAGAAATTCTTTACTAAACCTTTGATTCATTTACGTTGTCCACTTGTTAAAAATACTTTTATGTCTTACAACCCCGGACATTCCTTGTAATCTTCTATGGACCAATCTGAAATAAATCTCTTTTAGTTTCATCTCTTGAGTTCCTACAAGCTTACTTATACTTCTTCCAAATCTTCTTTGTTAATGCATTGCCACCTCTGTCCAGAAATATTCTAGTCTCGTCATGAATTTTCTCACCATCCTGACTGTATCAAACTCAAGATATTGTCAGTGATCATGAAAACTCATCAGCTATCGTTGTACTCATAATTCTAGTATATTCTTCTCCTGAACTCCCTATTTGGTTTGAGAGATATTGTCGAAATATCCTTTTCTTCAAAGTATCTGTCTATGCCTGAATTTCACGCAGACATCACTGTAGTTCCGCTTCCATAATCTTGAAACAAGAAGCCCTCACAATCTCTTTATCAAGGTATATATTCAGACCCTTGATCTACAGGACATATTAAGTAACTTCACATCAATTTCTTAATTGGGTTGTCAAGAATATCCATTCTTGGTAAACCTATCCCCACTCGTTTCGTAATCTCGGGACGAGATTTCTTTAAGGGGGGAGGATTGTGACATCCCAGATGTCTCGTTCATTTCTCTACAGTGCTCAGTCATCATGTAAAGTTGATTAGGTGCAAATTTCAATTAAGTCACATAAAATGAAGGATCAAAAACTTGAATAGAATGCAAATTTAAGTAAAATTTTTAAAAAAAATTCAAAAATTTGAATATAACAATGTGTAATCAAAAATTTATGGGAAATGTGAAAGCTAAATAAAATCTATTAAAAATTCTAGAGACAATTGCATCTGGGAACTCATTCAAATAAATGAGACAAGTCTAAAGTTTAAACAAGTTGTTTAAATTCCAAATTTAAATTCCTGAAAATATACATCAAATAAAGTTGAAATATATGAAGTACAAATTGTTAGGAAACCACAGGAAAAAGTTGGAGTTCATTTGGCTTTGTTTTGACCTTCATTTCGAATTTACAAAGGATAAAGAAATTTGAATTGAAAATAGAAAACAGTGCGGGACCCACCTGTCATAGACACAACCCCTGATCTTTCTTCCCCTCCTGCTCCCCCGAGACGCCGCGCATGAGCGCCACCTCCTGCTTGCCGCTCCAGCTCCTGCCTGCCTGCTTCACCATCCGCCGTTCTACTTCGATCACTTTCGAAACTGTGATGCCCTACGTCTCTCTCTCGTTCATTCTCTCACTCCCGGTCTATCTTTCTCTTCTTTCTTGCGCCCGAGTCGTCGCCAAGCACCCCATCGTCGCCCGGCCGTCACACCCGCATCCCAGCTCCGAGCGATCGCCTCCGTAGACTCTCCTTGAGCTACTCGTCGTAACCCCGCAAGAAGAACATCAAGACCTTTCCTCTGTGCGACGAATTTCGCCGTCGACCGTCCGCCGTCGTCGTCGGGAATCTCGTCGATTCCACCGGCTCCGGTGAGCTATAGCTCGATTGCTCGCTCTCATACCTTCCTTATTCAATGGCGCACACTCCTGATATGATCTCGTCCAGGTTCTAGCATCGAGTTCGCCGGAAAAGTCATTCGTCCCCGCCGCCGTCCGCCGGAACGAGTATCTCCACGGTGAACTCCTACCTTCCGGTCTCCCCGTCGACGAGTTCATCAATCTAAGGGTGCGCACGGACGAGGTGAAGCTCATGCTCCCTCTATCTCCTTCTCACGGCGTCCTCCCTCGCCGGAACGCCGCCTCGCCGCCGCGGGTGCGCCGCCGCTCGCCGCCAGCCGTGTCCCCGCCGCGCGCGTGTGCCCATCGCCTTGCGGCCGCTCCGTCTTCACACGCTGGTTGCAGCGCACAGGATCTCGTCGTCCAACTCGCCGCCGTTCAGCCGCCGTAGCCGCGCCACCGCCGCCGGTCACTGCTGCAGTGCGCGCGCTAGGGTTATAGAGTTCAGTGGCAATTCCGTAAATACTAGTAAACTTTGAATAAACTTTGAAATTCAATATAAAATAATTCTGAAGTCCAAAAATAGCAAACTAAATTTTGTTGGATTCAGCTTGATGAGATCTATCCCTAGAGCAGCACGTTGATCAGTGTTCATACATGTTCTGTCCTTGAAAATTGTTAGAAGATGAACCCTATTTAACCTTGTTAAATTCATAATAAATGATTTACTTATCCAAAAATTGCAAACTAGGGCTTGTTGGAATCCTTGTGACATGCCCTTCACCGTGGTCTATGATGTTCATCTTGTTTCTGTAAAGAGAACTAATTATGACTTTCTCTTTGATAAACTTGTCATCTTCATAATAAATAATCTAGGCATGATAAAAATATGAACTTAAGCTTGTTAGGACACCCTTGATGCACTCTGTTCAGTAGTATAGAGCACATCCCCTGTTTCTGCATAGGGAAACCTGTATGAATTTTGTAAGCTATACATTAAATAATTCATAGTAAATTGAATGTAATTTAGAAAAATGTGAACTTAACCTTGATCTTCTCCTTTTGAGATGCCCTGTTCATAGAGATGAACCATGATAGTTGTTTCTGTAAGAAACTTTAGTTATGAATTTCTCTTTGATAAACTTGTCATCTTCTTTATAAATTAATTTAGTCATCAAATAATCTTGAGCTTGTGCATACATGTTGTATAGTTGAACACCTATCACCATGATTTTGGGTTGACCAGGAACAACTTTATAATTTATTAACATATTTATGAGCTCAATTGTGATAATTTGAACAAATTACTTAATAAGATAATAATGCTTCATGGGAGTCAATGAAGGAAATACTTCAGACGAAAGTAATAATAATTCTAACATAATTTCAGAACTGAACTTCACTTTTCAAATGTGAAACCAAGTCAATCTCATTGCATCTACATGTTGTGTTCTCTTTGTATTCTCTTCATTGACATATAATCGCATTATAGGAAACGATAATCAAGAAGTTGAGGAGGATATTCAGAAGGATCTTTCTAACCAGGAGACAACAGCTGAAGTTACTAACTTTGTTTGTGTACCTCAAGGCAAGCCCCGGTTCATTCCAAACCCTTTTACAAATTTTTCTCTTTTTAGAGATCATGATGTAGGAAGTATAGAATGAATGTGCACTTAAGTTGTAGGAGTTGAATGAAATCCACTTGCATGTTTACAAATGACCTATGGTTACTAAGCGTCTATACTAGTAATCGATAGAAATTGCTATGCTTACGGCTATGAGTAGTATTGGCTATGATCAGATGATGATAATTAAAAGATGATCTCCCAAGAGAATATTGAGATGTTTTATGGATGAGACCGGGCAGGATGAAATATGCATGTATAGATTGTAGTAACACATGGAGGTGTTGACTACGGTAGCCCTGCCTAGTCGATTAAGGACCGATTCGTTGTTGGCCCCTTGATCAAGCATTGAACAGTACCGGAGGCATACTAGTGCTATGGGAGCTAGTAAACCTATGTAGCATGTATGGTGGCATCGTTGGTTGGTACCCAGTTTATTGGTTGAAAGACACGCTGGGCGTAGTTGGGCAGGTCTTGGCTATGACAATGGTGGGACGGCTGCCCAACTCCTTACACTGGACCCCTCCTTGGTGTTTACTGTCTTGTGAAAGGTTGCCGTATATGACCATCTTGAGTGGTGCATATACGTCGTGTACTTCGGGTTTTCGCCAGCTGGTGTAAATCGATTGCAATCGCTGTCCCTCGCAGTAATGAGTACCCGCTTGTGAATTGAGTCTTCACGTAGTACTCAACTATTGGTTATGATGATGAATGTTGTTGATATCTGATAGCTGGAGGTTTATTATCATGAGTATTATCATAGTTACTGTTCAGCCATGTTTATGCCTTTATGCTTGCTGTTATATGATCATCATTTATGATATTGTTTAAGAAGATAAAATCTGAAATAAGAATTAATTAACAACAACCACTGCTGCCTAGGGCGAGTTATATTAAAATCAGCCACCTATTATTGGCCTTTGCATGTCTAGAGTTAATTTGACGGGTAAGACTTGCTGAGTATTAGTACTCAGGCTTTGTGCCATTGTGGTTTTCTTCTAGTACAGATATGGATCTTCCAGAAGGAGTGCTTCCGTGGGACGTGCAAGTTCCCGAAGGATGGACTGCCCATTGGGAGTCAGATGTGCCCGCCGCAGTGATGGGTGTTGCTAGTGTGGTAATCCAGTGGCTAGGTAGGATTATCACTTTTGCTGTATCGTGAGAGTACTTATAGGTTTCGTGAATCTACTCGTATTTTACAAACTTACCGTTTCGTTTCCGCTGTATTTGACACTTAATTATGTAATATTAATGTACAATATGGATCAAGTGCTTGTATTATCTCGTGTCTGCTTAAACAGCACCGTGGGACAAAGATCCTGTGGATCGGACTGTTAGACGAGGTTAGTGTTGCGGGTTGGGGTTAGGGTTCGGGGCTCAGCCTGGGGAGACAGGCCGGCCTGACTGGGGTGGTGGGAGAGACGGTGGAGGCAGAGGCGGCGGGAGATGACGGTTTGGCCAGGGTCGGGGTGGGGGCAAGCATGGCGATGGCGGCGCAGGGAGGCAGCAGGGGAGGGGGTAGGAAGGAGGTTGCCTCGGCAGGCCCGGCCTCGCCGGCTCCGGCTGCGTGTGCGGAGCTCCGGCGATGCCCTAGCCGGCCAAGGCTTGGCAGCGGGCCCTGGGGGCGGCGGCGGGGGCGATTTCTCATCTGGAGTAGGGCTGCAAATAGGTGCCCCTTATGGTACCCTCCGACCCTTTTTAGTTCAACCAAATGAACTAATTTTCTAAAATAAGCTCTCATTTTGGAAAACTTGTTCATTTTGTTGAATTCAAGAAGGTCGGAGGCGACCCTTAGGGTCACCATTCACCAGTTTGCACCCTTAATCTGGAGGCTGCAGATGGGCGAGAGGAAGAAGAAATACAGTAGCTGTCTGATTTTGATCTAGTGGTCAGAAATTCGGGTGAGGGAAGCGGCAGATTTGCCCTGGTGAGGGATAGACGGGCCCTATTTGCAAAATTATTCGATCTACACGTTCTGTGTCTCGAGCGTATATTAATTTGCAGTATGTTGGGTTCCTGGCAGTTTGGTGTTGATCGTGACAAAACTGGAAGTTGAAGTGTTGAACAAAGTAACAAGAATGTGGTTTTAGAGTTCTTAGTGTTCGAGCTTAGTAGTTTGCATTTCTGTCAAAGTGAAACTCTTGATGCAGCACTAGGCTCAGTTGAGCTTTAGAACTCTCAGTGGTTATTAGCCATGGTTCTTCATTCTTAATGTTACCTCCCCTAATCATACAGTTAAACTGTGTCGTCCTTGCTAGGCTTTATCACTTCTTGAGGTTTGGCATTATTACCTCGTCTTTATATCTTCTTCAGCCTGTGTAGCAGTGTTTATCCCTGGCACCTGCCTCATGTTCCCACCTATTAGGCTATCACCTGTAGCATCTTTATGATTTTCTATAGAATCAGTACACCATTTGTAACTAAAATACTGATTCATGGATGCTGATCCTCTGAACAGTGTAACTGTTTGCTTCTTTGCACAAGAAGATGAAGAGCATATCTTGAAGGCTACAAAAGAAAATTTGCACAAACCTGTGACAGTAGCTTTCAAGGAAGGTCGTGGTCACGAGTTCAAGCAACCATCTGGGACAGGAATTGATGTCTCTCTGTTTGAGGAATCTGACCTAACTAAGGTTGGTGAAGGTGGTGTATTCCCTGTTGCATTCAAAGTGGAAATGGCTGTGTCAAGCAACCAAGAATTAGAAGAGGGGCACGAGAATGAAGCACCAAAGTGTCTTGTTAAATTTGCTATATTTGTGAAGAAAGATGATGCTGAATACGGTGTTCGAGTTGTGCAGCAGGTCTTGTGGGTAAATGGAACTAGATATGTCTTGCAAGAGATATATGGTATTGGCAACACAGCTGACAGTAATAATGATGGGGATGATTCTGGGAAAGAATGTGTTATTTGCCTTTCAGAACCAAGAGATACAACTGTTCTTCCATGTAGGCATATGGTGAGATATCCTGTCATACTGACTATTCTCTTAGTAACAACGTGCCAATTGAAACTAGTTTGAAATTGAAATCACGACTCCCTTTTATATACCTCAAAATGTATAATCAAGCTAAATGTTTCGTGTGTACTGTCAAATCTCAACCAAACCTTGAAAAAGAAATTACAACTACTCTCATGTTAGTAGGCATCGTATCTCCCTTCTTTTTCATGTTCACTAAGCTAGTCACTGCACTTCATATTCTTCTAACTTATCTCTTCCAAATCTTTGATGACTTACATGAATACGGGGACAGATTCTTTACCACTTCCTCTTACAACTGAAACAGAAAAAATGACAATATGTACTGTAGTGTTCATTTCTAGGTACATTACTAGACTCTTTTCTGTTGTTCGAATGTGTACTTAATATCTCGTTTTGCACTACGGTTTCGAGATATTGAACCAGTAAAACAGTAATATGTTTTTGCATTTTTGCAGTGTTTGTGCCGGGAGTGTGCTCAACTTCTAAGGATTCAAACCAACAAATGCCCGATATGCAGGCAACCTGTTGAGCATCTTCTTGAGATTGAGGTTGATATGAAATCTGGTGGTCATCAAGGCACACACTAGCTGAGTGAAGTCACAATCACTAGCAATTTGGCTGTATATTCTGTGCGTGTATAGGAAATTACCATATGTAGTAGGATGAACCCAAACTCCCAAAGGGGTTTAAGAGTGCATTCCCTGAGTCTTGAGCTAAACCTTGGAACGTTTAGTTGCAACACAGATCTCTTTTCCGTAACAAATTGGCAGAACAGACATCTTCGTTTTGATTTGCGTACCGTGTGCCATGAGTAAACATACCTTGTGTACTAGTGGATGTTTTGTGATGTTTAGCAATCTTGCGAAAGAAAATAGCCTCAACAATTGTAGTAGGCAAGCGCACTTATTTCACAGCTATTAAGATCTGTGCCATTGAAGACAAACCAGCGCATATATTCTACCATGTCAGATTCATTGCAAGCAATTTATTTGAGGCAGTTGATAACAAATTGTGGGCGAAATTTGATGTTTTGTGCAAGCCCTCGGGCATGCTCTTTCTGCTTTAATGGCTTCCAGATTAAATCTGCCAAAGTCAAAATTTGCAAATGCAATATTCCACTATATTATTCTTGCATAAGATTGGTGATTAACATATATTGCATCAAGGTCTCTACAGGTTCAGGATCATATTAAGCTTCAGAATCATGAGCAGCAATTAATCAATTTAGAGAATCTGCAACTTTAACACGATCATGAAGCTCACAATAAATTACGACAAGTGCATATAAAGTTCAGTTCTCTGGGCTGCAGACAACACTTACAAAGAACTACGATAGTATCGCAGGCATCACCTACCATACCAACAATATATGTTGGTTTACATTCAGTACGAAATAAGGGTGCTGAAGCCTATGAACTGGAATACATAGCAAGGTTTAGGCTCAAACCGCAGTAGTGTGGCATATGAACGTCCATACATAATAAAATAAATAAAACACATAAGTTAATGGGAACCAATTTCGTCTTAGTTTATCCAGAACTGTCGACTTAAGCCTCTGCAAGTCAGTGGGTTCCCCCGGACAGGAAAGGATCCGGAATAGAGGCTGGATCCAGCTCAAAGAAGCCACAGAGCTGGCCGCCTTTTTCTTTTGTCAGACGAAAAGAAGGAATCTGGTGAGAAAACTGTAAGTAGTCTTCTGTAGGTACCTCCAGAATACCTCTCATTGTCTGGCCTGAACACAGTAATGTAACCATCTACCTGAGTGAGAAGTAAGATTTTAGTGCCAGCTTCAGTACGCTCAGTAATCTCACCAATGGCATATTTGCAAGCATCCTTGGTGGAAGGAACCCAGCCAGGTGACCAGTTGTGGTAGATGGCCCAAATCTCCCCTACACGAGGGTATATTTCGAACTGTCGTTTCACACCAACTGGGTTGCTTCTACTAAATGCGAGAATGATTCATTTGTGTCGGCCTTATACCTCCAGTTGTGGATTTTAAATGTCCCACAGCTTACAGGTACATCCTCCTCTAACCACATCTTCTCCTGCTCTAACTGAGGGCAAGCTTCGAGCCAGGTCAAATGCACTCCAAATGGATCTATATCTACTTTGTTAACCCAACCGTAGTACTTGGGAAGTTTATCAAAATCACTGTAAAGTGCCCATATTTGGCCTCGTTCAAACTTATTATACGATCGGCCTTCTTCGAAGTTAAAGAATACAGTGTCTGGATATGTGTAAACACTGGGGGAGGGGCATAACTGCTGAGAAGAATAACCAGACCCACTAGCACCTCGTGTACTATGCTGCTGAGTAGGAGTTTTAAGGAAAATCTGCTTTCCTCCCTTTCGCTGGTTTTCCTTTTGAGCACTTCGTTCATTTCCAGAACCAGTTGTACCGTTGCCAGTCAAATCGACAAATCCATTGTTCACTACTTCGTTTGTAGGCACGCAAGACTCAAGAGTAACTGATGGAAATGCTACATCCAGGTCACTTGGAAGTGATGCGGTATCTAGTTCAAGAAAACCACATGGAACACCAACCTTCTCATTTCCCTTTGTTCTAAAAGATGGGACACTGTGGGAAAATCGAAGTAGTTCAGTTGATGGTATAACAAATGATGACTGGTCCTTTGATTTTCCAAAGAGACTCACAAAACCTTTAACCTTTACCAAGGGGATAACAGTGACACCAGCTTCTAGTGTGAAGTTTGAAAGGACCTCTACAACTTCATATTCATAGGATCTATGATTATCTGCGTCTGAGATCCAGTGCATACTCCAACCCCTATAAAGAGCCCATACTTCACCCTTACTGGGATATACTGTATAAGAGCCTCTTCTTTTGCCTTTCGTCCACGAAACAATGTGAGAAAACATGAGGCGATCTTGTGATACCTCTGTCTTTCCCAAGACATAATTGCCACACGCTACAGGCAGTTCATTATCAGTCCATTTGTCCTCTTCATCAGTTGCTGCATCATGCTCCAGCCAAGTGTACTGAACTCTGAAATTGTAAGTATCAAGACGTCTTATTCTAGCATAGTATCGCGGCATGCCATCAAGGTCATCATAAAGTGCCCATATCTGATCAACTGCAAAAAGACTCGCATCCCTGCACGTATCAAAGTCAAAAAATTCTGGGTCAGGGTACGAAAAGTTCCCATCAGTGCAAGTCTTCTCGGAAGTTGTATCATGAGTGTCCTTTTTGATGTTTCTTTCGGTGCCTCCAGTAGTTCCAGCCTCTTGGTTGTTTGTTTTGTTGGAAACATGAGAATCACTAGCCTGTCCATCAGCACCAGCAACAGTATCCCCAGACATTTTACTAGAACTGGAGACGGCAATTGAGAACCAATCTTTCAGTGTCCGCATCTTTTTGGTTGGAGGCTTCTGGATGTTGTTGGCATCAACACGTTCCTTTCTCCTAGAAGATCTCCGTGGACTGTGGATCCCTGTGGAACCCGGTTTCTGCTGATGTATCCACCCCACGACCAAGGTTTTGCCCATCACCAACATTGGTTTGGCAGTGTCCGACGACATTCTTTCGTCTGCTTATCATTTGCAGTTGGTACAGAAGCTTTGCATGGATTCCTCGTGGAAAATTCATCTCCCCCTGTTTCTCTTGTCTCTCTATGGTTAACCATCTCCTCGCCACCTGGTTTGGCACCTGTCTCCTTCGCTACATTCATGCCAGGCCTTGCCTGTTTGTTCTCTTCAGAAGAAGAAGGAGTTCTGGAACAGCCATGTTGAGTGTTCCCACCAACCTTTGGCCCATCACCATTGGCTGCTTTCGATGAGAATACAGATGGCACATCCTGTATATTTATCTCATCTGCAACAAAATTTTTGCGGCAGTTCGGACACTGAATGCTTTGATTCAGTATGTCACTGTAGTACTGGTATTTTGTTTTACAATGGATGCACATGGTCCAGAATGCCCATACATCAGTAGGTGATGGATCTGTGCTACTCCGATTTGCATCACTTTTCTTGACTGGCTCTGTAGTCTTCTTTGGTTCGGTAGCCTGCTTTGGTTGATTGGTCTGGTTTGGTTCAGTAGTCTGGTTTGGTTCTGCAGCGTGTGTTGGCTGTGTATCCTGTTTCATTACTTTAGCCTGATTTGGTGTGTATCCTGTTTTGGTTTTGCAGTTCTGCTTTGGTTTTGCAGTATGCTTTGGTTTTGCAGCTTGATTCGGTTGTGCAGCCTGTGTCGGTTGTGTAGCCTGCTTTGGTGGAACTTTAGAAGAAACCCTCCATTTGACATCATAGGCGTATCGTTTTGCTCGATCAGACAATGTGAATATGCTTCTGAAACTAATTTGAAAGCAGATTCTGCACCAGGATAACAATTTTTATCAGGGTGAAGTAAGAGAACAAGCTTACGATATTGCAGTTTTATGGTTGCCGCATCCGCTGTTCCCTCCACTTGGAGGATTCTGTAAAGTCCAACATTCCATTTTTCTTTGTTTCGGCTGCACAATGTACTTCGCAGACAGTTAAGACCTGGGATATGTTCTCCACCTCAGGAAAAATTCGTTGTGCTTTAAGGGCAATCCTTTTAGCACCCACAAAATCTCTGTTCTCCAACTTCTTAAGAGCAATTTCCCTGGCCTTTAAGGCCTCATCTTTGTTGCATTCCATGATACTGATTACCAAATAGGATCCCAGAATAAAATGGTCTTCACACACAATGTTTTCCAAAGAAGGTTTTTCACCCCTTCTCTATATCTCAAAAATACGATTAACTTGAACCAGCTTACTTTTCTCAGATGCAAACAGAGCCAACAGTATGCCAGGCCCTGCAAAATAAAAGACTAAGTCATATGTCACACTAAACAAAATACACACTTGTCAACTCTACGATCAGAGTCTATTGGCAAACTTGCAACACTTCCGTAAAGATCAGATGGGAAGAACTTTGCAAGAACATTCAATCAACAACAATCATTGTCAAATATCAATTTTGAATCATATATAGAATGTTCTGGAATAAAAGGAGTTGATTACAACCTTAAACATTAGACCATATTTTGTATCACAAATGCACTATTTATAACACAATGTTGTAGGTATAGAAGGTCACGAATTATACAATATTTTGCTGCGAATTGCCTCTCGCATGTACCTAGGCACAATATTTTGAATTTTTGGGCATTTGACTGAATATGCCTGCGACTCTACAGTTGGCTGTCAGGTGGTTGTTTCTTTCTCATTTCAAGGAAGGTTCTACATGAAATCTGGACAGCAGTAAGCCGAATGGTGGTGAGACCAAATGCAGTGCTGGCAATCCAACTGCATACCACCACATTAACTATGCCCCTAGAAGCTCCTATGAGAAACACTTGTTTTCAATCAGAGGGCACTAGTCCTGGTTGTACTGCTCATAAGTCATCAAAAACTAACCATCAGAAGATTGAAAAACGATCCATCATAAACCTAGTACTTCCAACAATTTACCATGCAGAGAAATTCACACATCCAGATATGGAAAACATTAAGCAATGAAGACATATGATATAGAGAGAATTCCTTCAGAGCGCTGCAGTTTTAGTTCACTGACAAACTTAACCACCCCCCCCCCCCCCCCACCCCCCCCCCCCCCCCCCCCCCCCCCCCCCAAAAACAAAAAAAAAGGAGGGGAGGGGGGGTTGGGGGGTTAGCTCGCTGACTGAACAGATGCCCATAAAAGTTGTTGCTTGAAGCACTTCACCAAAGCTAAGTATGGCAGATTGTGGTAACCAAGGAGAAAAGGCCAAAAGGAATCTAAGTCAGATTCAGAAAGAAAAGCAGTCAGGCCCACTGACCAACAGTAACGTATCGCACTGAGTTAACAATGTCAACACACAGTAATCATGTTGAACTAGGAAGAAAATGAAGTTAAAACCAGATTCATTAGCAATAACCAGCTCATCTTACTGTGTATAGCATAGAAAGTTACAATGACATGCTTTTCATTCTCAGGTTTGACAAATACCAAATTCATCAACAGAAGAATACATATTCACCGGAACATAATACTATGAGAAATCAGGATCACAAGGAAAGAAGACGCAGGCATATAAATAAACACTACGGCTCTACAGGAAAATGAAAAGCATTGAAGAGAAACCGAATTCAATGCTAGCGTGAAAACACTTACAGAAGCAAAATAAAGTCACAGTGGCTGACGTGCAGACAATACGGATACAGCAACTCGTCACAACAAAGCAGCCTGAGAGAAAAGAAAATCAGTGGAGAATGGTAGAAACTGTGCATATCGCAATTCGATGATATAGACACAGCTGTTACGGCCCAGATGGTCGTTCAAGACCCCTCTCCCTCCCCAACGGCAACAATCATACCACCTCCGAGCTACAGGCCAAACAATACATGCACACAACAAATGCCTCCACAGTTTAGTAGCAACATTTTTATGGATCAACAAAGGGAACATGAAAGTTAGCAAGTAGCAGAGTGAAATAGATTATGACATGCTATATGACAGACTAAATAAACAGCAATTAAACGTGATTGGATCAAAAATAGCAGAAATACTCGATGACTGATATTGTACTAGAGTACCTAGGTGACTGAAACAAAAAGATAGACAAGGAAAAACACATTGTTTACAGAATGGTAAAATTTTGTACATGGACCATCAACAAAATTCTCTTCATCTCTCTAACATCTAGCATTCAACTCCTACTCCAAAAACGCAAGATCATTTGTTTTATGTAAATTGTAACCAGAAGCTATTACTCCATGACATGAAGCAAACAA